>JBBPCX010000114.1:29831020-29861874 GCA_037974365.1 Hydrocynus forskahlii | reverse complement strand
CTGTAAAGCTGCTTTGTGACAACCTGGTTGTAAAAAGCGCTATATAAATAAAACTGAATTGAATTGAATTGAAATGTGTTGAAGACTGCAAGCCAATCAAATCCACCAGTACGTTATTCAAGTGCTTAAAGACAGAAGAGGTGTAAATCTCTGATTTCAGAGTGACCTCTTCATGATTCCTTTTTAGAAAATGATTTGACACAAGGGAAATATTTCAGGATACATTTGCCTCTGATTTGATTGTCATAAGAAAAATACAAGCCCTTAGCACAAGGATTTTTATATTTGAAAGTAGTTTTACTGAATATTATAGCCAATTCTGACGGAGGAAACATCAGTATTGTTACATCAAAAAACAGCAGGCAGGAGTAGTGACTTTGAGCTAAAAAGTACACCGTACATGCACTGACATACCTGGAAGGAGCACATGAGCGTCTCATCCACGCTCATCATGGCGCCTGCATTGTCAAACTCGCCGCAGTAGTTGGGGGCTGAGAACAGCGTCACAAGCTGCCGCTTTGCAAAAAACTCATAACCATCCTCGACCACCTGCTCAGAAACACAGCTCATGTTAGTGGAGAGGTTTCCTTCTTTCAGCTGTTAAAACAGTGAGCACTATTTCTTTCCTGATACCAATATTAAATCCCTGACAAGTACACCAATACTTTTAATTAGCTGTTGAACAAGAGATTTCACTTAAGAAGCCATTCAAACTTACTTATACTAACAATAAATAAAATGAAAATCAGTGGGAATAAATTATCACAGTTCTAAGTCAAACCAGAAGTTTGATATGAACTGTTTTGTAACAATAAACCAAACGTAACAAATTTAAAACACTTCAAATGAAATTTGAAGATTAGAGTATCACAACAAAAAGGCGTACAAGTGTGGTTCCTGCATCCGCAGTCACTTGCAACGTTTCACACTGATGCAGAGACATTATTTACTAATAAGTATTATTGAGTATCAAGAATCAAAGCACTTGGGTTTTCTACTTCACAGAGCTGAACTGCATTTGAGGTTCTACATACCTGGTGGGCCCTGCAGATGAGGTCCATGTCGTGTTTGTGAAGAAACTTGGCCACAACATCTGAACCAAATGTGAAAGAGACGCCACGGTCATTCTCGCCCCAGCCCATGACATCTTTGTCTGGGTCGGCCCAGAGGAGGTCACACAAAAGGCCCTGGTCGGGTACATCTGTGGGGCGCATCACCCGCCGGATCTGTTCCATTGACTGGAGGTCAGGAGAGAGGCCTGCAGACATGAACAATCAAAAGGATTAACACTGTGATAACTTGGAAAAAGAAAAATGACGTTAGAAAATTTCACAACAGAATACAAGTAGCCATTTTTGCAGTATGATGCATTTCACACAAAGGACACTTTAGTTATGGCTTTGCAGAGGGTCACTGCTGTAACAGAATAGCTGAAAAATATAAAAACTAGAGAGTGAAATCACAAACCAGGCATGGTTATTGTACCACTACAACTATAGTGATCTACAAAACATGGAAAGTCATCTAGTATTAAATGTCTTTTTTTTTTACAGAAACTGGGGACAAGAGCAGAATGTCAGTGGCTACAGCCCTAAAAGATGAAACAGATGGGACAAAAATGGGGGCAATGCTAAATAAAGGTCCTAGGATGAACTCCCAAGAGTAAAGAGAGGCAGTAAAATGGGTTAGGCCCGGAACAGGGCTTTAAAAAAATTATATATACAGGAAACACACCAACCCGTGACGATTTTGGCATAACGAACTTCTTTGACTAATGTTTTGGACATTACAATGCTAACATAAAAAAGATGGTCCCACACTTACCAATTTTTTTTGTAACATAATTTGGGATCACACACAATGTAAAATGCGAATGGTTGCTTAACAGAAACAAGCAACCCAAACTCAGGCCTTCCTGTTACTAAGAGAAACTGAAGGCAAAACAAACATGTAGGTAAAACAGTTTGCTGCTGCGGTTTCTGCCACCGTTTAAGCTGACAATTCAAAATAGGAAAACACTGTGTGTAGGTAGGAGACAATCTGTGTGTAGTTTTTAGATTTTAGGTTCTACAGGCACTAGACTGTAATCCTGCCACATAGTTATATAGTCACGTAAATGCTTACTTGCGGTTTGTCTTCATTTGATGCATTTAATTATTTCAAACTGTTTTTGCTGTTTGTGGGATTCTTTCAGATGGGACCAGCATACACAACTATACATAAACACCACACTTTAGCCTTCATATATTCAGAGATGAAGTGCTAGGTTTAAACACATGTCTGATGTTCTGCAAATGATGAAACTGAAATGATTAATTTGCTGAACACACTTCAGTTTTTCCTGTCAACCATCAGTATCAACTTCAGGGTGGGTGTTATAGCAAAAACATGATGATACTTCAAGAAATTTGTGATTATATAATGTACGGTATGTTTTTCTGACATCTCATAAGTTAAAAAAAAAAAAGAACCAACAGTGCTAAGTTTAAAAATATTAGCAAAATTCATGAGTATGATGACTTTTGCTCAGTGGTTTAACTTTGAGCTGAAGCTTTCTACAAATACAGACCATCATGATTAGCTCAGAAAAGGATACTGATATAATTTATCATATTAATGAAAGCTTTATGTCAAATACTTTAAAACACCATAGCCAACCAGCGACCCAAATCAGGGTAAAACATGTGTAAAGCAATTCTGTCTTAATTCACAATTCTTATGCACAGCATATTTACACATACCTCCATGGCAACAGAAAATCTTCTCATCAACAATGGCTGCCACTGGTAAGCAGTTAAAACAGTCTGTGAAGGTCTTCCAAAGCTTGATGTTGTACCGCCTCTTACCTGCAAAAAACACAGTTTCAAAGTCATATAAGCCAAGGCTAAAACACTTATAAATGTGGAAACAAATTTTTAATCATACTGAACTGCTTAACTAAGCCAAGCCAAAATGAGGGACCCTTCTGAGCAAGCAATGCTGGTTATCCACAAAGCTCTTGGGTCTGTTCTATGCAAATGCAATATTACAAGCAAACCTCCAAGTTTGAATATCCCTTCCATAACACTGCGATCATTGAATGGCATTTCACACAGGGTGGTAAAACAGCACTATAGTATAAAGGTTAGTGAACGGATCACTTTTAACGCATGGACACACCACAGCACAGTGTGAACAATATAAAATTCTTTCTCTGCATTTAATCCATTCACCAAGTGAAGCAGCACCCAGGGAGCAGTGTATGAGGACAGTACCTTACTCGAGGGTACCTCAGAAGTGCCACTAACAGTCCTGGGATTCGAACCCACAACCTTTTGGTTGCAGGGGCAACTCCCTAACCACTAGGCCACCAGCTGCCCCAATGCAGATCCATTTCTTTAGACTCACATTCATCATAAAACCCATATATCCTGTTGATTGAGGCACACTCATGGTTTCCTCGGAGAAGAAAGAAGTTCTCTGGGTATTTGATCTTGTACGCCAACAGCAGGCAAATGGTCTCCAAAGACTGCTTCCCCCGGTCCACATAGTCTCCCAAAAACAAGTAGTTACTCTCTGGCGGATAGCCTCCGTATTCAAACAGCCTTAACAGGTCATAGTACTGACCATGCACGTCGCCTAAAAAAAGGAAAGAGAAGTTACTTTTTTGGATCGGACAATGGAAGACATGTTCAGTTTTCACCTTCTGTGTCAAAGAAACCCACCGCAGATCTTTAGTGGTGCTTCCAATTCAAGCAGGATGGGCTGGCTGAGGAAAATCTCTCGAGATTTTAGGCACAGGCCACGAATCTCGCTCTCCGTCAGCTGGACATTTTTCCCTGGTCTAGAGCCCTTGACTAACGAAGGGGGAAAAAAAGGTCATTCATACACATGCTAGGTAGTCATTTGCAAGACAGGTTAGTGTAGGATACGTTATATGGACAAAAGCATTGGGACGCCTGACCATTATACCAACAGGGACTTAATAACAATGCATTCAAATACATAAACTTTAATATGGAGTTGGTCACCCTTTGCAGCATTAAAAGCTTCCACAAGATTTGGACTATTTCTGTGGGAATTTGTGCCCTTACATTCTGTAGAGCGTTTATGAAGTCAGGCATTGATGTTGGACAAGAAGTGCCGAGCGAGCAATCTCCATTCCGGTTCATCCCACAGGTGTTGGATGGGGTTGAGGTAAGGGGTCTGAGCGGATTCTTCCACACTAAAAGTCATCTAACCATGTCTTTATGGAACTTGCTTTATGCACTGGGGCACAGTCATGCTGGAATAGAAAAGGACATTCCCCGAACTGTATCCACAAAGTTGGCAGAATGGCGATGTCCAAAATGCGTCCCAATACTTTTGTCCATATAGTGTATTTCACGCACGTTATCAACTGAAACATCAGGTCAACTAACCCCTTACTGAACCAAATCTGTAGTTAACTTTAGCAAACGTATGCCACTACGAGGAATAAGGTAATATCACTGTCAACACGCCAATGAGATATCAAAAATGAAAATATAACCTTCTTTTCAATTAAAACGAGACGTAAATGACCAATTGTAGTCTCGTACATCCCCCGCCCGGCTTTGCTAGTTAGCCGGTTGGCTAACAAGACGAATCTTGAAAAGCCAAAAAAAACCCGCACACACACTACATAAGAAAACAATAAGTTAAGTAAATGGACTACACACAAATCTCTTTATAAGTGACGTGCGCAAATTTAAAGACGCGAAACCCGAAAATCGATTTGTGTATACTTTTGCTAGCGTTAGGCTAACCGGCTTTTAAGAGAAAAAAAGGAAACTTCAACAAAACTCATATATGACTGTCCAAAAATGGCGTTTTACCCTCCAGAAGCCGCTGGATGATGGAGTCGATGTTTAGTTTGTCTGACTCGGTCATGTTGTCGGGTGTTTGTCCTCGTTTCTCCTCTGAGAGTGGATCCGCCCGGAGATTAGCTCAGACTCAGCTCGCTCTGCTAGCCTGCTAACGGAGATTCACCGCCTGAACTCGGGTTAAATAAAATAAAAATTAAAAGTAGCAGTCTTCTCTGTAGATGTGAAACACAGAAAACTGTTTTAACCCCGCTTTAGTCTCTCATAAGATCGTTACTGGGAGTTCCCCTGTGTTTTTGTGACGACTAAATCAGAGCCGCTGCTCCGGCTGTTCGGGCTCCTCCAGGCGGCTCACAGACAGTCCTGGGAAACAAACCCTCCCAGATCACCTTTATCAACTTCTACTGATTCATAACTATTTATCTCAATTAATCCATCGTTTACTGATCACTCTCATTCTGAAATAATAGCAGCAACAACAACAACAACAATAATAATAATAGTACAATTATTATTATTGTTGTTTTTGTTGTTATTATTATTATTAGTAGTTTTCCTTGATAATAATTTTTTACATGATGGATATTTGGTTGCTCATGGGATTAATATATATGTCAGTCATTTTAAGATCTTTTTTTAGCAAATCTATTTTTAAACATGTTAGTTTTATTATTAATATTATTGTCAATATTAATAATAACCATAGTAATACTAATAATAATAACAGTTATTATTATTATTAGTAGCAGTAGTAGTATTCAATTGTTAATATTATTTTTTACATGATGGACATGGAGTTAAAAAATCTGTCATTCACTGAAACACTTATTTTATGCTCTTTTTATTTTTAAACTAATTTCTCAAACATATTCTAGTTTTCATATTTATTATTCAGATTTAGTTTTTACTAACACCTGAATTTTGTCTTCCAAATGCACACAGCACGCTGCATAAAGACATAGTTGGTTGGATGAGCTCGTTGTGGAAGAACCTGACTGGTCACACAGAGTCCTGATCTCAACCCCATCTAACACCTTTGGGATGAATGGGACAGAGATTGCGAGCCAGGCCTTCTGACCTCATAAATGCTTTACAGAATGCATGGGTACAAATGGCCCATGCAATCACTTCTCCAGAAGTAAAGACGACTGAAGTCTGTAAATATAGTTTCAAAATATACTTTCACTCCCCGTTCGTATAGCCCGTGTATGGAAACTCAGCTGCAAAAACAACCATTTATTTATATATCATGATTTTCGCATTGTCACAAAACCAACACATTTACGTACACTATGCAGGCAAAATCAACTGTTAATAAAAATGATTATTATTAACATTATTACTTTTATTATTACTTTGGGATGTCTGACCAGTTCATCCCAAAGGTGTTGGATGGGGTTGAGGTCAGGGCTCTGTGCTGTCCAGTCAAATTCTTTCACACCAAAGTCATCCAACCATTCATGCTAGAATAGAAAATACCTTCCACATGGCATTGTCCAAAATGTGTTGGTATGCTGAAGCATTAAGATTACCCTTCACTGGAAGTAAAGGGCCTAGCCCAAACCCTGAAAAACATGTGTGTCCCAATACTTTTGTCTATATTGTGTATATCCCCTTCTTCAGTCTAAGGCAGTTGACTAATACACCAACATGGACTTTAATGACATAACAAATTCCACTCTTCTCTGAAGGCTTTCCACAAGATTTTGGAGTGTTTCTGGAACTTGTGTTAATTCAGTCTGTAGAGCATTTAAGAGGTCAGGCTCTGATGTTGAATGAGAAGGCCTGGTTGGCAATTATGGAAGATTATAAGCATAAAAATTCAAATGGCAACTCATTTGGCAATTGGCAATTGAATATTCTATCAGAGCATGCACTTGCCAATTCAAATTTCAATCTGAGCATGTAATTTGAAAATACGTTTTGCAATTGGCATTTTAAGTGCTGATGCAATCCTTATGTCATTCAAAATATTTTGTATAAAAAATAGGATAACTATTCACTGAATTGCATTTTTTATTGCCATGGTTTTTTGCCTCTTCATTGAAATGACAATTCATTTAGCAATTGTCAATTCAACATCAAATCTCTATATTCAAATGCAATAGCGCTCGGCGATTCCATTGCATGTTAAACTTAACTGACAATTGACAATGCCTTCACTAACAATGTCACTTCCTTGTTCATGGCCTCCCCAGAATCAATTCAACTGAGTGATTTGCTCATGTAGAGCAGTGATTCTCAAAGTGTGGGGCGCAAGAGACCTGGGGGAAAGTTATACAGAACTAATGTTTAACATTCCAGTCATTTTCACGTTAGCAACCTGTTCATTCACAGCTGTCAGAGCCTTAGAGGGTAAAACAGGTACTAAAAGATAAACAGGTGATGCTTCTGAAAGAAACGAGGAAAGTGTCGAAAACCGGCAAAAAAAATGACTTGCCGGGGGTGCTATTGCGTTTGAATAAAGAAACTGAATACTGAATTGGCAATTGTAAAGTGAATGGCCATTTCAATAAAAAGGAAAAGACCCCATGGCAATACGAAATGCAATTCAGTGAATTGTTATGCTGTTTTTATTCAAAATATTTTGAAATGAATTAAGGATTGCATCAGCACTTTGCGCATTGAATTGCCATTTGCAATTGCAAGTTGAGGGCTCTGTGCGGGCCAATTCTTCCTCATTGAGCTCATCCAACCATGTCTTTATGTACCTTGCTTTGTGCACTGAGGCTCAGTCATGCCGGAATAGAAAAGGACCTTCCACAAACCGGTGAATCCCTAGGACAACCCTGAAAAAACAGTATGTCCTAATACTTTTGTCCATATACTGTGTGTGTGTGTGTCTGTGTGTGTGTGAGTACACAGCCATAAAAAACAACGCGCAGTAAAAAATGGTTTATAGTAACTGTAAAGTATATTTAAATAAAAAATATAAAATAGGTTTAAAATAGGAAATAAATTCGCTATACTTCATAAAATAATCTAGAATGTTTAAATTGACACTGCATGTTTTTTTTATTAATAAATGTTTATAAAAACGCGGGACTTTTGTTTTACAGAGTGTGTGTGGTGGGTGTCGGCGCGGCGCGGTGTCGTCACGCGGGGCGCCACACGCCGTTGAGTTGGTGATTCATTTTTGGAGAATGGCTGGAACTCACCGACCAAAACCAACCTCTCACAGCACTTTCATGGATTAACACGCTCTGACAACTTTCTACACGTTCTTCGAGTCGAAGCGGGCGAGCTGAGCCACCATGAAGCTGCTCCATAAAGACATAGAGAAGGATAATGCCGGGTAAGCGCCGGTCCGGGCTGAGCAGAGTCACTAGCCATCTGCTAACAGTGTCTGTCTCCCAAAACAATCTGGAAACCACATCACTGCCTGTTTTACACGTCAGAAACAATATCATAGTTTATTTTTACGTAGTTATATTTTTACACTGCTGTTAATTGTCCATGTAATGTAAAAGTTAATCCTAAAGTTAATATTAATGTTTAAGTGTGGTAGTACTGGCGCGCTGTTTTATCTATTCAGCTCGGGACCTAGTGTTGGCCACGCCCGCTGTCAACAGATCCACGCCCCTAACACTAGACACAACGTGTCAGCGTCGTGGAAGAGCCACCCAAATTACATCATGCTGACTTTTCAGGCCTTAAATAATTACGTAATGATTAAAGATGTGTGTGTAAAATTGTTTCTCTGCATTTAGCCAATTCACCAAGCGGGACAGTAGGCAACCAGTAACGCAGTGTGGGGAACGTATCTTGCTCAAGGGTACCTCAGTTGTGGCACTAGCACTCCTGGGATTCGAACCCACGGCCTTCTGATCACAGGGGCAACTCCCTAATAACTATGGCCCAGCTGTGTCTGTGTGTGTGTGTGTGTGTGTGTGTGTGTGTGTGTGTGTGTGTGTGTGTGTGTGTGTGTGTGTGTGTGTGTGTGTACCGAGACCCACCTGTTTGGGTTTGGGCTAGACTCCTTACTTCCAGTGAAGGGCAAACTGCATACCAAGACATTTTGGACAACGCCATGCTTCCAAGTATTTCTGATATTTCAAGGATTGATCTAGCAAAGTTGAATGAAAGCATTAATGATTTATTCTAGGCTTGCATGATACGGATATAAAAATGCATTGTAAGCTTAATTTTAATTTAAAAAAAGTGCTAAATAAAAATGGCACTAATAGTCGCAACTACAAATGCAAGCACTTTTTGTGTGAGTGTAAGGATGTTCAAGCAGCCAGCCTTCCCTGAACAACTTTTTCTGTATGGGCAGAGAAAAAATAAAATAAATAAAATTTAATTCCTTTAAAAGCTGTTTATGGTGATACAGGTTTGTTATGGCAGTTGCAGTGCCTGCTTAGCTATAAAAATGTCTGTAAGGTTTAAGCTATATTTCACAGGCTAGTTGTTAAGGATAGTGTAGCTTTTCAGCTGTGCACATGCGTCTGCTGTAATTTGCTTGATAGTTGAATGGTCTAATATTACTATCATTACATTCCCACCTCATTATGTCAGTTTACTTGAATCCATTTTGTCATTGCAGCACTTGATTTGTTTGTTGCTGAAACTCATATCATAACACTGAAAATATGACAAAATGTTTCAGCCCTATTGCTCTATGTGTGGACCAAGTGGTTAGCCCTGGTCCTGGGCACTAAAAGGCAGCTACGTGAGCACAGTTCAGCCTCGGTTGTCTTGGATTGATTGATTGATTTTGTGTGTTCTCTTTCAGTCAGGTGACGCTGATACCTGAGGAGGCGGAGGACATGTGGCACACATACAACTTACTGCAGGTGGGAGACAGCCTGAGAGCCTCCACTATCAGGTAAAGCAGAAGAAAGTGCACAACATCATCTGATCCAGATTTAACCACACTTGTTCAAACAGTAGATTGTTCAAAAATCCAATTTATGGAAATTTCCCCTCACCCCAAATGCAGCTGATATGTCCAGTTTGGTTCTTTAGATTTGGCCTCAAGCTTTGAGGCTATACCAACTGGCATGTATACCTGTCAAATTAGCATTGTGGAAAACACACTTAAATTAACAAACACATCTATAAAAATAGACAAAAGTATGAACGGATTTCAAGATGGTCTTCAAGCTTCAAGTCAAAGTGTGATCTAAGGCCCCTGGTGGGTCGTAGAAGGTAAAGGTAAAGGGGTATTTGGCTGACGCTTTTATCCAGAGCAACTTACAATCATTAGTTACAATAAAGTTTTCTGATTCTGATAATAGAAAGTAGTCAATGGCACACAATTGTGAAGATACGCACTGATGGGTTAATACACATAGCACATGAACACACAACAGCTTTATTGAGATGTAAGCAATTTTTACTTTAAAAAAGTAACATTGGCAGTTGAACTGTATATCACACTATTATGGTAAAACTTTGCAGTTCATTCCCCCATGGTGGGGGATCCGTGTAGGATCTGTTACACCACTGGAACTGATCTCATCACTAGCAGGGAATTGTAATTAGCAGAATATCACATCATTATTGTGTTGCTTTAGAGATTATTACAAGTGGATTGTCTGCACTTCATGGCTGTAGGCCCACGTTTCACATTGAATTGTTCTGTTTATGAATGGATTAAACGTTTGGGTGGGCTGCAGAAGATTTTCTGACTGGGCCACAGCATTCTTACGTTTAGAATTGTGGCTTAAATGAATGGTTTGACCTAACATGCTGATACTGCTAACAATGAATGGAATCTGGTAGTCAGCATATCTTTTGTATAATGCTAATTGGTGACAGTTGGCTTAGAAACATTAGTGTTATTGACTGAACAACTCTTTGAATGTTTCTAATGTTAGGATGTGTCTCTAACAGGAAGGTGCAGACGGAGTCATCGACAGGCAGCGTGGGGAGCTCTCGTGTGCGCACCACACTGACCGTCTGCGTGGAAACCATCGACTTTGACTCACAGGCCTGTCAGCTCAGGGTAAAGGGAACCAACATCCAGGAGAACCAGTATGTTAAGGTCAGCTTACTAAGCAGGGTAACGCTGTGAAATGAAAGATTATCTAGAGTTGACATTAAGTGCTGGGGCTCTTTAAGGCTGATAACGCTTTATTTCCTGATGTTTTTTTGTTGCTGCCAAAAATCATTAGTTATTCTGTGTTCTTAAGAGTCCCAAGTTCGTGAAAAATCGGGAAGCAGGGGGCTGCCACCCACGAGGGGCACCTGGGAAGCAGTGTGTGGGGATGGTACCTTGCTTAAGTGTACCTCAGTGGTGACACTAGCAGTGTTGGGATTCAAACCCACAACCTTCTGATTGTAGGGGCAATGCTCAAACCACTAGGCCACCAGTTGCCCCCGTATTTCCTCATTTGCCCAAATTTCCAGTGAGCACTGCACCTCTGCTGTGGACCAAAGTTGTCCCCATGCTGCCATGTTTGGTGATCACACTAGATGGAGTCTGACTGGGCCCACCTCCTCCTTATACAGGCCTGGGCATAGTGTTCACACTAGTGAAACGAACTGGACTTTGGGGACCAAATGTGCTGGAGCGAAGTACTCAGAGTCTCACACATCATTCCTTCTACAGAAATATGATGTATTTATGCATTGTATAGTGTTATGTTGATGTCATATTCCACATCATATTTATTATTTGTGATGTTTTTTTTCCTTCTTTTTTCATTCTTTCCTTGCTGTTTCTTCAGATGGGGGCCTATCACACTATAGAGCTAGAGCTCAACAGGAAGTTCACCCTTGCCAAAAAAGTCTGGGACAGTGTGGTGTTGGACAGAATTGGTAAATCATTTTTAAAAACAAATGTTTTTAACAAAAGTTTTATTTCCTGCTTGTCCATATCAATGACTGGAGCCCAGCCATTAGTCAGGTAATGGAATACAACATTGTTGCTATTGTTTTTTTAAACATGTGTAAACATTTTTAATTATCTTCTTATTTAATCATTGTCATCATTCTTAATATAAGATTAGTTATCATTTAACCGGTATAACATTGTTGTACATATATTTAGCATACAACAACGGCAAGTGCACTTTAAGGTATTGCTGTGAATGTATGCAGTTTATTATTATTGTTGTGACAATTATATTAATTATGATCGTTTTAATCATTATTATTGTTATTATTTGGTTCTTCTTCATCTTTTTATTAATCTCATGGCTGTAATGATCTATGGAGTAGACATCAGGTTTTGTGCAGCTGACTTCTCACTTCTCCCTGACCCACAGACCAGGCATGTGACCCCGCCCAGAAAGCGGACGTGGCCGCGGTGGTGATGCAGGAGGGCCTGGCTAACCTGGTCCTGGTGACCCCCGCCATGACCCTGCTGAGAGCCAAGGTGGAGGTCACTATTCCCCGAAAGAGGAAAGGCAGCTGTGCCCAGCACGAGAAGGTGAAACTCTCTGGCCTCCTTCATCAACTACAAAACTCTGGCTTAATTTCTCACAGCAGTCTTCCTTTTTTGTGTGCTAAATAAAGATAGATTTGTAGTTTTCATTGCAGTTAAGAGTTACATTGTTGCTGGCTTGTTTTTTTTTTTATTAACTCAAAGGCCAGGATAGCACTCAGGATTGGTGGACACCACTGGGATTTGCGTAATGCATACTCGATATTATTGAGTAATTTAAAGACCACTGTCTAGTTTTCCTCCGCAATGTTTGAAATTTAGATTTATTGCTGCTTTTAAGTTAGTTTTGCTGACCTTGCACCTGCACCATTCCATTTCGTGAAGTAAGGTGCACCTTCAGAAATTATGGTTCTGTCTCTGGTTGAAATTGAAAATTTCATGAAGGATATATGAATCTTCTGTTCTTGATTTGACCATAAAGTTCAAGACGTGTCAGTTAAGTAATCAGGTGATCTGATAATAAGTCACCAACAAACTTGTCTTTATTTTGCAGGCGTTGGAGCGATTCTACGAGGCTGTCATGCAGGGCATTCTCAGGCACTTTAATTTTGATGGTGAGATTCCCCTTTTATGGTCTTGTGTCATTAGACAGGTAATCTTCATATTTAGTTAATTCCTCTTTAACCCTTTAGACCACAGCAGAATTCCCCAGTATTATGACATGTTTGTGATCAAATCTTAACATTTTTACAATTATATAACTTGTAAACTGAAAATCTGTTTCAGTTTGTCATAAAACACTAATAATCTGCTGCTGCACTCGCAATGTTCTTCATAAAGCTGAAGTTGACTTTTTTTTCACCAAAAATGTCACTAAATATTTTATACGATGTGGGTCGGTTTCCCAGACATGGATTAAAACTAGTCTTGGACTACCCTTTCCCTCTCAATGGAAAATCTCTATTCACAGCACTACATAATCCAGGACTAGGCTTAATCCCTGTCCGGGAAACCGTCTTAAATTTAATTCTTTCTCATCTCTGGTTTCTAGATGAGCAAAAATCCAGACAGACTCATGAGTCTCCTTATCTGACAGAATGATAACTTACAGCATAACATAATATTTCTCTCAATTTTTGTAAAAAGGTTATTTACATACCACAATTACGCAACTGTCAATATTTCACTTTTTAAAACAGACTGTAAAACGAGCAAATGAATGCTTGTGGTTAAATATGACATGGTTTTTAACACAATTATCACTCGTACAATAAACTACACAAAAAAAAGCTGTAAACTGAGACGACACAATTATTCTGTATCATCAATAATGACAAATATTTCATGGTTTTATTTCTTTCATATGTTCAAAGTAACAACCTGAAGATAAAAGTAGTTCACCTAAAAGGGCCTAAAGTGCTATGTCAGCCTCCACATTTTTATAAAATTTTTAGCTTTTGCTCTCTTACTCTAGTTCACAATTATGGACAGGCTAGATATAGATGCATGAAATATGCTTTAAATTTGTGAACAGTATCTCGGTTTGTTGAAGCATGGCTTGAGATTTAATTAAAAATGTAAGTTTTCAAAGTAACAAGGAATCAAGCTGTTATTCTAAATTTGTTTTAGTTTTTCATTGAAAAAAGGTCAATGAACATTTTTGTCACATGTCACATTTGCAGACCACATTTGGGCCAATTATTTGATTCATTTGCATGAAATTCTATTGGACTATCAGAATCACTACCGCAGGTCTATTTCCCAGGAAAAGTGTTCGTATTGGGTAGGTTTTGCATTATGTGAGCAACTGCTGCAATTCTATCTTGTCTGTTTTGTCTGTATTTGTCACCTTCATCTATAGGTTGTGGAAAAGTCAGGGATGGCAAACCGTCTGCTTAGATGTTATCGCTTGCAAAATGTGCATGTCAGTGGAAAAAGAGGTATCATCTTGTTGATCTGTTCCTCTCTCTCAGTGGTGAAGTGTGTCCTGGTGGCCAGCCCAGGCTTCGTGAAGGACCAGTTCATTGCTTACCTCTTTAAAGAGGCAGTGAGGCAAGACTGCAAAGTGCTGCTGGAGAACAGGCCCAAATTCATGCTAGTGCACTCCTCCTCTGGACACAAATACTCTCTCAAAGGTCTGGACAGTCTGTCTTCCTCTCTTTCTCCATTCCTTTTCCTCTTTTGATTGTGAAGAATGTGAATATACCCTCAGTATTTCTGTCTGAGCCCGCCAACATTTTCTCTCATTACTGGGCGTGAAATTATAGAGGGTATGCACGTGACATCACAGTAGGTTGACATCATTGTGGTTACACCCATTGAGTCGTGTTCACCTTAAAGGCAGTGAAAACACAAAAAAACAAAAAAATGGGAACGAGCTGATCAACTTTACAAATAAATTCAACATGAAATTGGAGTGATCTTTTTCCAGACTGCCAAAAGAAAAGAGAAGCAAATGAATCACTGCAGTTTCTAGAAACAAATTCCTTTAGTAGGGGAGAGACTGCAAAACCAGGAGTTAAACAAATAATTATCTTAAATTAAGAGCAGTTGGCCTCGACAGTGATCTCAGCAGAAAGAAAAAAACTCCATAATTGTTTAATACAGTTGATGCAGTCAAGGCATCCACATCACCCCCCCCCCCCCCGCCCGCTTATGTGTCCTTACTGCACCACCTATCTTGCTGCATCATTTATGCATCCACTGAAGCTACCTTATTGAGCTACAAGATGACAAAATGTTGAAAACTTTGAAATGAAAGAAGACAAGTATGTGTATAGTGTTACTCATCCAGATACCACTATTATGGTGAGGACAACACTAAAAAAAAAAAGGAGCTCAGAAACACAGACCTGTTTGTTGTGGTGTGTTCTGTAAGGGGTTGCTGCTTCTTTCGCAACTTCCGTGGCGGTCTTTCTTGTGTTCAGAAGAGCCTGTAGTCCAAAAAACTCCTTATCCACACAACCATATTATGAATGGCAGTAGCAAAAATACTCATGGTGAATTATAAAACTTGATTATAAATTTTAAGGGTCAGTTTAAAAATGAATGTTCGAGATGTACCAGTGAATAATCAGAGCCTGTAAAATGCTATTAGGGCCAGCCCTAAATGATTATTTCTCGGTGACGTTATTAAAAAATCTTGTTTTAGTGAATTTGGACCTTATTGGATATATAAGTATGTAATGACAGGTTCTAACTGGACATCAGCATGGTGACACTCTAAGTGAAGGACATTTTGAATGAAATATATGGCAAGTGCTTGTTCAAATCAGCTTCAAAGCTAAAATCACCACTTAAAAATGTCATTCTAAATGTTAAAATTTGCTTCCACAGAGGTCCTGTCTGATCCAGCAGTTACCAGTCGTCTCTCTGACACAAAGGTGACAGAACTGACTGCTCTCTTTAGCATGTGTGTTATTCAAAGCACAGTATACAGAAATACTCTTAATCTCAACACGAAATAACTGAGCATGTCTGCAGGCTGCGGGGGAGGTCAAGGCTTTAGAGGATTTTTACAAGATGCTGCAACATGAACCTGACAGAGCCTTCTATGGGTAAGCCAGGATTTGGTGATATAACATAAAAAGTATGCATGACCAGGTAATAACAAATATTTTCCCCTCACAGTATAGCACATGTGGAAAAGGCGAGTGAAGCTTTAGCCATTGACATTTTGCTGATCAGTGACCAACTGTTCAGGTGAGCATTATACTCCTATTATAATAGTATTGCACTGTGTAAAATATACTCTGCCAAAGGCTGGTAATTCATACACTGGTCAGCTCAGTTGGTTTCTGTGATTGCACGCAATCAGTGTTCTTTCTTTCTTTTTTGTCTTTGTACCAGACATCAAGACATAGCTACCCGCAGCCGCTATGTCCGACTTGTGGACAGCGTGAGGGACAACGGAGGCACTGTCAGGTATTTGTTTAAACAGAGCATGGTTTAAATATCACTTCACATCTGTATAGCTTCATTTATGTTTTCATAATTGGATGTAAATGTTAATAAAAATGAAAACATAAATATGCATGAATGCTGTCAATGTTAACACGTTATGCATTAACCCAGTAAATTATTATAAACCAGTAGTGCAGGCTGAAGCTGCTCAAGTGCAGTTTGCCCAGCTGCCCAGCGAAAAAACAGAAAAATGTGTTTTATTTGTGACACAAAATAATGTGATCAATCACAAGTATTAATTTAAATGAAAGCCATAATATACACATTCTTGGAAACTTTGTACCAAAGCACTGGGATCGTAAATCCAGTTGAGTCAGTTTTCCACTGTATGAAATTATGTAATGTTATGAGTCACACATCATCTTGTCTACTGCCAACTGGTTTATAGTTTCTGGATCTTTTTTTCTTTCATAGGATATTCTCAAGCCTGCACGTATCTGGAGAACGTAAGTTTTAGTTCTAGGAGAAATTGTCATCAAGGTTAATGTTAGGGATGTCCTGATCCGATTTGAAAAATAAAATTAGAGTTGATTGCAGTATATTTATTGAATTTATTTGTATTAAGCCCAAAGCAAAACCACTCTAAATATTTGAAATTTTACTGCGACCATAATCAATACTTATCCATACTCTTACTGATAACACTTTGGTACAAAAATGAAGATGTCACATGAAAAGATGTGAGAAGATTTGTAATTTTATTATTTATGTAAATGCCAGCTATGTTAGAATACATTAATGCTGCATAGATACTAACAGCAGCACCGTTTATTCCAAATTTCAGTGTTAAGTACCAGTTCTCCATCCCCACCCCCACCTAGTATTAATGTCTGTTTTCAGTATTAACAAGTGTTTATCAGAAATCCATCCTCAAAACCTCACCCTACCTGCTCAAACTGCTTCCAATAGTGGAGTAGACTTCTGGACATCAGGTTACTTACTACTTTTTGTCAGCTAAAAAGAAATGAACAGAGCTTCTTCATTTCAGACAACGTAAAGAGGGTTGATTTTGGATCTGATTCCTCTGTGTTAATGATCGTTAATATCACATAAGAACTTCATCTGAACATCCCTAATTGATTTAGCCTCAGACATTTTTTCTTGCTTTCCAGTGGGAACAAAGAGGCTGAACTCATTCAATCTGTCCTTTTCTGTCTATCAGAACTGAATCAGCTCAGCGGTGTGGCAGCTATCTTGCGATTCCCGATTGCTGATGTTTCTGATGCAGAGGAAGACAGCAGCTCTGACGACGAGTGACCATTCTGCCGTTCATAGGAGGCAGATATACAGAGAAACATCTGAAAACACAAAGTGTTGAAAGAGTTTACACAACCCTACACATCACCATTGCAACATAAGTAACGTGCCTTTAACACCCATAACTGTAATATTGGCTATCAGTGAGGGGCCCAATCATCACCTAACAGACTGATATCTGTCAGTAGGTACCAACCAATGCCCCACTGCACTTGCATGCAGTAGTCTTTCATCAAAATCACCAGTGTCACCTGTGGTCACAGAAATGCAGGTATTGTCACAGTAATATTTATTTTGATTCTGCATGTCCAGTGAATCTGGTTGGATGATCAGTCAGTCTCTGGCTAAGACTAATTTGGTGTCTCAGGACACATATTCGTTTTTTGAATTCTGAATTGAGAGTGAACCGTGAAGGTTTTGCAGCACATAAAACATGGGAAAAAAAGACCATTGCCAGAATAACCTGGACTTTTTTGGGTGCCAAATGAAAAACAAAATGGAAAGAAATTGGGGAGGACTGGAAAATGTCATTACATTTATCAAATTAACTTAGCAAATGTAGCCTTCTTTTCATGTGAGTGTACATATTACATTGACTTTAATAAAACAGCTGCAGAGTTTCAGTACTCCGGGTGTTTCATACCAACGATGTAAGTTTTGTGTTGGAACAGAGCAAGCCACAAGTACAGCATAGGTGAAAAATGTATGTTTATTGCACCAATTTCACAAAAGCATCACCATTAGTCCAGTCTCAAAGAATTTAACAGAATTACAACTGTCATGCAGGTTTATAGCAGATGCATAAATCACAGATGAATTATCCTAGTTTTGTGCATTGCCATTTATTGTTTCAAATAACTTCTTGTAGATTCCAATTTCTTTGTCACCCAAATGGAAAACTAAGTCGGGGTCCCAGTGGTGACAGATGCACTACTCCTGTCCAAAGGTATTCCTTTTTTTTTTTCCATCAGCTTTTAGATCTGGCTACTGTTTTAGCTTTTGCTACGAACTGCAGTGACCACATCCTGTCACTTGATAAACCTGAGCATTTATTTGTGATGCCACTACTGAAGCTGTCATTTGTTTATGCCTGATTCTCTGAAACAAAACAGTGTCTCCCTTGACAATGAATGGGGCGCATGCCAATTCCTGTTTTTTCCATACTTTCATGTAAGAATCCATGCAGGGTTTATATATGAGGCCCTAGGCCACACAGACTCAATCACAGACACGGAACAGTTTGGTGTTATATCGAGTTTGGCATTACTTGATTAAGAATTTTTCGCTTCCTTGGCGACCAGCCAAGACAAGGCTAACGCTGCTAACAAACACTAGAGGTCAATGATCGAATTGCTTTTGTGCATCCACCCCCAAAACTTTTCTCGATCCACACATATAGCTCTTTATTAAGTGCAGACTTGTGGGTGTGGTTTGGGATACAAAATGACTACTGTGACAGCCCCAGGAACCACCACAGCGGACATTCACAAGATAATCATGAGGACTGATCGTGGATACTCCATATTTTTAACACTCCTTGTCACAAAAACTCGTTCTAGATCAGCATTCCTCCTCCTGAGGTGGTTTGTCAACACATGGTGAAGTTTGACTCGGAGTAAGTCATACTGTGTCCTAAGCCACATCCACAAGTCTGCCGCAGTTTAGTGGTAAGCTGGAGGCAGAAAGGATTTGTGTGGCTGTTGACTTTGTGTTTGCCAGCATTGGTACTAAACTGGTACCAAATTATGGAGAGTAGTATCAATAAATGCATCGATAAGAATCATTTATTGAGGACAGCTGGTGGCCTAGTGGTTAGGGTGTTCGCCCTGCGATTAGAAAGTTGTGGGTTCGAATACCAAGACTACTAGTGGCACCGCCGAGGTTCCCTTGAGCAAGGTACCGTCCCCACTCACTGCTCCCCGGGCGCTGTGTTCCTGGCTGCCCACTGCTTCACTTGGTGAATGGGTTAAATACAAAGGAAGAATTTTGTGATGTTCACACTGTGTGCTGTGGTGTGTTCATGTATGACAGAATGGTCACTTCACTTTCAGTTGGCATCAGTAAGCATTATCCGTCAAATCCTAACAAGATCCATTCCTATTATGTACAACAGGCGTCAGTATTA
Organism: Hydrocynus forskahlii; assembly: GCA_037974365.1. Taxonomy (NCBI): domain Eukaryota; kingdom Metazoa; phylum Chordata; class Actinopteri; order Characiformes; family Alestidae; genus Hydrocynus; species Hydrocynus forskahlii. The sequence goes on along the minus strand of JBBPCX010000114.1, from coordinate 29,842,373 downwards.
GATGTTATTTTACATTAATCTATATTTGCTGATTCTTTTATTCTGAGTTAAAGAGCTCAATGATAAGCAACAGTAGAGTTCAGATTAATCTAAAATATAAATGTTTAAAATTCAGCGCTAATGGATTTCTAAATGACTAAAACTGCTTCTTGCTGTTGGTCATTATTTTTAGCCAGTGTTTGCCCTAAAGTTTGAATGTGGAGCTGTATTTGAATAGTTTCTATCTTGAAGGCCTTGTTGGATAGCCTTAGTTATAAAGCCTCTGGAGAGAGCCCATCAAGTGTTTTCTTCATTAACCTTTCAAAGGTTGAAGGCTGGATTGTACAGTACAGCTTTTTTGTGATGGAGTGCATTGTAACAAACACAATTATTTAAAAAACTCACCCACTTGAGGCAAATTGTGAATTAAAGGGCTACTGCTGAGAAGCTGAAGGACTAGTTTGGCAAAAATAAAATGCATAATCTACCCCTTACCCCAACTGTAGCCCTTCAACCAAGACATGCTTGGTGTCTGAAGTTTGCTTCGGCAGTTTACAAGGCTAACGTAGCTCACCAGAGATTTTGTTTTGTTTTGTTTGTTTGGTTTGTCACTTCATTTATGCTGCAGGACACTGGTACTTCCTTAACCAGGCCAAGTCCTCCAGCATCCCCCAGTGCAAGTACATGATGGACAGGACTACCATCACATGCATTATCTGATGGCTGTTGAGCCAGTAGTCAAAGCGGCCTGGGCTGAAGCGCTCAGGAACGCGGGAGATGTTCACCAGTCCGCCCAGCAGTGCCAAAGAGTCCATGATTAGATAGAGGCGCAGAGAGTCAGGGCTTCCTGTCCCTGGACCAATCCAACGAAGGACAAAAAGGAAGAGGCGGAACAGGGCTTGCCATGCGAATGAGCGTAGGCGCCGAACATTGCTTCTTGCGGTCACTGCGCAGTGGATGCCGTAGCAGGAGAGGAGGAGGTAAGCCAGCATGGCGACCCTCCTGAAAGGTGGGTGGCATAGCAGCGTAATGTGAACAATTGGCAAAGCACCTACAAATGGACAGATAAAGAAGAGTACACCATTTATCTAGTTTTTGGTTTTTAGTTTAGTAATAGCTAATTACGTTTCCCCCTATCGCTCTCTGCGAGCAAGCTGGAAGAGTGAAGGCAAACTAGCGCTTCCCACAAGACAAGTTTCATTTCACTGGACAGCTCAACATGCTTGGAAGATAACACTAACAGTCGACTTTTTCATCAGCTAACAGATGCCCACTGTGGCTAGCCTGTGATGCTCCTTCCCAAGACACTTATCCCCTCCCAGCCATGGATGTCTGTGGTATCCTCAGTGATAACTGTTTTAGCCTTCCCTGTTAGGACTTAAGGATCTTTTGGAATGCTGCAATTATCAATGTGCCTGTTATCACCGGTGAACACCACCAAGACTCATCTATTCAGTGGGCATCTCCTTTCCTGATCTTCATGCACTACTTCCTGCATAAAGATTTTAGGGCTTAGAACTCTTCTCTGGTTCTTTTCTCCTCTGAGTTTTTCCTGAAATTGCACTGGATAAGCGTGTCTCCCAAATGAATGTAATCTAATGTCATGTAAGGTTTGTGTTTAGTCTATCACTCTAGTAACCCTGCAGAACCAATGCTCCGCATCACTTACGCTGTAGGCTGAAAGGGCTCTCATATGTAAGTGTATTCATGCTTTTGACATCACAACCATGCTGACTTCAGCGCTTGCTATTGATGTTGCTTTATGTATATGGACTGGAAATCACATTGTCGATTTAGAAAGTTTGGTTTTCCATCTGAAGACGCTTTACCTTACCCAGTGTGTTGACAAGGCAGACGCCGAACATGTCAAAGCAGAGCAAGGCATCATAGATACGGACGCCTCCTTCGTGGTTCATGAATATGTGGTAGAAGATGGAGCCCACAGTGGGCGATAGGCAGGCCAGATAGTGGACCACACAGATCCACCATTCATCCACTTCTGACCAGGGGATGCTTAAGGGCAAGAGCAACAGGAAGCCCACAAATGGGATACCTGAAAGGATGGAAGAAAAATGAAAAGGGATGAAACAGTTGATACTGATAGAGATAGAAATGACACAGAACAAGGACAGTGTAATGGAAGCATTGGTTCAAGGAAGAATGAGGAATGAGAGTAATATTTGTATAACCATTTCAAGGATTCTGGTTTGGCAAAGAGTGGATGGTCTATTATCCACCACTTGCTTACGTGTATTTCACAAAGGCTGCTCTACCCACTTTGGAAGTACTTGTCCATCATGCTGCCTGAGCGCTTGCATGAAGAAGCTTCATGTTCTTAATCCTGCTAATGTTCTTAGGGAAACCCAGGGAGGCCATGGTGGATACTGTCAGTCCAAGGTTAGCATGGTGGATGCCCACAGTGGCATCCAGCCTCACACCCTGGTTTGGCAAAGTGACCAGAAATTAACAATGAACCAAAACCAAATGAGATTGCACCCCAGAGCAGAACATGCCCTTGTGTCTCATTATAATAGCATCCCTTTCCAGGACAAGGATTCCCACACAGTACAGATTAGTGCTAATGCAACCTAATCCAATTATGCACTCTGGTGGAGCACACGTTTGCAAGTGTTCTTGAGAGAAAGTAGATGTAAATGACCCATTTGAAGGGTTACAGGGTTATACATGTGGGAATTGACACTGGCCTTCACCTCGAAGTTAACCTCTCACCCTTATGTAAAAGGACTCAAAGCAGTCCAGCAAGTCTATGTAATGGACCAGGGTATGGCTCAGCAGAAATGGTTCAAATGTTGATCTATTTCTCTTACCGTGTGTGTAGATGTTCCCAGATTCATTGTGCAGGTAGAAGAGGCTCTGAAGGCATCCTCTGGAGGTGGACACAGGACGGTAGCCGCTTAAGACATACTTGTTGAACTGCAGATGAGGAGGGGTGCTATGGAAATCAATGAGTTTTAATTCCTTATAAGGCGCCATGGTTGTCCGAGATATCTGTTTGAGCACCTAAGATGGGCAGGATAATCTCTCCATTGCTGCAGGATGTGACTGAACCATTTTCGTCCCAAAGGCTCAGCACTCTGTAAGCTGTAGTCAAAGTGATGTGCTTTGAGCAACACCCCACCTGTCGCACTTTGGTGTGCAACAATGGCCCCACCCTCTCCATGGTGTGAAACTCAATGGCCCCACCCTCTCCATGGCATGAAAATCAATGGCCCCACCTACTGGGTGGTATAACACTCAATGGCCACACCCACTTGTATCCTATGCAACCAATGCCTCAACTATTTTATGATATGTAACACCACCCTACAATAGCCTTGCCAGATCAATCGTATGGGCTAAAACAGGTATCCCCATGTTATGGTGTACAATGACCACGCCCACGGTTATGTGTAACAAGTAACCCTGCCTACTTTGTGGTGTGCAACCAATTGTCCCACCCATTTTAGGGTGCACAACCTCTGGATTTGTCCATTTTTTTAGCATGTATCCACACCCATTTTCCAAAATCAATTACGAATTTTGAGCAAACGATCTATTCTGTCCTACAGTGATTTTAAGAATCTCTTCATGACCTACACTGGAAAGGCTAGAAGAAGAAACAGTCTTCAACCAGAGTAGATTTCAGTGTACCCCAACATTTTATTAAAAACTGGACACTGTCTAAAAATTGGACAAACAAAGCTTTTTTTTCCCATGCTAAATAAATTATGCTCTCAGTGACATAGGACAAAAGAAAGAAGAACATGCAGACACAAAGGAGAAATAGGACAGCTTCACAGAACCCAAGAAAGAGTGGATACTAAGAGATCAAATGGTTTGTGGGAGCAAAACAAAGAAATTAAGCATAGGTATATCATCATGGTCTTGAATCAAATGGGGAATGTATAAAAAGGCATAAAATCTACTCTTGTGGAGAAAAAAAAACATTAAAAAATGAAAACTAGAATATATACAAAAAAAATAAAACATCAACAGAGTAAAAAATATTAAAATACAGATGCTTTCAGTGTGACTATTCATCATCCTGGAAAAAGAAGAAAACAGGAGATGAAACATGTTGAGAAATACAGGTTTGATTAATCAACTTGAAGATGCACTTGAAAATAATACATTGTGTATAATATTACAATTATTAACAAGAAGAAAAATAAGAATGCAATAGATAATGAAAACAACATTAATAATATTAATGATGATTATAAACTAAAGAAATTAATGAGCATTTCAGATAATACCTTGATATCCATTCCCAAGGAATCCTTTTAGGTCATATTTGCCTTCTGATCCTGCTAAAGAGAGCAAACGTTTTAATGCAGAAGTGTTAAACAGACGCTAGTACATAAAAAGAACCAGTAAATTTAAGGCATTTTCATTAACACCATCCTACTGTCTGCTGTAGACACATTATAGTTAATTAAGCATGTTTTAAATGCAAATATTTGAGTACCTTTGGTCATATTACTTTGGTCGTACACACATCTTCTATTCAGAACATACTCCAGCACACTTTAATGTGTAAATACTGTTCATTAGCTGAAATTAACACAAAAAAATGTGCAAAAGAAGTGCCCTGTGCAAAAGTTTTGGCACCTATTGTATTTTGTGTTTTATTTTTTCCAATATGTTAAACCATGCACCAAAAATGCCATATTTAAATGTTTTCTGTAGAGAATAAATAAACTTACTTTCAATTAGAAAATCAATACAACATAATTTAAGTGGAGGGCATTCAAACTTTTGCAAATACAGTACTGAGCAAAAGTCTTGAGCCACTCCTCATTTTTTCATATGTTGCTACCAAAGACCCAGACTTTCATGTACTTTTTTAAAGTAGTCTTGAGGTTCTCTAGGCTTGATGAAAGACTTTCAAAGTACCAGACAAGTTGTCTGTTGGATCTAACTTAAGGCCTGAACCAGTGAAGAAACAGGTCCAGATGATTCCAGATGATCAGCCGGTGATCAGTATACTGGTGGTGCTGAATGCTGAGTGGTTGGAACTCCTTTATCTAGGCACCTTGTATCTTTAGGCACTATGTATTTTTAGGCACATTTCTACTCAATATGCCAAAGATAAGACAGTTTGACAAACATCAAATAATTATTTTGCACCAACAAGGTGATTCAAAACAAAATATAAAGAAATAAGGGGTGGCTCGTCCACTTCAGCACAGTGCACAGTATTTCAGTATTAGTTTAGGTTTTTATGGGTAAATTGTTATTGCGATGTGCATTCAGAATATGAAATTGAAGTATCTGCATAATAGGATTTGAAAAAGTAGTATTCAGAGAATGTGTTATGGGAATGGCCAAATGTTCTTCAGTCTGTCTACATATAACATCTGTTGTTAATTTTACCCAGAGTTACATTGTACCTAGCCTCCCCTGCGCACCTGACTCTTAAAAACACATTTAACTCTATAGGAAGTCTATTTGTTATGATTATCATTTAAACCAAAGGAGGCAAACACCAGCAGTGGAGCCACTGTTCAGCATCATTTGAGTTTTGTAATCGGACATACCTGATTTAGTTGGCCAAATATTTGCTTGGAGTCATTTTTTTAAGCCCTGGAGCTAACATCGCTAATCTACAGTATGTCAATAGTCACTCAAGTTGTTACCCAAAATATATGCTCAAAGCTTTTCTCTAACTATTCAACCTGCATCCAGCTCTTAATTAAGGTGGAGCAGACTTGTGGATGTGGTTTAGGCTGCCCATAGCATCTGGTTACACCGTGAAGTTTTGTTCATTGTACTGGTACGGTAAGACATGCTAATTGAAGTAACTGAACACCATAATGAGGAGCTCAAACTGAGGAGCTAATTTCACTGGGGTGCTCAAACTTCTGCACACAACTACACATTCAATTTTGAGTACATGAGCTTTAATTTAGCTGCAGTTTAGGTTTTTACAAGTAATTCATTATTGCAGTGTATAGTGAGGATTGAACACAATACAGCAGTGGACATCATGTCTTGGCTGATTGAATTTGTGTACATGTGAACACAATGTCTTGGGTCAGTTGAATTGTGTACATTTGATTTTTCCCGAGAGCTCACTGGGCTGCAAATATGCTGGATAATGGCTCTTTAAGACCCCTCATCTAGACCAGCAAAAGCTTTGAAAGGCAGCCCACCATATGTGGATATTTGTAAGCTAGTGGCGAGGGAAGCAAAGCAAAAAGCTAGAAAAACAACAGAAATCAAAAACGCCTGTGTAAAATACGTTTTATATTCACCTGCATATAACACTGAGGTACGCTTAGTACACACGCTGGCTGCTTTGTTAGAAACCTCTCCCTTGTAGCTTCACCTTGCTGGTAAACAGAGACTGTAGCCCACATTAGAGCCACCCTCTAGCTTTATCAGTGGTCAGTTTCTGAACATATTCTTAGCCGGATATTTTGGGATATTTGGGTGTTGGACCAGTTTCAACAGTGACACTAAGAAGCTTCCCCTCTTGGGGCGGATGGTGGCCTGGCGGTTAATGAGTTGCCCTGTGATAGTAATGTTGTGGGTCCGAACCCCAAGACTGCCAGTGGCACCACTGAGGCACCCTTGAACAAGGTACTGTCCCCACACACTGCTCCCGGGCGCTGCGTCACCGGCTTCCCATTTCTTCACTTGGTGAAGGGGTTAAATGCAGAGAAAAAAATTCACACTGTTCACACTGTGTGCTGTGGTGTGTTCACACGTGACTATAAGGGGGCCACTTTACTTATACCAGTGCCACACACACTTCCATCGTCAGTGCTGGGCTGAGAATTTGTCCACCAGTCAAATAAATCGGATCAACAGTGATTTTGTGGTCAAAAACTGACCAGTGAGGTCATAAAGTGGACTGGAAGTACAAGGTAGGGGTTTCTAATAAAGTGGACACTGTACTGGATACCCGTCCAGGACTTGCCTTGTGGATGAAGGTGGACTTTGAGCTGCTGCTGAATGTGGATCTGCTGGGGCGTCACTGGCTGCAGCAAGAGGGAAGGAAGCTGGGGGCTGGGCGGTTCAGCCTGAGTGATAGATGAGGGCCCAGATTCAGGCTGGGCCCCCGTGACCAGTGGCAGGGGGGCGGAGCCAGCAGAGACAGTGGAGGGGCCAGGGGTTGGGGCAGCAGGAAAAGATACAGCTAAAGAAGAAAGGAATATACAGAACCGAGGCAATCAGGGGTGTAAAAATGCATCACAGTGCACCGTTCTGAAGACTTTGTAACACAGAATTAAATCTAATGGTTTTCAGTAAGGTAAGCATTATGCATTATCCACACACACACACAAATACTATTTTCCACGCCCAAAGGAGACCGTTTGCTTTTATTGTGTCTTTCACTTTTGTGTAATGGTTCTCCAGGTCACGTTTAGGCATTCAGCGTAGAAATCGATTTGTGCTTATATTTGAGCTTTCAAAATCATTGTCATATTTACACCCCTGTGTAAAAATGATTAATGAGCGTGAGCTAGGGCATGCAGTCCGAGAGGTAAACAAAAAGCACCACTACAAAGCAGGAACATAAAAGATCAGCAAAATGAGCCTGCATGGTGGCCAGACAAAAACCTCCAACAAAGGGGCCCTTCTGGCCAGGATACAATCCTAGCACTTGCTCATACGTTCACATTTTAAAAGTCCAGAATGAGTGAAGAGGTGTATTTTTCATTTACCTTCTGGTTGGACGACTCCTCCAACATAACTGCCTGTTCCTTCAAGAAAATGAAGAAATAAAGTTGGGCAAAGTTACTACATCAGGAATAAATGAATTCAATCTGGAGTGTCAATCTTTGACCGATACTAAGATTTTTAGCATTAAGGGCCTCCATCAGCTGCCAGATAACCTACAGCATGCTGATAACCTACAGCAAGATATTCATCTGTATAATCCCAAAACACAGTTTCTGCACACAGAGATATAAGATTTAATGCAAAATATTTTTGGCCCAGCAAATAAAATATGATCGTCCATTAAACTGCCCTCTCCTGAACTGATTTGCTGTGTATTTCCTGTTTTGTTTTTTGTTTTTTTCAGGACTATGTGCCTCCAGTGTGCCAGATTAAAACAGTTTTAAGGTTGTGAAAGTAGAGAGAAACATTAAAGTAAGATGAAAATGAGAGCAGGTGAAAATGCAGGGCAAAATCTAAAATTAAAAAATGGGAGACGTGCTGTAAGTACCTGAACCCAACCCGAGCCAGACACACAGATGGAAAATTATGAATGATGTTTCAATAAATTGACACACACATGCTTAAGAGGTACGTAAACCGTGTGTACCTAGCACAGCACCATCAGGCTGAGGTGGGATCTCTCCTTCTCCTGAATAAAACACACAAATACACGCACGGTTAATAACCACCCACAGTATTTTGATTAAAATGTGGCCTGGCACACATTTAAAAGCTTAATTCTGAAAGAAATACTAACCATACTGGTCGACAGACTTTGCCCCATCAATCTCAGGACCAGGAGGTAAAGCCTCATAAGGCAGTGCTGCATGGACAGGACGAAATGAAAGTGAGGGATTAGGGGACACAGTATATCCAAATAAAGATGTGAATGAAGCTTAAAGTGATAGTTTAGCAGAAAATCACATTAACACAATTTGCCATTCTTACACTTTCCTAAAATGGGCAAAAGTACAGACAAAATTCAGGCTTTTGGTGGCTGCTATTACTGGATTTAGCTATGCCATATATTTATGTCCATGTGATACGTGACAGTAAATCATACAGTGTCAAAAACCACGTAAGCAAGTGCATTAGAGATACCTAATAACTTATAATAGTTTGGATAGTGATTTAGACATGGTGTTTCACCGTTGGTGGGGTATAACCTTAGATTACTTGCCACATTAGCGTTGAGGGCAAAATTACAAAAGCAAACTGCGGACACCAGACAGTCTCGGTTGTTCAACAAAATTGAGCAAGTTTCAATGGACACTTCAACTCAGAACATAAATTAATAATAAGGAATAAAGACACATACCCGGCTGCTCGACAGATTGACCATCCGTCACTGGGCCAACCATTTGTGCTGGCTTGCCTGAAAAGATGTTGGGGAACATGTTTATGTCAACTGTATTTATATAGTTTCGCAACACATTATCCAAAAGAAGACTGTCCAGAAATGCAAGTTTACGCCCTGGCTGGCTCACCAAAAATTCCCCCAAAAATCCAGAGCTGCTCTGTGATCATTTACATTACATTTATGGCATTTAGCGGACACTTTTATCCAAAGCGACTTCCATTCCCTAACTGCAGGGGGCAGTGTCCCTGGAGCAACTTGGGGTTAAGGGTCTTGCTCAGGAACCCAGGTAGAATTCGAAGCCATGACCTCTTGGTCCAGAAGTAAGTATCCTACCCACTAGGCCTCCACCACCATTGATCAGAAACTGACCACTGACCATTGAATAATGTCTCACCATATTTCCCAGCTGATTTAGCATTGCCACCATAGTTAACAGACTCTGGGGCATAAGGTAAGGCAGGCTGGCCTAGAGAGCGAGAAAGAGAGAGCAATATTAACATACTTCCATGCCAGTGCAATTCTCTTTAATGTTTATGTTTGCATGTTTCTGAGCCTCACCATATTTCCCAGCCTTCCCAGCATCAGGGCCCAGACTAAGTGGCTGTCCACCATAAGGTAGTCCTCCCATTCCTAGTTCAGATCCTTTAAGAGAGGTGAAGAATTAGAAAGAAGAATAATAACCCCCCGTTATGATTAAAAGTGTAGGTCACCATATTTACCAGAGGACTTAGCCTTGCTCCCAGGTCCTAGTTGGGGTCCACCATACTGTAATCCTCCGATCCCTGCAAGAGAAAAAAAAACTGTCATATTCGCATCTATTACACAGTAATATCATTAACGCTTCACTTAAAGGTCCCTACTTGAATGACAGCCTGATTTACAATTTCATTTCGACATGCAGTTTGCACAATGCTTACTGGTGGCCAGAAGCTTTCCAGTGTAGCTCCAGTGCAAGATTACATTTCTCAAGTGCCCTCAATCAAAAGCAAGCTTTGAACAGCAAACAAAATGTCTGTAAATCAGTAAGATGCGAATAGTTATTGAGAACGATCTAATCTGCACCATTCTAGAAAAGCTTGGAGACTCAGAATCACCACCATTATCATGTCAGTCTGTTTCTTTACAACATGCCACTTCACATCTTTCTCAATTGCTTTGTTTACATCCCAACAATTCAGCATGAATATTGAAGAATTGCTGGAATTACCCTTTAAGGGAAAAGTGTAGTTTAGATTTTTTTTTAAATCTAAACCTTCCAGAAGCCTAGAGTGATATTTCTTCGCAAAGAAATGTAAATAACACACTGTAAATAAAAATATGGTTGGTTGATTCCAATGTCATTTCCTAATTATCTTGTTGGTTAATCAAACAAGTGAAGGCCACTGCACACTGAGAGTGCAGCGCATATACATTTTAAAACCATGTTTTTTATTTCACAAAATAATTAGGTCCTTTCTGAAGACCTACAAGGCCTTTAGGGGTTCCTCTCTATATTTAAGGGACCTTAAACCAGGGTGTCAAACTGCGGTCCTGGGGGACAGTGTCAAGCAAAGTTTGATGATTTTTCTGCTCTTAACCTACTTAATCTTGTAATTAACTGCTGTGTTAAACAGGTGGGTTTGAGTTGGTGAATCACTGAAGTGTGCTAGACTCCAGCTCTCTAGGACACACTCCTGGCTTGAAGTAAATGTTCTTTCAGTAATAAAACAACACTTGTGGTAAAGGAAACCTGTACATCTGACCAACTGACCATATCTGGGATCAGAGCTCAATCCTAGAGGCTTAGGGTTGTATGGTGCGCCGTAAGGCTGTTGAGGTCCGTAAGGCTGTTTAGGTCCATAAGACTGAGCTGCATATTGATTACCTGAACAAGGAGAAGATACAGGTGGGGGAATAATTACAAATCCATAGCCATCCCAAAATATACTAACAATATAATATACCAATAAACAAGACGATTGTATTTGCATGAATGTCATATTAAATATTATATTTTCAAAGAAGCATTTCTATGAGTATGACGAGCAGTGTCTGTTAAATTCCTACACAAGCACCTCAGTCTGCTTTATGAGGTACAGATTGGTGATCACCTGAATCAAATCATATTTAATAAGGAAAAGTATATAAAAAAAAAAACACTGCTGTAATCAACACTCTCCTCTGGCAATGTGACCAGTTGAATGGCAAAACACAACTGGAAGTACATCAAAGGTAATTATTGCCATTTAGTTTATAAGTGAACAAATTTGTTTTCACTGTATCGTTTCTCTTATTTTGATGTATTGTCAAAATTTCCTTTCAAATTATGCTTTAAAGAATAATATTTCTATTTGGAAACACATA
>JBBPCX010000114.1:29776425-29822339 GCA_037974365.1 Hydrocynus forskahlii | reverse complement strand
TTGGAATGTATACATACAGATATATATATATATATATATATATATATATATACATATACATATTTTTATGTATATGTACAGTATATGTAAATGCACTTTTAATATGTTATATTAAGAGTGCATTTAATATTTACAGTAATGAAAGTAATTACACACACATACATACACACAGACCTGTAATGTTAAATTGGGTGGCATTGAGCTCCTGTAGTAAATGATCCAGCTCACTGAGGCCACCTCCCAACACTGAGGATGAGGAGAAAGCGGGGGGTTCCGGAGAGCGGGGCGAGCGAGGCTTGCACACAGTACTGAAAGAGAGAAAGAGCAGCCCAATTGCTTACAAGTCATAGATCAATGCTTTACACTGAATACATTTGTTTTGTTTTAATATGTGCCAGCTTCAGGAACTATGAACATTTTACAGTCACAACAACCCAGGCGGAAACGCCCAAAATTGAGGCTGTAATTAGGTTAGCAAATAAATGTACCATCATTACATCTGGAAATAGCCAGTTAGGTTCATTACAGAAAATTATATTATCTTGCTTTTCTTGATGATCCACAAATGAAGCCTTTGTATTGTTAAGCAATACACTGGGGCCAAAAGTATGTGGACACCTCTCCTAATTATGGAGTTCAAGTGTCTAAGCCACAAACATTGCTATTAGGCTTATTATATCAAGCACGCTGGCGGTAAAATGATTCATAGTGAAGAGGTCAGTGACTTTAAATGATGGGATGCCACCTTTGCTAAAAGTCGGTTTGTGCTGCAAGATGCGCCACTGAACTGGAATTACTAGTATTACAGAATGGAGGTGTCTATGGACAAAACTGAGCTTGGGAAAGGCCAGGAGAATGCTACCTACAGGAAGGCATAGCGTCCACACTAAAGTTTGGTGGAGGAGAGATAATGTGCTGTATATGTTTTTCAGGGTTTGGACTTATTTCCAGTGAAGTGCGATGTTAAAGGTACAGCATACAAAGATACACTATATATTCCAAAATACCTTATTCTCAGGGTTTGGGCTAGGCCCCTTAATTCCAATGAAGGGCAATCTTAATGCTTCAGTATACCAAGATACTTTGGACAACGCCATGCGTCCAACTTTGTGGACACAGTTTGGGGAAGAACCTTTTCTATTCCAGCATGACTGTGCTTCAGTGCACAAAGCAAGATCCATAAAGACATGGCTGGATAAGTTCAGTGTGGAAGAACTTGATGGGCCCACACAGAGCCCTGACTTGAACCCCATCCAACACTTTTGGCATGGACTGGAACAGAGATTGCGAGCCAGGTGTTCTCATCCAACATCAGTGCCTGATTTCATAAACGATCTACAGAATGAATGGGCACAAATTCCCCACAGAAACTCCAAATTCTTGTGGAAAGCCGTCCAAAAAGAGTGGAAACTTCTATAGCAGCAAAGGGGGATCCACTCCACATTAAATTATATGACCTGAATGCAATCTTATTAAAGCCCCTGTTGGTATAATGCTCAGGCGTCCCAATACTTTTGTCCATATAGTGTCGTTAAGACTACGTTGTGGCATCAGTTTATGGAAGGCACTACCCTGTTCCAGCATGACAAGTTTAGTATGGAGGAACTTCAGTGGCCTGCACAGAGCCCTGACCTTAACCCAGTCAAACACCTCTGGGGTAAAATGGAATGTCATTTGCCAGCAAGGACCTCTTATCCAGCATCAGTGCCTAATCTCACAGATGCCTTTTTGACTGAATGGGCACAAACTCCCAAACATATTCTAAACTCTTGAGGAAAGATTTGACTATATGGTAAATTAAAACTATTCTAACTATATGGTATATTAAAAATAGGCCTTACCTGTAGAGCTTGTCAGGGTTTGGGTTCTGAGAGCCGTTAGACTTCATTGCAGCAGAAACAGTCTATGAAAAAGATGCAAATGATATGAAACATGAAAAATCACTTACGTTAGTGCAGCACATAAGAGTGAGTGTTTCTGTGCTTTGCGTGTGTGTTTGGGAGTGCGAGGCTGTCACGAACCTGCTGGGGTGTATATGCGGGTGGAGGAGGCCGGGGCTGGGCAGGTTCCTGAACGTTGTTGGCAGGGGCATCGGAATTGGCTGGAGGGTCCGAGGTCAACAGGACAGGGCAGCGGGCCAGAGGAGAGGCGGAGCTCTCGAGATCGGCCAGGAGAGCGTCTGTGGGAGGTCAAAAAGGACAATATGATGAAAGTTAAAGGGTGGAAATGGTAAAAAAAATATGTATTTGGAATTCAAATAATAATAATTTTTTAAAAAATCCACAGTGAAGTGAAGATGAATTATTGATGAATTATTAGATAACTATTGAATGAATTGAATAGTTCTATATAGTTGAATAGTTGCATCTTTAAATAAAACTGTTTTCTAATATTTAAATCCGTTTTACAATAAAAAAGTGAAAATAAATCTATTTTAAACTAAAATTAAATTTTCTTCTTGGTTACACAGGAATGCCAATGGAGACAATTGAGACGACAAAGTCGTTCAGAGTGGTTTGACGTGAAATGGTCTAGAGAAACTTACCAAGCTAGAATGGTTTACAGTGGCAGTGAATGGAACCAGACCTCTAAAAAAGAGAGCAATGCCTCTAAAAGCTCATTCACAAAAACAGTTTAATGTAATTATTATTAAATAACACTGCATGAGGCCTGAGACATTGTCTTATGACACTTTTAAAATGTTTAGGCCATCATAGTTTAAATAGACATTCATGGTGGAGAGGAACATGCAGACTGTGATGAGGCAAAATATTCCAAATGAAACACTTATTTTACCCACTACTTTTTCATGATTAACTTCACAGGTAGGAATGATGTAGTTTCACTGGTGGTAAACGAAGATGGCTGTGATTTTGTTGTAGACATTTTTATCCAAGTCAGTAAGTTAGTCTACAACGCACCATTTCGCTCCAAACCATTCTGAACGAGTGCGGCTTCTCTCCGTTCATTTGGAATCTTAATTTGAAAAGTTCATAGTGTAGCAGAGGGCAGAACATGTTCATTACTGCTGTGGAACACATTTCCTGACTTAAACAGGTGATGAATTGAGATGGAGAGTTGATTTAAGGCAGAAGTTTCCAATAAAAGAACATTTGACCCATTTGGCATTAAAGGTGCACAAATGCATTTTTGTAAGACAGAGGAGAAGATGGTGCTATTGATCAGAAAAGGGTCTCCGGACATTCCATTGGATCGGCTGGAAAATTCTGTCAACTTTTAATATATATAACCTTTATTAAAAATACACAACCTTTATTGGAAACCTCTTGTAGATCCACCTTGTTGGTGTACAGTTGAAAACGCTGGATGAACTGTTGCTGCACAGTTTACACTATCCATCCTTTAGGACTTCATCAGGGGTCAGTTTCTGACCACAGAGCTGCTGTTGGATGGACAGTGCACCACTCTCAACCTAGCAAGGCTGGCCAGTATTTTGAATTCTCATTGGTACTTCTGATTGAACACTCAAATACTCTTTCTTAGCTTTTAAAATGTAATACATTCATTTAATTAATTACTGCAGTTCTAAACACTATGTTAATACTCATGCAACATATGTTACTATAGAAACAGCAATTGTAGCCTCTCGTTCAAATACAGCTTTCATGAGACTCATAGACCCCAGAGATGTAACATTAACAAATTGTAAATATTGTTTGATTTATCACCATCAGAATTTTAGCTAGTGGCAGTAGCGAAGAGTGTTTTCCTTCCTCATCCTCTGCTGGAACTCCATTTGAGGCTTTACACTCCTGGTTATTGCATCGTACTCACCAGAGACTAGTAGTACTGGGATAATAAGATGTTATTCACAGAGCATGGGGCTACGATACCCCAATATGTTTGCCACCTCACCAAACCCCTCCCTCAACAACTACAATCGCTCCTGTGCAGCCCCTCCTGCACACAACAAATCCCTTTTTAACTCCTAGAGATAAATATCACTATATTTACATACTTGCTGAGGCCTTTGCTCATGAAACGCATTGTAGTATAGGCTACACATTTTGTGAGAAAGCTTCTGAACACTAAACATACATTCGAATTCCCTCATAACAAATGAATACTCGAATATTGGAATTATGCAGGCCAGCCCTACAACCTAGCAGTGACACACACTGTGCCTGATAGACTTGTACCATCTCCAAACACACTACAGGGGGTCCTCAAGTTACGACACAGATCCGTTCCTATGACAGCGATGTAACCCGAATTTTGGTGTACGTTGAAACACACCCTAGTCACTAACCTATCGTAAAATAGCTGTAAAATCATAATCTAAAACATAAAAACACAACTAAGCCAAAGAAAACTCCCTCACTCATACTGCGTATTCTTCCGCTGTGCGAAACCAGTGTTTAGTTTGCCCATGTGATCCATAAATACGACGCTAATGGTGTTAGCCGAGTGGGAGTGAGCTTGAGCACTGTAAAGTCGAAACGTCATATGTCGAGACTGTCGTAACCCGAGGACCCCCTGTGTATACACTACCGTGTCAGTGCTGTGCTGAGAGTGGTCCACCACCCAACTAACATATAAACAGCTCTACTGTGGTCATAAACTGACCAGTGATTAAAGGACTGGGGGCTGATATTGTGCTGCAACAGATGGGCTACAGCTTGTAATTGTACACCAATACACTGGACCCATAAGGTCATATATTATGGAATATCTTTTTTAGAAGCAGAATGAATGCAAACAAGGAAAGTCCCAGTTGTTTAAAAAAAAGGACAATTCAAAATATGGCATGTAGTGATTATGGTGGTAGGCTGTTCATGTTACCACAGTCTTAAAGTGATGGTGAGTACCCTTTTGGGTCAAATAAGCCTCATGCAGTGGCAAACAAAGCAAGCTGAAAGACAGACAGAAATAAAAGAGCATGAAAAAAAGACCAAGTATGAAAATATAAGCTATACAGAGAAGTACACACACCCACTGGGCACTTGATTTCACAAACTAATAGCAATCTGCATGATGTAATGTTTGATCACTGAAGGGCTGCATGATATGGACAAAATAATAGTATTTTTGTTACACTGCTACAGATTGCAATTGTGATAACTTTTAATATATTAAAGGGCCAGTCTAAGGCTTGAAGTGTGTAAATATTGTTATGTACATCCACTGTGCCATCCATACAGTCCATATATTGTTTTCAAATTATTATAACCAACATATTTCCTAATTCAGCGTAAAGAAATGTAGCCCCGACCATTCATGTTGAACTTCTAAGGAGTGTTTTTCTATAGGATAAACAGAGATTAGAAAATTAAGAATTAATTGTGATAAATTAGGAATTATATTTTGGCATGCATACATCACAAAAATGAAACAAGAGGAAAATGTAGCATACAAGCACTTCAAAAACATCTCGAACAATCAGTGTCTATAATGGTTAAAGACTGCCCAAATAATTTGACTTTAGTGGGACTACATGAATACCTCGATTCATCAAAACAAACAGAAACACCTGAAGCTGTAATTGGTCATCCTGACAGAAAAACGGTGATTGGTCAGAGCAGTGGTCCCAGCCTTTTTTGTGCCACGGACCAGTTTAACGTAAAACAGTATTTTCACGGACTGGTATAGATACAACTAAAATGCGTAAAACCACGAAGAAGCTCCCAAAAGACGTTTGGTTTTTTTTTTTACATTTTTGATAGCTTGTGGGCTACATTTCTGAAGTACTGTATTCAAAATAAAAGATTTTTCAGACTCTGATAACCAACAAAATATTTTTTATTCTGTCTTTCTGTGCGGCCCGGTACCAAATGACTCAAGGACCAATCCTGGTCTGTGGCCTGGTGGTTAGGGACCTCTGGGTTAGAGGCTGCCGTATCAATGAACAGACTATTGTTTACTAAGTAATTGTCTGAAATGGCACCAATAAGTCACTGTAGGCTGCCCGCTTGCTTTACTTTACTTTTAAGACCCCTACAGCAATCTGAAGGAATGGAGGAATTAAAGGAATAGTCTGATGTCTTTCTAGCTCTGCGGCTTGTTGTAGAGTTGCACTGAAACCGCATAGACAAGTCTATTTGTGCTGAATGTGTGATCATTTAGGCAGTTTGCACAACTCCACACAGAGTACAACTTCCATTATTTGACCCATGTCTTGAAATGAGTGCCTGCCCAGTGGGTTGTGTGTCACAGCATGCCATGAAGAAAGCAGCAAAACTGACTGGCAGACTGACCAACATGACAACTACGTACCAAACATAACAATGCGAGGGTTGAGGGGGTAGTTAGACGGGTCAGGCATTCCTACAAGGAGACACACACACACACACACACACACTTACACATGTGACCACACACATAGAAAGAAGGACAGGCACACTTCAACCAATCAGGCACAAAAGAGAACAGGGCCCTTCAGAGTCTGGCCAACCAGAGTGAAGAAAAAAAACACAGAATACACGAGGGACAGGGAGGTGGTCCCGAAATGTTCCAGGGAGCTGGGGCGAGTGCTGCCAGAGGCCCGAGCCCACAAAACGGAAGTGGCAGAATGCTTGACAGAAGGGTCAGCGAAAAGGATACAAAAAAGGAAGAGTGTGGGCCAGCTGATAGCATAGGAGCGTGTAATTGTTTCCTATTAGTCTTTTGTGCTATTAACTATTGAAAACCATCCATTTCAAGGGCTAAAAGGAGTGAACGGACCATGTCATGACCATTTGTTGCAAAGTGTATAAATTATGAGCTGGATATGTATAACAAATATCTATTAGAAATGTTAATCCCAACACATAAGCTTTGGAACCATTTTGAACACCATTTACCTGTATCAGCATGGTTTGGCCTATAGGGCCATTAAGTATTGTATAATTCAACCAACATTTTATTCCAATTTAGGCACATTTAGATATAATCTACATGTAAAATAACAAATGTAGTGTAGTGGTATGAGTCTTATTGGTGGACTATTATTGGTGTAGCGTGGTGTGCTTGCTTGGGCCATACTCAGCCCTTAGAGGCATTGAAGGCAGTATTGGTGGCCAAGGTTCTTCTTCTTCGTTTGTTATTCAATACAGAGTGTAAAGTGTGACCTTTTTGTGATACATGAGCACACCTCAGCACACAGTGTGAACAGCACTAAATTGTTCTCTGGATTTCACCCATTCACCAAGAAAAGCAGCGGGTATCTTGCTCAAGGGTACCTCAGTGGTGTCACTAGCAGTCCTGGGATTGGAACCCACGGCCTTCTGATCACAGGGGCAACTCCCTAACCATTATGCCACCAGCTGCCCCACAGATGGCAATATTTCGCCTCAAGTTCCAGTAATTGGTCTGAATCTTCCAAAAAGGTTTCACACTGCCAATGAACCAAACCAAGTTTGATCCAGACCAAGACCACCTCTTTTGGTTGGAACATTTTGATCCTCTTGTCCAGACCGTGGTCTGGGGCACTAGCTATTTTGGTTCAGACCAAGTCTAAAGGTCTGGACCAAATAGGGTGGGTGTGAACCCTTAATGATAGATGTCTGTGACATCAGTGAAGATCAAATCTAATAGCTCACAACTGTTTTGTTTTTGTTAATTCAGAACCAATTGAAGTGTGTCAAAATCAGCCCATCTAGTCCACAGCCCTAGAAGGAAGATGAGAAACATTTTCATTCCAAGTTCTATTTAAAGAAAAATAATTCCAAGACATATGATTAGTTGTATTGGCAGAAAAAGACCAATAATGACCTCTAAGTAACATTTTCCCCCAAAAAGAAGTGGTCAAACAGTCAGATGCAGTTTTTCTTTCGTAGTTTGTATTTAACAAAATACTATACCAATACTCATGGCTAATTCTAATTGTTTTCTACTGGCATCTGTTAGCATCTCTCATATGAGCTGCTCCTGAACCACACGGACAGTTAAAAGGAGAAAAAAGTTGAACTGCTACGTCTGAGACAGAGACTGCCCCTCTTTCTACCCTAATTTTAAGGGTAAAGTGACCATTTGTCATACGTGAACACACCACAGCATGAACAGCACGGAATTCTTTCCCTGCATTTAACCCATTCACCAAATGAAGGAGTGGGCAGCCAGGAACACAGCGCTCAAGGAGCAGTGTGTGGGGACAGTCCGTTGCTCAAAGGTTCCTCAGAGGTGCCACTAGCAGTACTGGGAACCCACAACTTTCTGATTGCAGGGCAAACTCCCTAACCACTAGGACACCAGCCACCCCACGAAATTGGATTTTTTTTTAGATTCATATTATTTATCACAAATAACCAGTGTTTCAATCTGTTTATAATGTCGTCTTGCTGTTCTAGGTTTTGCTGAGGCCAGTTATGGTCACTGAGTCACTGTGGTTAGCAATTCAGGAGAACAGGCAACATTAGCACATTGACTAGCATTGATGAAGAAGGCCATTTTCATTTGTTTACTTGAGAGCATTTGGCTGCTAGCCTTTAGTGATTCATAGTGTGTCTGTGAAACATGCTGAACCTCTCTCTCTCTCACTCACACACACACACACACACACACACACACACACACACACACACACACACATACAACAGTGCTCATATAAGGAGCTAATATTCATCCCAATAGGAATTCTGACCATATTTAGAGACAGCTGCCCGCTTCTCTGGAGTGGCCTAGCCAAGCATTACACACACTCAGGCTTACCAGTTCTTGTTCTACATCCAGAGTGTGTGACTGGACAGACCAAAACAGGGACAGAATTACACAGGCGTACACACGCTCCCTCACAGACAGCAAAGAAAGCAAGTGTGGCCAAACCAGATGTACAAAATGATCCAGATGTGCCGTAATGCTAAGTAAGCATCTTTCTGGGCCTTCACAACCTTCGCGGTAGCTTTTTATATTTCATCCCCATCCCCCCAACCCCCTCCCGCCATAGAATTTGGACATGAGGCCGCTGCTGAGCCTGATATAGTAGACATGCAGCTCAACGGTAAAAATGAGATTCTCATCAGTTTGGGATGAATTAAAAGGCTCATGACATAGAACATTTTTTTTAAAGCCCATTCAATTAAAGGGTCCATAAACTGTCCTTTTATAAATAACAGTTTTATGTAAATGCTGAAAAAGTTTGAAAATGTACTCTCTAGTCCTTGTATATTTATATATAACATATATACACACACACACACACACACACATATATACATATGTGTGTGTGTGTGTGATGGGGGTGAGGTAAGGGGGGCAGAGGGGGTACGTGTATGTGTGTGTGTGTGGTGGCAACAAAATCAATACTATCAAAATCAATACTATGGATGAATATTGATATCTGGAATGAACACTGAAAAGACTCAAAAGGAAAATCTATCTAAGGGTATAAGGAAGAACCACTGAAAGGAACCAAAACTCTTAACTAAACAAAGGAAAACAAACGCTAAGAACATGAAAAAGAACCTCTGAGGAGGAAAGAAAGTATGAGGTAGACTCATAGAGAGGAACCAAGACTCAACAGAACGACCCATCCTCTTCTGGGCTCTTGGAGCGATGCCATAGAAGAACCACCATTGATTCTTCTCTGGTTCTTCTGATGGCATGAACTGGTTCAAATAATTCTTTTGAAATACTCTTCTTCTTTTGAAATTCTGTTGGATTTATTGAGAAAAATCTTTTTTTTTTTACAGATATACTCATATCCATACACACAAATATCCATATTTATATTCTTGTAATATTTGTTTAGTGTACTTTTTATATTATACTGTTCTGAAGCTTATTCTACTGCTTCTACTTCCACTTTGCTGCTGTAACAATGCAAGATTCACCTCTGTGGGACTAATAAAGGTTTATCTTGTATTTTGTCATCTTTTAAGAGTGTGAAAATCATTTAGAAAGTTAAAATAGAAGATCAAACAAAAGCATCAGGGTCATGAAGAGAGGAAATCTGTGAAACAAGCTAAATAACATAGGTGCTCCTTGGGGAACCAAAATATGCTTCCAAGGGGTCAGTTTTGCAGCGTCCTAAAAGTCTGGGTTTCTTCTGGTGCCTCCAAAATGCTACCAGATGAGTCAGGCAGGGCAGGACTCTGGCTGGCTCTATTCTGGAGTTGCACTGACCTTCTGCAGACAGTTATTTTCAAGAGCAAGAATGTGGCTCCTCTGCAGATGTGAGAAGGGCTCCATGCACTATAAGACAGATGTTGGGGCATCTGTGGTCAGTCTAATGCTCAGGCTCCTCTGCCCTTTGATAATCTAGTACACTGTTATGGGCAAAAGGGGTCACATGCTCTTAGTTTTATGTGAAAAAATGTTTTTTTTTCTTCTCTCTCAGCCCTTCTGCCCCCTCCCGTCTTCCTCATCATTTTCTGTGCCAGCCAGAGTCATGGAGAAGCAAACAGAAAACTGCCCAATTGCTCTTCATGGATAGGAAAAGGGAAAAAATGAGTACATACCCAGATCCTCCATGGCAAATTCTTAACTTTTTCAGTCGTCCAGATGAAGAGAAGATCAAAGTGACTTAAATACGGCCTTAGTTTTAATTCTCAGGCTTTAAAAGTCCGTTATCCTGAGCTGTTCCGTTTGTCCAGGACTGAAAAGAGAGAGAGAGATACATAGAGAGACAGAGAGACAGAGAGGGAGGGAGGAGGAAAAGATGGGCAAGGCTGTTTATCAGCTCCGCCCTCTATTGCTGCAGAAGCGGGCTGGAGGGGGCGTGGTTAACAATATTCAAAACAAAGGCGTGGTTAGCAACCAATAAGTGCCAAATCACTGCGTTGCATCCAGAGTTAAAGGGCGTGGCCTGCGTTTTTGGGGGCGGTGTCCAATAAGCAGATTCAAACGTAACTCCTATACGACATAATGTGGTGCGGCGGAGGGGGCGCGACCAACTTACTTCCTTTCAAGCGAAAGGGGAAGGGTCTATATAACTACGTTAACGGAGCTCGTATACCTAAAGGGCGTGGTCATGATGCGTAGTCACGCCCTTCATTTCCCTGCCGAGTGACGTCACCTTGCACATTCCTAGCCCATATTTGGCCTCGTCCGTAGAAATGGACGGATGTAATGGAGTGAATGTAAAAAAGAAAAAGGAAAAGAGGGCGTTGAAGGTTTGCAGGCGTTTTCTGAGAAGAAATAAAAGAAAGAAAGAAAGAACGTTTAAAATAAGCTCAGGACGATGTCGTTTTAGCAGGAAAACTTCAAACTGCAGCCTCTGAGGGAAAGCATGAAGCACCACTGGCCCAATACACCAGAATGACAATGTTTATCATTATATTATGATTAATAATTAGGGTTACTTCTTCGGTATGTATGCTGGTTTGTCTCAAAAAGCTGCTCTGACACGAAAAGCGTCCTAGGTGTGTTTTAAACAATGCAATAATTTGTCCAGAAATAAGCTGAGAAGGATCCACAACCACCAGAACTGCTTTCTTTGAATAGAGAACTTCAGTATAATACAAGAGAAACAAGCTGGTCTAGTTTCACATCCTGCTGACATCATTTCACCAAGCAGGACAACACATCATAGAAAATATTCTGGTGCTTTTTTAGTGATCTGATGTGTAATGTATTTTTGTGGATTCTTTGGGTGGATACCATAATGTGAGGGATCCTAATGGTGCAGAGGTGGATACCATAATGTGAGGGATCCTAATGGTGCAGAGGTGGATACCATAATGTGAGGGATCCTAATGGTGCAGAGGTGGATACAATAATATGAGGGATCCTAATGGTGAAGTGGTTTTCCACTAGAGCCTAATAGCAGTAATTAAGCCAATTCCCATTAACCGCCAAAACTTCCAAATGACCTTTTTCCAGCAGAGAACAGCTCAAAGTTATGGAACGTCCAGTAGAAAAGTCCCTCAGCTCTTTTCCTAATGGACAGCCCTGACAAAAAACTTATCTGGTGGGCAGCAGGTGGCCAGAAGGACATGGGTTTGAATCCCAGGACTGCCAGTGGGACCAGTGAGGTTCCCCTGAGCAAGATATCGTTCCCACACACATCCGCCCGGGTGCTGCCGACAGCTTCACTTGGTGAATGGGTTCAGTACAGAGAAGAATTTCACATTGCACACACTGTTCAAATAACAAATGGACACTTTAAACATCTGGCTATGCAGAGAAATTGCCTTAAAAAGTTGCTGGTATCGTCTTCTATGCTCTACCAGGACGTCCAGTGTGAAGTGCCCATCTTATTGGGAATCTTTCCATTTTGCTTTTTTGTAGACTGTTGCTGAATGGTTTAGAAGTATTTGTGGAGAGATGATATCTTTGCCCCACAGTGTATTTTTAGTCTTACTTCTTGAGGCTAACCAGTGGTTGCACCATGTGATGCGGTCATGCTGGTGGATTCAGACATCTTTAAAGCATCCTGGACGGTGTTCTGGACATTTTCAAGTTTTTCCCTAATGACTGAAATGAATTTCCTGCTGTGGTGTTCTGCTAATGCCACTACCTGCTTCTTAACTGGCATACAAAGCAATTGGATACACCTAATGTTGTGGCTCTCTTTGATTCTCATTGATTTTTACACCTCATGAAGGCCGGCTTTAGTAGCACTGGCACTTCTTGAAACACAACAGGAACAGACCCCTTAGCACGTTTTACGGTTGTGGTGAAGAAACAGAGCTAGACAAGAAACAACAGAGCAGAAAATAGTTACATTTTGTCCCCATAGTGGGGGGGTATGTCTAAAACAACATAAGACAGAAACAGACAGCTTGTAAACAACCAGTCTGTAGTAACTGCATACCCTGCATACCCTGTCAACTTGACATTTTTTGAATACCAAAAGTTATAATTTATTTTTCCATGACCATATTCCAACCTCTCTTTAGCTCATAAAGTGGCTGTTTCTTTTATTGTGCCTTCATGATGATAGAAATGTTCACAATGGCTGCAAAAACAGTCCAGATTGAAACTAACTTCAATGAGAATGGGCAGGGCTAAACTTATGCAGATGGAATCCATACATCGGATGTAGACACCCTTGAATTAACACTGCCTCACTAACCATGCTAAATCATTACATTTTGTTTATGTTTATTTTTGTTTATTCTGACACTGTAAGAGACTGCATTGTCTATAACCAGGACCTTGAGGCCTGTAGTTCTTGTTTACTTTGTATGGCTTTAAGTAAGAACTGATGTCAACATTATGCTTGGTAACTTAAGGGAAAGTGCTCAAAAATGGGTGCCATGAATCCAGTTTCCTCTCCTGCCAAGATTACATGATAAAAAACTATTACTAAATTTCAATACTAGATACAGATTACAGACAACTGGAAAACTGCTTAAAAAACACCTGAATATCAGTTACATGTGACAAATGCTTCAAACGTTTAAGCAGAGTGGCTTAAGTAATTTTCTCCAGGATAAATAACATTTTCTGATTCTGATAACTAGCTTTGTTATGTGGTGCAAGCAAAACAACATTCTCATACAAGCTCTAGCAGAAGTTAGCATCATGGACTAAGGGCACTTAAAAAGTGAAGATTTCTGAAGTAAATCCTGCTACATAAAGATTTTATGCACACAGTATTTTATATGAAGTATTCCATTTTCATTGATGTATGCTCTAATCTCTGAAAGGCTCTGTACCGTGTAACTGGTAGTTAAATTTAGCCAATTTAAATGATTGGCTATCTAATGTCAGGACCACAAACTGGGTTAAAGGTCTGATTTAAAAGACTTCTACTATACACTCTACACCAAAACATACTCAGCCAAAAAAGGGTTGGTTCCCCAAATGCATTCAAGTTTTCACAACTATTCCTTTAACCGTGAAAAAGCCAATAAAGTGCATTTGGGTGCTCACTAGCAACACCAGCACGGATTAAAGATGAAATGTGAACTCAAATTGTGTAAAATTCCGATTTAATATAACTGCCTAAGAGGGTTGGTTCCTAAACGCTTAAATCACAACAATATAACAATTAAAAAAAAGAAAAAGAAGATAAATTACATAATGCACTATTGATTTGTTTAGGGCTAGGATAGGAGACATGAAGTGGGCAACACCAGAGTGGAGACTCAAACACAGGTTTCCAGCATGAGTTAAAACATAAAACTCCAAATTCTCACATGCACTTGAGCATATCCACAACTTGTAGATTGCTCTGGCCCGTATAAAATAATGTTTCATCAAAGCGCAAGGTATGAGTTGAATGCTCTTTCTTCCATTGTTTTAAAGAAAAATGAACACAAACGGCAACTGCAACCTTTTAGATGAACAGCTACATGCAAAACAAGCCCAGTGTTGTACGGCTTAAAGAAAATGAGGTCAGTCGCTGGAGGTCAGTGAGACTGAAATGTGCATCAGTCCAGAATGAGTAAATTATATGGCCTATGACATTAAGTTGAATTTCTTTGTGTATGTTTGTGTGGACATACTGGGGAGTAGTAGACTCAGTTCAGTTTGACTGCGGGTGACGATACGCCCCATTTGGTTTATTAAACCCCTAAACCCTTTTAAGTACTCAGTCCGGGTGTATTGGACCCTTCCTCGTAACAGAGCGCTCGGTTCTTCTCATCTTGTCCTCCACTCCTCCAACTCTTCAGTTTGGTCTTACTGCACCGACTGCTCGTTTGTCGTGCTGCCTGAGTCCTGAGGCTTCATGACATCAGGAAGCTCTGGTGGGTTGGAGAACGGTTCCACATGCAGGGGTTCAAACGCATCGTCTACAGAGAAGCAAAGAAAAAGAGAGAAAGAATATAAAAATAAGCAAGACATCTCAGAAAGCAGGGTTTAAATAATAAATACAGAGGGCTGGTTTTGCAGCTTAATTTTCAAATTTGAAAATTAAGCTGCAAAACGGGTTTGAAGGAATAAGGACGGATGGTTGGTTTGGAGGTTGAGTTTTCAAGTTGAAAAGTGAAGCGGCAAACCCAGCCCATTCTGAACTAATTATTTTCATGAAGTCATGAACACCAGTGCATTTACATATATACACATAATCAGCTTACAGCTGTTTGGCTTGGTCCAGTCACTCTCACACTGAGTGTTTCAGCCCAGACTCCATTTTATGAATAAAGTAAAGTGGCCCCTTATAGTCACGCGTGAACACACCAGAGCACACGGTGTGAACAATGTGAAATTCTTTCCCTGCATTTAACCAAGTGAAGAAGTGGAGTACCACCAATGAGAGGTGCCTGGGGAGCAGTGTGTGGGGACGGTACCTTGCTCAACGATACCTCAGTAATGACACTAGCAATCCAGGGATTCAAACCCACAGCCCTTACCCCTAGGCCACCAGCTGCCCCAGCACAACACTGGGCACAATACTGTATGTTTTAAGTAAAATGTTAGATGAGAAAACAGCAATTTCTGCGGAGATGTGGACCAGAGGGACATGTCTCCCTTAGACAAAACTAGGATAGAGCTTTAGTCAGGTATTAATTTTTTGTCTGGACCTGAGTACAGCCTAAGAATTTTGTGTCTGCATTTTGAGTGCGAACCACACCCAAGACTGACCTAATGTTGTCCAAATGTGAGCCAAATTACATCAAATTCTGTCAAAACCACAAGTTACTGCCAGAATAAAACTGGTATAGGGTAATGAAAGTAGGAAGGAATAATACAGCAAAAAGAAAAAAAATAACAGATGGGGAAATTCATGGTCAAATTTAAAATCTGAAAATAATACATGGGAGGCATGAATATGAAGTCTGAACCCAGCCTGATATTTATTTACATTAAAAAAATAATAAAATACAAACCCAATGTGCAAAGACAGATTCTAGCAGGTTTCTATAAATATAAAAAACCCTCTAAAGTAGGTGTGCCATTTTTGAAGTTTTATCCAAAACATTTTCAAAAAACACCCGCCAGATGACCAGGGTAGTTTTTCCTTTTTTGTTAACCCTTTACACTGGTGATACCTATCAAAATACGCTGCTACTACTGAGGGAGATGTGAAAACTGGAAAACTGGAAACTCAAAGCCTCAACCTTTTTGTTAGGCAAGTTCTGGAAGTGAATGAGAAGAACGCTGCTGCCATTGCTTCTGCAATTCTGAATCACTAAGGTTACACCCTTACTGCCTATGTGGTTCACGACAACCGCATTTGAATGAGAATCCTGTCATACAATCTCATTACTCAACATGTTTAAAAGTTTAGTTCGAAATTTAAATGTAAACTTTAAGTGTAAACTGTCCATGTGAACACACCACAGTACACAACTTGAATAGCGCAAAATTCTCTGCATTTTACCCATTCACTCAAGTGAAGCAGTGGTCAGCCAACACTGCAGCACCCAGGGTGCAGTTTGTGGGGACAGTACTTTGTTTAAGGATCTCAATGGTGCCACTCGCAGTCCTGGGATTTGAACCCACAGCCTTCCAATCACAGGGACAAATCCCAAACCACTAAAACACAAGTATCCTGCAATGGCTTTTGTCAAATCAATCAGTAAGTTAATGACAATCTTTTTCAGCGGAAAACAAGCTTTTACTGGAGGATGCACCTGCTGAGTTTTGACAACACATTACTAATAGAAGACAGGAAGAAAGAAGACAGCAAGGAGTGTACAACTGTCAGCACTGCGACAACTGAGACGTACCACTGATGCGAAAGGCTAATCCTACTGTAGCAGGGGCCTGTGGTCTGGCTGTTTGGTTGGTGAAACCAGAGTCCCCCAGTGTTTTACTGTCTTCTAGCAGCTGCTCATCCTGGAAAAAAAAAAAAAAAAACACACACGCACACATCAGTCAATAAAGACTGCCAGGCTTTCTCGTTAGCATAAACAGCCATCTGCAGTGACACAAATCTCTTTAATTTATATTATTTGATAACTTTATTGCAGTCTTACAGGTCACTTGTGGGCACATTTCACTACATGTCTTTGTATAATGACTAAGTATGTGACAAAGAATCTTGAAGACAGCTGTGAAATTAGGGGGAGTCCAAATTCAGTTCTGGACAGCCAGTGACCAGCAGTCGCTGGTTGTTCCCCCTCCTTAAACACACTCACTAAACTTGGCAATAAGAGGTTAGTTGAACCAAGAAGCAGGGAAATCACCAAACTGTGCCGGACACATCGTTAGGTAGACTGATGTTTGTGGTGGAGACAGAGCAACCAGTACCAAACACCCTGTTTATACCCTGTCGGTTCATGCACAGATACAGTCTCTCAAGACACTCAAGACACATTTACAATGGATTTATATCTGATTGCTCAAACCACTTCAAGAGCTGATCAGAAATTGTATTTACAACTTGCATGCGTTTCCTGTCCGGACAATATCTGGATATACCTTGCCCAGATTCCACTTACACTTTTCAGTAAAATGTATCTCAAGAGTGACCAGATTAGATCCTAAATTACTTTTCCATGCAAAAAGCACACAGTGTTTACAATTTACTTCTGGTAATCTACTTTAAACATGGTTTCCCACCTCTTACTACCAACACATTTTAAATGTAGACTCATCTCCACTTGCTGAATTGTATATGGAGATAGAAAACACAATCCATGGCTGCACCTCGATTCAATTCCTGATGGGAGTTTTTTCTTGGACCTTAAATTTAGTACCCCATTATGCTGGACTCAGCTTAAGGAAATTAACAGCTTTTTGTTTATCATACACTGTACAGCAATCAGGTTTCAATCTGACTAAAGTGATCAAGTGTAAATGAGTGTGGTTGAAATCTGGTTACAATCCAGTCACTAATTGCATGAAACAGTTTTTCACCTCAGTTTCCACCTTTGTTGTCTTCGTGTAGCTTTACTATACTGATAATCAAGGACACATGATTTCAAAATGGCTCGTAGGAAATGGAGGATATGTTACCGGCAAATCCCTAAGAGTAACTTCAGCCATGTTACAGAGGCTAGTGTTGTAAGCTGCAACACTGCAGAATCAGTGCATACCTTGTAAAGCCTCTGGTCTTCAGGTGGCCTCTTCAGGATCCCCTCGACAATGCGCTTTAACTCATAAACGGTAGTGGACTCCTTAGCGTCAGTGAAGATCGTCGTCTTATGACGCCTTATCATTAAAAACACGTCCTTCAGAGAGAGAGAAAGAACATCAGAAGAGGATAATCTCAAAACATAATACACACTCTGAGATAAGTGTAAAGTGGCCATTTTGTCATGTGTGAACACATCAAAGCGTACAGTGTGAATAGTATGAAATTCTTCTCTGCATTTAACCCACTCACCTAGTGAAGCAGCGGGCAGCCAGGAACACAGCGCCCGGGGAGCAGTGTGTGGGGACGGTACCTTGCTCAAGGGTACCTCAGAAGTGCCATGAGCAGTCTTGGGATTCAAACCCAATTTTCTGATCGCTGGGCAAACTCCCTAACCCCTAGGCCACCAGCTGCCCCACACCACGGCAAAACCCTATCACAACTCCCATCCTGGAGAACCAGTGTCTCGCAACATGGCAATTAGCAGGTGAGCTCAGCTAGGTTATTCACTGACACTGGTTTAACACTATAAACTGGCAATGGTTTAACACTACACGCCCTTTCATGATTTTATATATCCCTGTAGTTTTCTGAGTATTTTTAAAACATGGACCTACTGGTTCTTTATCGCCTGCTTCAACTCCAGATATGACACTCATTGGATATTGTAAAAAAGGTTCAGAAGTATCATGACTAAGGTCTAACTCATTCAAAGACTACGACAAATGAAAATCAGATTTTGATCTAAAACATCTTTTTAATTGACTGGAGGGACATGTAAGGCGTTTTGAGGCAAAATATTCCCCAAAGAAAACTTTTCTTTGATCATCAACATTACATAGAAACGTTCAAAAGACACATGTAGGTTCACTGGTGGATTTGGATTGGATAATAAATAAAATGATTACATTTGTGTTATAAATGGCGAAGACATACCTCCCTCACAGATTATTACAAAAAATGAAGATTTAAAATGAAGGTCTAAAACATCTTTTTATTCTACTCCCTGCAGGGTAGACTGGAGGGATACAGACTGGATGCAGAATATTCCCCAAGAAAAAACTTTTTTTTTTTTTGGTTTATCAATTTTGTGATCGTCAACATTACATAGCTTAAAAGACACGTGTAGGCTCACTAGCGGGTTTGGGTAGTGAATAAAATGCCTATTTGTGTTGTAGACATCACGATACCTGGCTCATCTCAAAACCAATGTAAAAATAATCGAAAGTTAATTTTTTCCTGCATTGACCCATTTCCCATCGTTGAGAAATCATGAATGACATCGTCTGAAAAGTGAAGATACAGAAATGTTTGGATTCGTTTTAAAATTACCGGTTTAACTGCACAAACGCGGCTAGTTGGACCCAATGTCTTTGTAGTGGCTCAACAATATCGGCATTTACTGGCTAAAATACAGTAAAATACTCACTAAATTGTGAGTTATAAACAAAGCGAAAGTCTGTAATGACTCAGTTTAGTAGCGACGTTAACTAGCAACACAGAAACAGAGCTAATGCTAATCACCGGCTAAGCTAATCCTGTCCTGTAAATCAACAACTATCCACCGTTTTCTCCAAATACCAAACGGTAGTATTAGACGAGGACTTATCCCAAATGTTTATCGACTTCCATAAACGACCGGGTTTAAATAAACATTCACTTTTATCCCGTTTTTGTGATAATTGTCACTACTCACCATGGTTGAAGTTTACGCTGCTCCACTTCTCCACCCACAGATACACGCAGCCGACGTAACTTACGTACAGAAGGGGCGGGGCAAAGCCAGTCTAGGGCCTGTGCAATTTTAGTACTGGGACCCACCTGTTTTCAGGGTTTTTTATTTCCAGTTAAGGGCAATCTTAACGTTTCAGTATACCAAGATATTTTAGACAACGCCATGCTTTTATATCTGACATTAATTTTAAAAATATTTACTGTAAATACTACTTTTAAAATGGAATAATATGAAATTTGAAAGTGACCATTCTGTCATACGTGAACACACCATAGCACACAGTGTGAACAGCACGAAATTCTTCCTCTGCATTTGACCCATTCACCAAGTGAAGCAGCGGGCAGCCAGGAACACAGCGCCCGGGGAGCAGTGTGTGGGGACAGTACCTTGCTCAGGGTACCACCGTGGTGCTTAGTGGTTTTGGGAAATTTGGCGATATATCAAAATTCAGTTTAATTCTCCTTTAGTGTGAATTCACAGTTTTGCCTACTGTGATTTGACTGTAGTTATTCAGTCAATAACAAAAAAAATCTAGTGAAATGAATTTTTACATGTGGATATTTAATTAAAAAGGAAGGTTTTAAAAGGCCAAGATGATTCTCTACCTGTTAAGACTTACACTATATAAACAAAAGCATTGGGACACACGTCTTAATTATTGAATTCAGGTGACCCCTTACTTCCAGTGAAGGAACTCCATATTAAAGCCTATGTATTTGAAAGCAGTTTCATTAAAATCCCTGATGATGTAATGGTCGGGTATCCCAATACTTTTGTCCATATAGTGTATTATTTTATTTTTTGTGCCTGAAATGAATTTTAAACATATTTACTATAATTACTACTATTAATTTTGATTAAAATGAAATTTTGAAATTCTGATTCTGATTTCACTACTATGCATTAAATGTGGTTATTCAGAATCAGAATCACACAGAGACACTAAGACAAGAACAATATAAACTATAAAGTCTAAATACAGGCCAGTTAAAAATCTGTAGAAAAAACTCAAAATGAAATACACCATGCAATTTCCTCCGGGATCAATAAAACTTTCTGATTCTAATTCTGATTCTCATACATTCACAAATGGTGAGTATAAATGTTATAGATAAATAATATACAGTTAAGTGAATTACTAATAACACAGATAGTGGTAAGGAGTATGTTATTGCACAAAATAGAGTTCAGTAGTATAGAAGTGACATAAGTAGTGATATTTACGTGCACATTCATTTCATATTTAAAAATTCTAGTGAAAGTAATGAATTATTACATGTGAGTATTAAATTACAATGGAATATTTTCATAAATCAAGATGATTTTCCACCAGTTAAGACTTAAATAAAAATGCTTTCAGGGACCCCCAGATGAGCGAATAGTCCATAAGACCCCTTAAGGGAAAAAATGCAGAAGAAGCGTAAATTACGCCGTGAATCTTGCGTAAATCTTGCCTAAAGCGCGTAAATGCGTCATTTACGCGTAGTCGTTTGTTTTGGCGCGGGACGTTGAAGTTTGAACGAGCAAAAAACGGTAGGTGTTTAATTGGAATAAAAATGGAAATAAAATGCCCACGTAACTCGCAGGCTTTACTAGAAAGTCACCGAAAGCGTTATAACTCCATAAAGAGCAGTTAGAATTGGAGTGTGGGGCTGTCAGTGGAGTTATTTCAGCTGTGTGGGGATGTTCAGAGCTGTGGACGTTAGAGCAGTCAGAGCAGCTGTTTGCTAAAAAGATGGTCTTTTTTTACTGTTTAAAGTTCATAATGTATTTTAGCCAGCCTTGCTTTTATTTTACGTAAGTAATGGGCCAAAACGAGAGCAATTCCGTGTGTTCTTGTTAGCTTTAATAACGTTAGCCAGCTAGCTTGGTGTTAATTTTGCCTTGAGAAGTTCAATGTGTTGTAAATTTAGACACCAGAATGTGTGTGTGTGTGTGAGTGTGTGTGTGTGTGTATATATATATATATATATGTATGTATATGTATGTATATATGTGTATATATGTGTGTATATATATATATATATATATATATATATGAGATTCAGAATCAGAATCAATAGATCTGGACAGAGATAGCAACAAAATGGTTGACAAAAGCAGTTACTGTACAGGTTTCATTAATACAGTTATGACATACTGTATTCTAGCAGCAGTCATTTAGTGTGCATATGCACTGTGTTAGGAGAAGGAAGGAGTTCAGGGATGTGTGTGCGCACCATGTGTTTTTGTATGTATGATAGGGGGGAACAGTTTATGATTGAGGAGTCTGATGGCCTGAGGGAAGAAACTGTTTCCCATTGTGGGAGTGGATTCTTGTATGCTACAGAACCTTTTGCCAGACAGGAGGGAGAAGAGTGTGTGAGGGGTGTGTGGGGACAATGCTGGTGGCTTTCGGATGCACCATGTGGTTTAAATATCAGTGAAAGAGGGGAGAGAGACCCTGATGATCTTTCCAGCTATCCTCATTATCCTCTGAAGGGTCTTGCGATCCAAAATGTAACAATTTCCACAACGATGTGGGAAATGCAGGCTGGCGTTGACACTTTTTTATGTTTGTATCTGTCGATGGAGTCTGATATTAGAATGTCGAAATCAGAACTAGATCCAGTGAAACTTTTATCTACAAAAAAGTAACTTTTCAGGAGAAGGCAAAAAACTTCTGTTGACAAACAAGATTTTACTTGAAATGATAAAGGATTTGTTTTGGCTGCAGTGGCTGATTTCTAGAGGGTCACAAATTTAGTGAAATAATTAAAGTCCAAATGTTTTAACAACAGCAGCCCAGCCTCACCTCAACATTCCGTCCTTCTAGAGTACAACAAATATCCTTCTGAAATATGGACCAAAGATAAATTCAGGTGTTGATTTTAAAAAAATAATATATACCAATACCAGTATGATACTGATAATCATCATCCATCACTAGAAAAAAAATCTTCATGAGAAAATGACCAGAATAATGAGCAGACTGACCCTCAAACTTTGACTAATCATGTACACAATGTCCACTGGACTGCTGATTTTCTATAAGTAGTGAAAACACTGACAGTAGTAGGCAGAGGTGCACAGGCTACATGTATAAAATATGTATTTATCTCATGTAGTGAAGTTTAGTTAACTGTAATAACTGGCATCACTGTCTTCTTTTTATCCACAGTGAGAATGCAATGTGGGTCTTCTTGCTGCACTGTAGACCTGTGTATGGTGAAGCTGGAGCTAAAAGTTTGTGAACACACTCCCAGGTGTCATTCTCTTTTTCAACCCTGGTAACACTGCAGAATGCTATTTTCTAATATCCTAATTGGTCATAATTTGTATGGGACCAAAATCACAATTTATTTTTAAATGATGATTTTCCAATTTCTCTTTATCCTTTTGAGTCTAAGAGCTTCAGGACTGAAATATGTAAATGACTTTGAACTGATTGGCTCAGTAGGGATGGTCAGGGTTAAACTGCTGTAGACTGAATGTGCAGTTGTTTACTTTCCATATATGGACATATATAAACCAGGCTTTGAATGTAACATGAAAATTGCAAAAACCCTTTAAAGCCTGCAGTCTTTTGGTGAACTTTTTTTTTAACTTGACAGTGAACTAATTACAATTTTGGTAGTATTTCAGGTTGAGTGCGGAGCTGTCTACTTGTCCAGAAAGCCAAAATGGTTAGCACTCCACTGCCCCTGCCTGTGCACTTTTCCTACGCCCAGCAGTCATTCTCTCTAAAAAAGCGCCGTCTGCCGTTCTCCTCCTCTGCCTCGTCAGACTCTGTGTCTCCTCAGCTGCCACTCTCGCGATCCCTGCCTCCACGGCCCCCATCCAAAGGCTGCCCCCCTCTGAGCCGTGTGTTTCCTCAGCGCCGTTCACCCTGGACCCCCCTGTCCAGTGCGCTGATCAACAAACCCCCACCACTCACCCTGTACAACCAAAGCCTGCCACAATCCTTCTTCAGCCAGTGCTTCAGCAACTTAGGCCTGATTGGCAGAGGCTCCTTTGGGGAGGTGTACAAGGTGAGCTTTCTGTATGCTAACCAGAACAGGTCGGTTACAAAAAATTCAGATTTTTAAAAACTCCATCTCTTTTCCTCTTGTTTGCTGTTGTCATCATTAATTTGTGCATCAAGTATGTTTTCTTTTATAGTGAAACAAAACAGATGAACAGAAGAAGCAGTATACTGCATTCCGTCAAAATGACCGCATGGATTTAAAGCATTAGAGCATAATTTTTTTTATACTTGTTTCTTTTATTTTTTTTGTCCATTTCAATGACTTTTTCAGCCTTTTCATGGGTAAGGAAGGTTAAGATGCTGTAATAAGCAGATGTAAATGTAGGGGTGGGGGAAAGGTTTACCCACTTTGAATATTTAAGGAAATGTATACAATACATGACATTACATGACACACCATTTTTTCCCCTAACATCTGAATATAAAACACATTAAGTAGCATTGCTTATGCTCCTTTTTTGATGATGCACACAGTTGGCCAGTGGTCTAGACGTATTGACCATATTGACAATATTCTCAGAAAAGAACTTCTGGCGTAATTTGGCACGATAAGTATCATCATATTTCCCAGCCATTTGTAAAGAAATTTGTGCCATCATTAAATCAATTATTTAAAAACATACCTGTTCTGCAGTGTAGTGACCATATACATGCAATTGTTACTGAGAAGTAAACAATTAACAGTCAATTAAATGGGCCCTTTAAATAAATAATGTATCAGCCAAAAAAATAACGTTGATTGGATTTTAGTAATAATAAAATACAGTGTGTGTGGTTCCTGCACTACTGTTGTACTGTAGCACTACAGCCCTTTAAACTCCTTTTCTCCATCAGGTGAAGTGTCTGTTGGATGGACGTGAGTATGCGGTGAAGCGTTCAGTACAACGTTTCCGTGGCGAGACTGAACGCACCCAGAGTATCAAAGAGGCTCGTAATCACGAGCGTCTCCATCCACACCCGCACATCCTGGGCTTCAGTGCTGCCTGGGAGGAAAGAGGACATCTCTACATTCAAACTGAACTCTGCTGCACTAGCCTGTTGCTCCATGCTGAGGACCAGCCCTCAAACCAAGGTCAGCTTCATTATTAATGTTTTATTAGTATTTAACATTTTAAAGTGATGGTTCTTTGAAAAAGGTGTAATTCTTCTTCTTTTTATTTGGTTATGCTTGGAATTGAGGAGAATAAATTCCAGACTGTGCATTTACTTTGTTCTTCAGGTGAGAGGTGTGCGTGGGATTACCTGTGTGATTTGCTCTTGGCTCTCGATCACCTGCACTCTCAGGGCTTTGCTCACCTGGACCTGAAACCAGCCAATGTTTTCCTCACGAGCTCCGGACGCTTGAAACTTGGTGACTTTGGCCTGCTGCTGGAACTGCCCAGGCAGAGAGAGGGTGGAGAAAGAGACCCAGAGAAAGAGAAGAGAGAGAGAGATGATGCACAGGAAGGAGACCCACGATACATGGCTCCCGAATTGCTGAGGGGAGAATACGGAACCGCTGCAGATGTCTTTAGGTTAGTGAAGTCGCTTTCACTGTCTTTTTAATTAATGCCTTATCAGATATTATTGATAAGCCATAGTTCACATTTTTGGCCAAAATCCTAACCCAAGTGTTTTTTTTGTTTTTTGTTTTTTTTTGTTTTTTTGACTGGTGCATGGGGAGCAAAAGAAGCAGCTTTAACAGTTACACTTAACATTATTTCTCATATTGTATAAAGTGTTTTATATTCACACAACAGTGTTAGCACATCACATTTTACAATAGATGTGTAACACTCTGTGTTGTCTTTTCTCATTCAAAGCCTGGGTGTTTCCATTCTTGAGTTGTCCTGTAACATTGAAATACCTAAAGGGGGAGAAGGCTGGCAGCAGCTCAGGAACGGTTATCTGCCATCAGAATTCACTAATGGTAAGTAAATAAAGTCAGTTTCTCTATATATTTCCTTCACATTCATCACCACATGAGTTACCTATACCACCCTTTGTTTTACATAATACTGATAATCTGTTTACCAGAGAATTCTTTTGGTTGTGGATACAGTCAAATTGTAGTCTTTGACCCATTACAGTCAAAATCTGGTGTGTATGTTCTGTCAAAGTATCAATGGTCTTTTGAGCAGTTTCCCAGACATGGATTAAGCCTAATCTTAGACTAAAATACAAAATGTCAATGGTGAATCACCATGAGAATGATTTTTTTTTTTTATTCCGAAACTGTAAACCAGTCGATAGTTAATGTATAGTTCATGTATTAGCTCAGCAGTTGTCCGTGTTTATTCATTTTGATATTGTTTCATTCCAGATTGCTTTTTGAATGAGGCATGCATGATACAGGGTAGACAGAACAGAGATCATTACAGCCTGTTTAATTCTAAGGGACAAGGAGAGGCTGGAAAATGATCATGTAAAAATGGGTTATGATTGTTTTTGTTATATGAAATTTACAAAAAAAGCCTTTTAATACATGTTCAGGGAACCAACCTTATGATATACATCTACTGGCATGGTAGCATGTAGCTGATTATGCTAATCGTGGTTCAGTTTGCTCCCAAATGTCCTTTTACAACTTCTTGCCAAAAAAGGGGAAGTTTTCATAAAGGCACTTGATCTTGAGGTTTGATTTAAGCAGGAAAAGCCCAGCTTAAAGCCCCAGACATGTTTTATACATTTGTATATGTGTGTGTCTGTGTGTCTGTTTTAGATCTGTCGTCAGAGCTGCAAGATGTTCTGAGGCTGATGTTGGCCCCGGAGCCCTCAGACAGAGCTACAGTTCAGCAACTTCTGGCCCTGCCCTCAGTGCGCAAACACAAGTGGAGACGGCAGATTTCACTGCGACTCCACGAGAGCTGGCTGTCCATAATTACTCTCACACAGGTAAATACTCTCACGCAGGTCCAGCACAAGCTGGGAACTGGAATATAGAGATCGGGGCTGTCCGACCGATATCTGATATTGGATTTACAGCTATATCTGAACCCGATACCGATATCATATCGGATTGGGCCCATCTCTAACAGATGAACTGGTACCTACTACCTAAAAGTTTCTAAAAACCATTTCTAGGATGGAAGCACTCCATGTGCTTAATATTCACTTTTTCCTCTCCCTGTTTTTTCAGTTCATCTTATCTGCAGGCTGGAGCTTTTTGTCCTCCCTCAATCTGCTTTTCATTCCCCGTTGTCCTCCGCAAGCGCCCTCTACACCGCCCCGCGAGAGCTGGGAGAAGGAGGGTGACAGTTTTCTGCACCACAGCGCAATGCTGTCAGAGCCAGACACACCAACAGATGTGTTTCCACCAGATGCACTGGGCCTACAGCACTCTCCTACGTTCTCACACAGGTACAATGCATCTTTTTTTTCCTCTAAATCCATAAAAGGTACTAATGTTGTTGCATCATTTATGAATGGGTGTTTGTTTTTAGTAGGTAGGAACCTTTCAAATGTGTTTTAAAAAGAAATTATCCCAGATATAGTCAGTCTTCTGAGACATGTGGTGAGTAAAGTTTGCTTCTTCAGTTTTGCACTGGAGGTATGAGACTGATGGAAGATGACACCTCATCAAATAATCTTAAGTAAACTGAAAGCCTAAGAGGGTATTATATAATATGAGAGGGTGTCGTCTCTTCAAGCGTGAGGCTTGCCATGGTGTAAAAAGTACCCTTTTAAGTGACTGAGTTTGTGTCAATGTGCCAATCTACTATGTCAGCGAAACCAGGTTGGAGAGACTGTTGCATTTGATTGAAAAGTAGGGAAACATGAATACTTCGGAATACTGGCATATTTTCCTTAATAAATAAATGACCAATATGATATTTTTTGGGCATTTGTTTAATTATGTACTTTTTAGACTAATGTTTTAGCTCATATATACACAGCAATACTAATACAGTGGGCCATTTTAGTAGCTATACCTACTTTGTATCTATACTACTATACTACTAAAAAGCTGCATTTTAACTGTACAATTGTAATGCTGTAATTGTGCTAAACAGAGTGTAGTCCACCTATTTCTCTGCATCATTTGATGAACAGTGAGTTAGCCCATAGGAAAACTAAAGAAGCAAATTTTCTCTACTGTCTCTGTATTTTCACAGTTTTGTTTAGCGTTTTTTTTTCCTAGCAACATAATGCTGTTCTCATCTAATGCAAATGTCTATTTTGTCCGATCAGAGCCCGGGCGAGGTTATCTGTTGGAAGCACCTCTACCCCACTGCCGGACTCGAGCATGCTTGCTCACGACAGTCTCACAAACACTCCCACCTGCACCCTCACCCACACTCCTTCCAGCATCCGATTGAGCGGCTGCAGACGCACACTCATGGGCTCGCCCAGGCTCAGCCCAATCCGGTTAGGAAGTCCATCTGGATCTAATCGATCTCTGGATTCCCAGCTTCTCCCAGACTCTCCGGCCTCTAGCCGCTCGTGCCGCAGCTGGGCCGAAAACGATCAGAAAAGCAGCTTTGAGCCCAAAAACCTCCTCAACCTTTTCGATGAAACCACTCTAGAGAGCGAACCCTGAGGGGGGAAAAAAGCATGCTGATCACTTTGTAAAGGAAATATTTGTGACCTCCGAATACAGCATGACTGAAGGGGGGAAAAAAGTGTTATGAATTTTGTTTAGTGATTTTTTTTATATATATATTTTTGGCTTCTTGTTTAGTGTGGTTTTTACTTGAGTTTGTACATTTTTCCACTCTAATATTGCTCTTTTGCCATGTATTATACAGTGTATTACAAAATCTTCTGTCTGTACACACATGTGAGATTCTTGATCGTCAAGTCAGAATTCACCTGTATCCTTTCTGAATGTACCATTCGTCTGTAAATGACAAAATCAAATGCTTTTTGTGCTATATTATTTATGTTTAAATTCACAATCAGGAAATTAGTTGTATGGGTGTATTTAAGTTATGCAGACTGTCTGCATTTCTTTCTACAATATATATAAAGCTTTTCTGGGAAATACTTTAAAGGTAACTGAACAAACACCCCTAAAATACATCTGCCATTTCAGCAATTCCAGGATGGAGAGACATTTGCTTTCATGTGTTTTTTTTTTTTTTTTTTGCACTACCCAGTTCCCAGTTTACTGTTTTTTGTGGGAAAATAAAGTGAGCAGTGGGAGTTTATGTATTTTTTATTTGCCTACTAGATTAGACCCCTTCACCTAATGGTTTCATTTTTTATTTTTGCTGGAGTGTCCCTCTAAGGCCTTAAGGTCAAAGGGTAATTTCTCCTTTCACTTCCCACCATGAATACATATGCAGGCTGGCTGCAAGATATTCTGTGACAGAATTCACGATTTTGTACTAGATAAGTTTGCTTTCATTCACTGAGGTTGCAAAAATGTGAGCGTGGTGGGGGGGGGGGGTGGTTGCATTTCTCTGCTTTTGTCTGGGAAACAAAAAGTGGGGGGACCAAACGAATGATAAAAGCCTCCTGAAATCCGGTGTTATTAGCTGAAGACCGTTCGCCTCGCACGGGTGTCCCATTACTTTTGACCGAGGTGAACGGTTTTCGGTTAATAACTCCAGACTCCAGATCTAACTGTTAAGTTTCACATTTAGAGTGCGAGATATATTTGTCATATTTAACATTTAGATTTAAGATCATTTAAGGCAAATCTTCCATGTTGGTGAGGGGATATCACAGCAGGCAATGCAGCCTCCTGTTAGGTAACAGCCAATTGTAATCACGGGGCGTGACCAATTAGCATATCTTCTAAACATTTAGAATCGGTTTCCCGAACAGGGATTAATCTTAATTTTGGACTACCCTTTCCTTTTCAATGGAAAATCTCTATTCACAACACTACATATTCCAGGACTAGGTTTAATCCCTGCCCGGGAAACGACCCTTAGAACTCAAAGTTTAGATTTTACATTTACATTTAAGATTTACCATTTAGATGTAACATTTAACAATTACACAGCAAGAAAATGTACCAAAACGTAACACTGTTTTTTTCACACATTTAGCTCTAAATGTGTGAAAATTGTGTGAACATATGTCACCTCTAAATTTGTGAAGATGTTTTTACAAACGGCACCCCAAAGGACACAGAAAAGTTTTTTCCCCAAACTGTCCACAAACTATGGCGTTGTTCAAAATGTCTTGGTGTGCTGTAGCATTAAGATTGTCCTTCACTGGAAGTAAGGAACCACTTGAATTCAATAATTAAGAGGTGTGCCAATATTTCTGTAGGCAGCATCTCAGTCTTGAAGATGCCAACTCACAGCACTGTTTCAACAAACCTGACACACCGTTATATTTTTGTACTCCAGTAGGGGGACGGAATGGGAGGGATTTACGTACTATAATCTGGCGAGCCGTCCACCAGCTTTGTTGACGGTAGCCTGGAGGATTAGCGTGCTAAGTGTGTTAGCCTGTGTCGACCGGACTGCTGGAAAACAAATTTAAAAATAACGAATAAGGAACAGAGCGTAATATGTGTGCAGTGTTGTTGTTCTCAAGTGGAAGACTCTGAATTAACTTTCAGCTGTGTCTAAACTCTGTAGAAAATTATGAATTTAGTCTAGAAACGTTAGCCTGGACTCGCTAGCTGAGCAGCTATTTGTGCTCCGAGCTTCTCAACAGCAGTGAAACAACACAGAGAGACCCAAATCACACATTCAGGACAGGTAAGTGGACTCTTATCCAGTTATTTTGCTCTTAAAATCGTGTAAATGTGTCGATTTCTATAGTAAACACGGTCAAGTGTGGTTCCTTGTGTCCTAGTGCTTAGCTAGCACCCTCACCTATTCATATTCAAATCACCCTTAACTGGTGTATACCGACCCTTACAAATAACAAATAGTCTACACTCATTAAAGATGGAAGTGCTTCTTTCTAATTCAAAAAGGACGTCTTCATGTGTTGTACACTAATTGTATATCATTTTCTCATGAAAAATGCCCCAAAGCGCACTTTTCTACAATTTACATGCTTAATTACTGAATACAATTATGGTGGTTCTAGTTTACTGCGGTAGTATTTAGTTTGGGACACAGTCCTAGAACTGTTTCCAGTGTATCTGAGGAAGGTGCTGATATAAAAAAAAAAAACACATGCGTCTACAAAATGAATACATTTGGATTAGTAGGAATGACAAATTTAACCCATTTTGCCTGGTATTTTATACTATGGCAAAATGGTTTTCCCATTAGAAAGCCATCTGTCATGACTCTAATCCTGTCTTATTTACACACCCGCATGTATGTATAGATAGATACACACTTCTAACTGCCCTATTTGGAATGCAAGTACATGTACTGGAACATTGTTGCATATTGTTCAATGTTGCCATTAAATGC
Source organism: Hydrocynus forskahlii (assembly GCA_037974365.1). Classification (NCBI taxonomy): domain Eukaryota; kingdom Metazoa; phylum Chordata; class Actinopteri; order Characiformes; family Alestidae; genus Hydrocynus; species Hydrocynus forskahlii. The sequence goes on along the minus strand of JBBPCX010000114.1, from coordinate 29,791,437 downwards.
CATTTCACATTGTCCATGAGAACACTTGGCTCAGCCTTGTTTTCATAAATTATTAAAGTATTTAAATTTTATTTTATTACAATTTGAGTTGTAACATGTTTGGATCACATTATTAAAAATATCTGAAAAGTCCATTTCAGTTCCATTTGTGCTGTTTGTGTTGCCTTTTAGTACCACTAGCCATGTCAAAAGTGGAGAGGCTGAACACCCGAGTGGCCAAGCTACTCACAGCTGCCGTGCAAGAAGTCTTGGAGGCGGTGAGGGAGACAGTCTTGGAATACCAGGAAAAAACAGCCCGGACACAGAGAGAGAATGAGAGGCTGCGGAGGAGGCTCCAAGAGCTCCAGGACAAATCCAGCAAAACCAGTGGTGAGGCATTCTAAATGTGCTCCTTCCGGCCTGAAATTATTAACAGAGTTATGTTGATTGGACTGTCTTGAGTATCCTTGTCCACTTTGAAGCAATGCCATACACCCTGTAATTGTTTCATTGTGTCCTGCAGGAGGGGACCATTCAGTTCAGCTCAGAGTAGAGAGCAACAATCAAATGAATGGAGAAGTGGTGGACCTCAGTGGTGAGGATCAGAACGGCGCAGACAGACCCAGTGAACCAGACACGAGTCCTCTTGACTTTGAGCCCTCTCCCCAAAGCCCACCTGATTTAAAGCCAAAGGTACAGCCCTCAACATCAGGATTTAAAACAGAAATGGAGCATCAAGTCTCCGTACCCGAGCACTGCAGAGCATCAGACTACATTTCCCATAATGCCAGATCCTCAGAAAGGAGAGCAAACCCTGTAAATGAAAACTTCAGTATAGATACACACATGGTTAATGTCTTAACCACCAACCAACCCACATTGTCTGTTCATGAAATTAAAACAGAAGCACAAACAGATGGATATGCGCATGAAGGATTATCTTATAACTCTGTAGCATTTAGCCCAAGTGGTGAGCCAGTTGAGCAACCTGGTGGCTCTGGATTCATCCAGTTTGATTTGAACGGACCTTTAGAAAGACTGACAGCCGAGGACATGAATGACCTCAATGCTGTTTTAGACGTGAGGAACCAGAGACACAACCAGCTGCTGAATGGCTTATCATTCCGAAACTTCCACGAAAAGCGCTTTTGCTGTCCATACTGCAGCCGGAGCTTCAGCCACGCAGGAGACTTCAAGAAGCACAAGAGGGTTCACACAGGAGAAAAACCTTATTTATGTACTCTGTGTGGCAAACGCTTCAGTCAGTCCGGCTACCTGAAGATCCACCAGAGGTACCACACAGGGGAAAGGCCATACGGCTGCAGCCTTTGCGGGAAACGCTTCAGCCACTCTAGCAACTTCAGAAAGCACCAGCAGATACACATTGGCCAGAGTTTGTAGGACTGGTGACTTGATTTTGATCTTGGGTGATGTTTAGATGTGAAGCTCTTTATGGACCTGGCTTATAGCTCAAAGGTTCAAACCACTCCATATGACATGAATACATTGCAAGACCTGTAATGTGCTAAATATTGCAATGTGACATATTGCAATAAATAGCAATTTATTATGTGAAGACTGTGAATTCTGCCTCTAAAGGAAAGCATTCTGATTTATTCAATAAAGCTTATACTTTATCTCAAGTGTGTCCTTTTTTTTTCCAAACATGGAAAAAGCACAGAGTGCAAGACTCAACTAAATGGCCTAAATGCACCCTTTTAATTAGTGCCATCTTGTGTATTTTGGCCTCATATTAGCCTGGTAGGCCATATACACATGATGTTAATTATTGCCCTCTGTGTATCGGTACTGTTTTTTTCACCCAAAATATCTATTTAGCAGTGGAGCGCATTATAATAATGCCCATCTTTTTGGAATGGGATGTTGAACAAGCTTATAGTACACTATACATACACTATATGGACAAATGTATTGAGAGACGCCTGTTTTTCAGGCTTTGGACAAGGTCCCTTACTTCTAGTGAAGGACAATCTTAATACCTCATCATACCAAGACATTTTGAACAACGACATGCTTCTAGCTTTGTGGACACAGTTTGGGGAAGAACCTTTTCTATTCCAGCATGACCATGCCCCAGTGTACAAAGCAAGCTCCATAAAGACATGGCTGGTTGAGTTTGGAGTGGAAAAACTTGACTGGCCTGCACAGATCCCTAACCTCAACCCCACCCAACACCTTTGGGATGAACTGGTTTAGAGATTGCAAGCCAGGCCTTCTCGTCCAACATCAGTGCCTGACCTCATAAATGCACTCCATGATAAATGGGCTCAAATTCTCAGAAACACCCCAAAATCTTGTGAGTAGCCTTCAAAGAAGAGTGGAAGCTGTTACAGTTGCAAAGGGGAACCAACTCCATATTAAAATTATGCATTTGAATGCAATGTCATTTAAGGCCCCGTGGGTGTAATGGTCAGGTGTCCCAATAATTTTGTCCACATGTGCAATCACAGATTGCTAGTGGTAGAAGTGAAAGGCCTGAAACACCCTTCCTGAAGCCAGTCACGTTGGACTATTTCTTTGTTAGATGAATAGTCATCTTTGTATATAGTCATTTTTATATTAAAATAATCATTTTAAGCATTTTTTGCTGGATAATTGTCTTAGGACAGAGTGCTTTTAAAACATGCAATTCTTATTAATGCTGACCAGAAAACTCATCACAGCAGTACTACAGATGTTAACCACAAACAGAAACGAGCGAAGAATCCAGCTGGTGGTTAGGGCGGAAGGTCATGGGTTCGAATCCCAAGACTGCTAGCTGCACCACTGAGGTACCTTGAGCAAGGTACCATGCCCACATACTGCTCCCCAAGTGCTGCGTCGCTAGCTGCCCACTGTGAATGGGTTAAATGCAGCGAAAGAATTTCACACTGTTCACACTCTGTTGCTCTGTGGTGTGTTCATACGTGACTGAAGGGGCCTCTTTATTTTACCGTGCTTGATGAAGGCCCGTTGTGTCTAATATAATATTGCACCATCTAGTGGCCTTTACTACGAGTACCACAATGCATTTCTGGAACTTTTTGGACCGTACCATCCGAGTAACAGTGTTGCTCGTTGCGGGCTCAAATTTGTGCCTTGACAGACGTAATGCGATATAACGAAATGTCTCATAACAATCAAAATGGCATATATTGTGAATAAAACATATATCTGCTTTACGTACGTAAGTTTGTTTCCAGTCTGGCGGTCCATTTTCTGCCGTGCACAGCGCGCATGTCCTTATATTGGTATGCTCCGCCCCGCTCCTTCCTTTCTCTCTAAGACCCGCAGCCATGAGGTAAGAGCTGGAGTAATGGACGGGCACAAATTCCTAGAAAACAGGATAAAAGCGTACAAATTCTACAACCATTTTACTCTTAATTGTTGTGGAATATCCCCTCCGCTCCAAACACGCCCGGTTGTGGTCGGAAAATGTTTGATAAATGTCCAAAATGTGAAAATGTGCTGGAGGCCTGAGGCTGACACGCCGTGTTTTTAACGGCCCGATAAAACGGATTAAACGGGTTTAACATGAAATAAAACTGCCCTAACCCAATTTGTCGTGCCATTGGGTTAAGGTGAATCTTATTTTTGTATTTTTGCATGTAGTGCCCTTTTGAAATGTTTCCAATTTTGTCTCGTCACATCACGATGTTTCTCCTAGCACGCTAGCTAACACTAGTTGTCCATGTCACAGAATTGACCATTGTGTATTTGCAAAATATGTCAGTAAAATTACAGCGCTGAATGCATTTAAAGTCATTTTTGGCTACTGTTATGGTTTATACTTTCGTTGGTGATGTGAACATGGCTTGGTATTTGTGTCAGGCATACTTTTAGCTAGACTTGTACTTGGAAGGAACTATATTGGATAAAATAGAACATTTTATTGGCCCTGCATTTGGTAAAATTGTAGTCTTAATGAAGTTCTGAGATAATGTGATCACACTACGTTAAAAACTGATTAGATAATCTTAATTTGAAATTGTCTAAATGTTGGTCAGACACTATTATTAATCTAGTCCTCACTGAAATAACACGTCTTTGCATTAATCATTGTATTGGATCAAGTGCTGTTTACTGTATACCCCTTTTAGTGTTTATTTATGCATGTAAATGCTTTTGTTTTTTTTTCATTCTTTCAGCATGCTCAGGCTTCAGAAGCGCTTGGCGTCCAGCGTCTTGCGCTGTGGCAAGAAGAAGGTCTGGCTGGACCCGAATGAAACCAATGAGATTGCCAATGCCAACTCCCGTAAGTAGTTATTACTTACTTTAATGTTCTGCTCCCCTAACTGTGTGCCCCTCAAATGGTTTGTAAAACTGCACTTCATATAACTCTAGCTTGTGCCTATTAACCAGAACGCTGCTTTGTGAGTGAAGTACAATTTTGAATTTGTGTTCCAGGCCAGCAGATCCGCAAACTGGTGAAAGATGGTTTGATTATCAAGAAGCCCGTTACGGTGCACTCCCGCGCCCGCTGCCGCAAAAACACAATGGCGCGCCGCAAGGGTCGCCATATGGGCATCGGTGGGTATCTGAGAAATTGCAGTTTGATTTTTGTTGAAAAGGTTACATTTGAGCAAAATAGTATGTTAAGACCTTGCTCATTAACTTAACTGCTTTACCATCTCTCTAGTATGTTGCCCATCTTGGCATTTAAGAGTTGTACCGTATAAATTGTGCCAGTGTAAATGCAATGGGTATAAATACTCTGAATTAAACAGCATCTCTATTTGGGAGCTTTTCCTTGGGTTAACTTAAGCTTTCTTCCTGTGCAGGTAAGAGGAAGGGTACGGCGAATGCCCGTATGCCAGAGAAGCTTTGCTGGATGCGCCGCATGCGAATTCTGCGCCGTCTGCTCCGGCGTTACAGGGAGTCCAAGAAGATCGACAGGCACATGTAAGAACAGAATTTAATTTGAGGGTTAGGGGCAGTCTTGTCTTTTAGAAACGTAAATTAGGAGGTGCTGAAACAACTTTGTTTTTAATAGAGATGGATTTGCATTTAAGTGAACTGTATGCACTTCAAGAGCCATGTGCAACTTTCATAACATTTACACCTGTTGGGGAGCCTATAAATCAGTGTGTAACAGCAAACAGCAGGTCACTTTACCATTCTTAAATTTCTCAAATTCTCCTCCTGTTCCTATCTTTGGAAATGTTGAACTTTTAATCAGTTTGTTAAACTGTTTTTCTAGTAAAACACTATTCTGGTGTATTTTGGCCATGCCAACTTGTTCTCAAAACCTCAAACCTGTCTTCAAGAATAGTGATTTTATGATATTTTGCACAACCTTACTTTTGATGTAACTTTAGTACACTAGTAGTGCTGTACCTGAATCTGACTATTCACCCTCCAGGTACCACAGCCTGTACCTCAGGGCCAAGGGTAACGTCTTCAAGAACAAGCGCATCCTCATGGAGCACATCCACAAGCTGAAGGCCGACAGGGCTCGCAAGAAGCTCCTTTCGTAAGTCAAACTGTCAATTTTAAAGTAAAAGATACTTTGTCTGAATAGATGGTTTTCTACATAAATGTTTTTCTACTTAAAAATGTAGCTTGTGTAGGTATACTGGAGTTGCATATGAATCTACATACAGTTCCCTGGTTTGACAGTGTGTTCATATGACCATTCTTTACAAAATCAAGAAACTGCAGTATTTGATTGTGTGGACTTTCTAAGCAGCTCTAAAGTATCTGGCAGTGCTTAACTGCAGTTTTGGGAAGATCCGCAACTATAGCTGATAATGTGATTTTATATAAGCAGCCTTTAAAGTATGCATTTACTTCAGCATGTGGTGGTAGGTACAGCCTTTTTTTGACAACTTATAGGATTAGTTGTTTAGCAAGAGCATGACCCCAAGCTCTTGAATATATGAATGACCAACAAGCCCCTGTATTACATTAACTAGTCTGACAGTAGCAACACTATGGGGATAGTAGTTTGTGGATTGTAATTCAGTGTTCTAAGTAATTTCTTTCTTCTCTCTGCAGTGACCAGGCTGAGGCTCGCCGCTCTAAGACTCGTGAGGCCCGTAAGCGCCGTGAAGAGCGTCTGCAGGCCAAGAAAGAAGAAATCATCAAAACCCTGTCAAAGGAGGAGGAGACCAAGAAATGAGCTTTTAACCTGCCTCTCTTTCAGTTACAATAAAACACACAAAAATCAACAGTTGTCTCCTTTTGTTTCATCCTGAAGGAATTTCTGCTTGGGCAAGGTTGAGTCTATTGACACTGGAGCTACAAGGCTAGTATTAACTAAGTCAGTAGTCCCTCATATTGCCAGTAAATGGATCCCAGAAACTTCTCTCAACCCACTTAAACCCTGTCTAGCAGGATTTAGGGTATGATTTACTGTGAGCCATAATAAAACACCAATACATACAGGACCGGTATTCATACAGCAGTATCTATGATGGTTTAGTAAATGGTGCCTTACAATTCTCTGGTGGTGGTGTGAACCAGGTTTTAGTGTCTACAACGTGTACCCTAATCTAAAAAGTTAATGAAAATGATAAAATGGCACCTTTTGTAAATTTTAGGTGGTGATTTTTTTTTCTTGCGGCACACTCGGTCTGCCTCTGCTATGATTGAAGATAAAGTGTTTGAGGCCAAAACTATCACAAAAATACTGTGTCTCAGGTTGATTCATTTTGTATGAGGGAGCATTTGGAGGCATTAAACCCTTCAGGTGTCTGGTTCTATTCACCACCACTGAACAATTCTCCCTGGGTTTGGGTATATTGTTCTAAAGTTTCAAATAAATGTGGAGTTTCCCTTTAATGCATACTTTGTGTGATGTGACCATAAAAGAATGTTTACTGGTAAATGTACTTGTCTACCTAGTGGAAAAAGACCAAGCTAAAATGACTGCACCCAATAAGAATATTCAAAGACATGTCTAAGAACAGTCCAGTGAGGTGTGGGGAGTCACTACCAAGCATCATTTCAATGTGGGACTTTTTCTGACATCAGGGTTCAAGGTTGCTTTGTCATCAGCAGCACAGTGCAACATATAGCTACACTCAACAGTGCAAGTTACAACAGAGAGAGTAGACAACAATGTAACGGTAGTGTGTGCAAACCTTCCAGAATGACCACTATTGCACTGTTGACTATTGTAGAGGCAGCAGTGAGCAAAAGGCAAGGGATGACAGAAACGATACAATAAATAGACAATACAGCAGTGTAGCAGTAATGTGAATGCGATGTGAATCCGAGACAATGCAGTAGACAATACACCAGTGTAACCACCAGGGACTAGCTTTAGAATGAAAAATTATTTTATTGACAGTGTTTTAAAACCGCCTCACTAACGTTGCGGTTTGACACCACTAAAAAGTTTTATTAATAAAACATCCCCAAATGAAGCAGGAAATGATGCAGAATAATTTTTATCATGTACCACCAGACTTGTTTCTCTTACATGTTTGGGACGCTAGATGGCGCCACATCCCAAACATGCTGATTCTCACACTCTCACTGTATAGACAAAAGTACGAAGACAAATCTATTTTACAGGGTTTGGGGGCTAGGCCCCTTTCTTCCAGTGAAGGACAATATTAATGCCTCATCATACCAAGACATTTTGGACAATGCCATGCTTCCAACTTTGTGGGTACAGGTTGAGGAGGAACCTTTTCTGTTCCAGCATGACATAAAGACATGGTTGGATGAGTTCGGTGTGGAAGAACTTGACTGGCCCGCACAGAGCCCTGACCTCAACCCCTCCAACACCTTTGGAATGAAGTAGAACGGTGATTGCGAGCCAGGCCTTCTCGTCCAACGTCAGTGTCTGACCTCATAAATGTCTACAGAATGAATGCTCACGAATTCCCACAGAAACTCGAAAGTCTTGTGGAATCAGCTGCAAAGTGGGACGAACTCCACATTAAAGACTATATGTATCTTAATGCAAGTCCCTGTGGGTGTAATGGTCAGGCGTCCCAGTACATTTATGCATATAGCGTATGATTCTCATGTGGCATGACGTGGAAAAAAATGTTATTTGATATTACCCAGTTTGGAAGAAAATGTTTTGTGCCTTGCCATGTATTTTGTGCTGCAGCATTATTCTTAATCGGGGCAGACAGTAGCATTAAGTTTGGAGTTTGAATCCCAGCTTCGCAACGTGCATCAAACTGCGGTGTGGGGACTGTTTTAAAGGACACAGCAGTGCAACCACCAGGGTCTAGCTTAGGAACGAAAAGAAAGAAAAATGATTTTGTTCTCTGTTTTATTAGCAGTGTTTTAAAACCGTCTTACAAATGTTGCGGTTCGACATCAGTTGGTCAGCTGTAAAATGCGCCGAAGGGGGCTTTAAGTGAGATGTGATACATAAATAAATAAATCAGTGCCGGTTGGTAGGAAATGTGTGTGTGTGTGTGTGTGTGTCTGTGTGTGCACTACGGTCCATTCTTCTGTAAAGCATGGTCTGTGGGGTGGAGATAAGGCTGTGCTCTCGTTCCCGAGGCCACCATCTCATCACTTCTCCAATAAAAGGCCCTGACCTTAAACCTTGCGCTCCTACGATCTTCACACCAGTTGTGCTCCAGCTTTCATTTAAGCCTCGCTGGTCTTGATCCACAGCAGTGGCCCCTCATTTCTGCTGCCGTTGCAAAAAAAAAAAATAATAATAATAAAGCTCAGCTTTCCTTTCCATATGGCTTTCCATCCAACTGGACTTTATATTCATAGCTCAGATCTAAGTTGCTGATTTGTTTATGATGAAATGAGGAACGGCTAGGATAGCAGTGCTAACTAGTGAGAGTGGGGTATGAGTTCTGGGGTCGGTACAATAAAACATTCTGGAGTGATAACAGGGTGATTGAAGCAGGACTCATCAGTCATCAGCCTGAACATTTCTGATTCCCCTACACGCGTTTAAGTTGTTATAATACACTGTTAACACCGTATCAATGACTGTAATTACCCAATTATCCACACCCTTTACAGTTATTACACAACACCCATTTCTGTTTGTCACATTACACTAATTTTTTCTGTTACCCCACCAGTTTCAACATAAATTTCTTTTGTTACACAGCATCCATCTCTGTTGTTACACTACATCTATTTCTATTGTCGCACTACATTATAGTATTTTCTATTGTGACATTACACTCATTTCTTTTGTTACACTGATTTCTAAATTTTTTTGTCAGGATGACTGAAGATGCATTTGCGTGAAACATTAAAATCTACTGAGTAGAAGCATTTGCCATAAATGTACGAAATAGCTCATAAAACGGTCTTGTATGTGTATGGGTTATGTATGTGTGTGTGGAGAAGGACCATTTAATTTTGATTGCATAAAAAATACAAAGTAAAACAACCCTGGAAAACTCCTGTATAACCTTGACTTTTTCAAAATGAACAGAAACAGGTGTTTGGAAGAAACTGTTCTCCTGTGAAGTCATCAGCATGAGTCAGCCCCCTTATGTAATAACACACAGAGAAAATCTTGTGCCTCTAGTACATTGAGTGGCTAAGTCCAAAAGTTTGATTCCAGGCTGTTCAGATGAAATTTACACTGTCTGATCCCAACAAAAAAATAAAGTAGCCTGCAGATGGGATTTGTGAGGGATGGTTGCGGATTACGCTTTGCGATGTAGTGTGTTTTATAAGCCCTGTAAGGGATTGTCATGTCACAGTAAACAAAAATAGGCTGACGTCGTTATTTCATGAACCAAGTGAATCAAATTAGTGTTACGTGTCTTTCATGTTACATGCAGATTTCTTGAAAGCGGCCAAGTGACATCCAAACACTATCTGGTCAGAAACTGACCATGATGAGTGGAGTACAGGGGGTCTCTTTGTGCTGCAACAGTTGGCCAGCAGCCCATAACTGTACACCTACATATTAGACATATCCTATGAGGCTTAAAAAAACAGCAACTTCTTGGGAGTATAGCAGGGCTGCTGCAATCCAAGATAAACTCAAGCTTTAGTGAATGAAAAATTGTAACAGTCTGTCTGTTTTCAGTCCTATCCTAGATAAGTAGCTTCAGACTGGTTTGTCGAAAATATTTCAATCTTTCAATGTTTGATGGGAAATATATATATGAGCAAAAGCACTGGGACGCCTGACCATTACACCAACAAGGACTTTAATGACGTTGCATTCAAATATATAGTCTTTAATATGGAGCTGGTCCCCCTTTTTCAGCTACAACAGCTTCCACTCTTCTCGGAAGGCTTTCCACAAGATTTTGGAGATTCTGGGGGAATTAGTGCTCGTTCATTCTGCAGAGCATATATGAGGCACTGATGTTGGATGAGAAGGCCTCACTCACAATCTCTGTTCCAGTTCATCCCAAAGGTGTTGGATGAGGTTGAGGTCAGGGCTCTGTGCGGCCCAGTCAAGTTCTTCTCCTCTGAACTCATCCAACCATGTCTTTATGGAGCTTGCTTTGTGCACTGGGGCACAGTCATGCTGGAATAGAAAAGGTTCTTCCCCAAACTGTATCCACAAAGTTGGAAGCATGGCGTTATCCAGAATGTCTTGGTGAAGTGACCACTCTGTCATACGTGAACACACCACAGCACACAGTGTGAACATCACAAAGTTCTTCCTTTGCATTTAACCCATTCACCAAGTGAAGCAGCGGGCAGCCAGGACAGAGCGCCTGGGGAGCAGTGTGTGGGGACGGCACCTTGCTCAAGGGTACCTCAGACATGTTTAGCAGTCTTGGGTTTCGAACCCACGATTGCCTGATTGCAGGGCGAACGCCCTAACCTCTAGGCTACAATTAAGATTGCCGGAGTTCAATAATTAAGAGGTTTGTTCCATATACTTTTGTCCATATAGTGTGTATATACACAGGCTGTTTGTAGGCTGATTTCCATAACACCAAATATAAAAAGGCTGCAAGTCAAAAACCAGAAGGAATACCACTGAGTACAGTGTGGGGTGCCTGTACTGCCCTGAGGCCTGAGGCCACCCTTTCATGTTGACACTAATAAAAATAATAACATGATTTTAGACACTGTTTGTACAAGTGCTTGAAAAGGCCTAACTTAAGTGATCAGTTCAGCAGGTGGCCTGTAAGAATCTTTCAATGAACATAGTTGAAAAAGCAGATCTGCAATAAACTCCTCTTGTGGAGTTAATAGTTATTAACTTTAATTATTAATTCACTATTATCGATTGAGAAATGAAACAGAACTGCTTGGTAGTTAAAAGCAGTGGTTTCTTGGTGGTAATGCAGCACCAACATTAATTTATTCCTGCAGAGTTACCTATAAGGGCCAGTGGGAGGGTGAAAGTAGGGAATCGTCCAGGAAACATAAAATATAAGAATCCTTTTATTGCAAACGTACCATAGCGAGGGATCGTTGGTGTGTATGTCCTTCACTTGTTGAGGACTAATCGATTAATATGCCTTCTGGCTGAGCACTCATCTCCTGGCTGCTGACAGCTTTAATCTGACTCTGATGTGAGTTGAAGGGAAAGAGAAAGAATCTGTAGGCTGGAAAAAAACAGAGGCACGTCAGCACAAGCTCATAATCTATTCGTCCTGTGCGGCCACAGGTGCTTCAGGCAGCATCATCAGTGGAGCAGCAATCAAGCCTGAAGAATACCCTTCCATAAACATTCCTAGCTCTTTGTTTATTGCTGCAGAATGATGGAGCTGAGCTTGAGCACAGCTGCAATAGACTGGATAAAGAATGAGAGAAGCTTGCTGATGTTTTGAAGGAGTTTTTTTGAACAGTCAAGTTATTCTTGTACAAGAGTAGGGTGGTGGTGGTGGCTTAGTGGTAGGATACTTGCCTCTATATTTTATGACTGGATACGTTTGGATGGTGAACCCCCTCTCAACTTAGCAGTGACACTAACGTGTGTAAAAACCCAGTGGCACTGAAGTTTTTTTTTTTTTATTTCAGGAGTTGTGGTGATCCATGTTGCTCTAGCTCAAGCCACCTGTTTTTTTACAGTATTTTCCCTAATGGGATCAGGCAGGTTCTGACATCCGGGCAGCAACACAAAGCTGCCCAACAGACCCATCATCCTCCTGTCAGCACTGCTCTCAAACTGCGGGCAGCTTCAGAACTTCTGCTTGTCTCCTCCTCCAATATTTGGGAGAATTCAAGAGGCCTTACTGGACAGTGCTGATTTATGTCACCGTGGGGACTTTAGCAAATATCTAGAACTTTCACATATACAATTCAAGGCAAAATAAACTAAATACAAAATGTTTCAGTAGTTATTGTGTCTTTTGCCTTTGTTAAAGCTTCTTTTCTTTTCTCCTTTCTGCACATCTTTCATCTTCTCACAGAAGAAAAATTGATAAAAATGCTGGTGGATTTTGGAGCTAAAGTGGAGCTCAGTTTCCTTGCGAAAGGTTTAAGTGCTATTTATTTTTGGGGAGTATAGTTTTGGTGGTACAGGACACCATGTCTTGAATTGTTACTGAGATTCAAAACTGCTTTTTTTCACTTTTTCATCCATTAATTTAATCTCTGTTATGCGTATGACTTTTTATCCAATCCCAGAAATGCATTCTTTATCCTGTAGCCATTTAACCATGAGAAATAAATGTGTAAGGCAGCTGTGGTGTGTGTTGGTAGCTGCTTGTATGAATGGTTTAAGCAACTAGTTGCATGACACATCATTTCAGTGCAGCTCGAAATTTACACAAAGCAGTTATACATTACACTTTTGATTACTCCACTAATAAGCTAAATTGGCAGCTCATTTTGTTTGATAATGTTGCATTGTTCTTGCTAAAAAATTATTCCATCAAACATCGTTTCCATATTTGTAACATTTTCATCATTTTTGTACACACATTCCAGCTTTCATCACCATTCTATTTCTTACATATTCAACTGTCTTTTATTTATTTATCTAGTGTTTTAACCATATGTTTGTCTTTTTTTCTGTTCTGTTTATTTTAAGCCTCTGACAATTCAGTTAATTGAGGAACAAATCTGGGTCTCTTCTTCTGTAATAACTTTAATGATCTGAAATGCATCTTGTCTGTAAAATTATGTGTTGTTAAGAGGGAAGATAATGAATCTAGTAGACTAGTAGGGAAGAGTACAGATGCAAGAGTGCCAAAGCAAGGTCTGAGAATGCTTCACCAAGCATGAGTGAAAGTACCAGAAGGCAATATCAGGGAAGAATGTGTGTGTGGTATTAGTGAGGAGCAAACATGGACTAGTATCTAAGTCGTGTTACCAAATTAACTACAAGTCCTCTAATCTTGGCCCTGTGACCTATTCTGTGAAGTGTAAGCCTTGCCTAATAGGATCACTTTAGATTGAGAGGTGCATATCCTCACTTCTATGTGCTCTTTGAATCTCCACCATAATCCGTCTTAACTCTCCAACCTGACCTTTCTTTTCACCACTGCACCATATTCCATGTACCTGGCTGTCATTTCAGTGGCTTGGCAGTGGGTAGTGCTGACACCTCAGTGCAAGAAGGTCCTGGGTTTGGTTCCTGGCCAGTGATCCCTTCTTTGTGAGATTTGTAAGTTCTCCCTGTGTCTGTGTGCATTTTTGCCAGGAGCTCCAGTTTCTTCTCACAGTCGAAAGACATACAACAGGACTGGCAATTGCCCAAAGAAGTTGGAGAGAAATGGCTAAGCAGTCATTTTTATCCTGATTTATCCAGACCCCTAATTCTCAGTCAAAGGGAGGCTTTGTTGATTGGTCCTAGTCTTGATCAATCAAGAAATCAATCAATCAGTCAAACTTTTTCAGGCTAAGGATACATTGAGGTGTTGCTGAACATTTACAAAAAATAAACAGGGACTAAAAAAGTAATAAGCAGTGATAAAGATATAAAAAAGTGAATCAAATCAATTGAAAAAGTAAAAAAGTAAGAATAAGACAAAAGTTTAAAATCAGTCAAGTTTTGCCACATCTGCTGCTCTTATAATGTTACTGGGCAGCTCAGTGCACTTGGAGGAGACCATTAAGTGCCAATTTGGTTACACCAGCTCTGAGTGATGGGAGAGAGGGAGGACCATCATGCCTACCCAGAGACAGCAATGCCAGTTGTGTTCTCTTAGACTTCCAGCCACGGATGTCTGTGGCATCCCAAGATAAAACTTGCAAAGCCTACTCTCCTAAAGTATTCTAAAGTGTTTGTGTGAAGAGGATACTATGAATGAAAAGGTTATATGCCATATTAATCCAGGTGTTTCAATGTGTATATTGATTTAAACCTAATATATTTATTTTGTGTGGTCTGGTCCCTGAGGAATGTGTATGTGTGCAGACATTACAGTTACACTGAAAAAAGGCTTAGTACAACAAACTCACATATGTTCTTTTGTTGAAATTTGGTCCAAAGTTGTGATATTGTGTCCAAACGCAACTGGTTTTAATGGTAGATTGTATTGGCAGCATATCGTGTCTATGTACTTATTATTTTTTTAAAAATTTCCCGACCCGGGTATGTAATCTGGCAGTTGTTTTTGCAGTGAAAGGAATGTGTATGAGCTTGTATTTTGTCAACAATTAATAACTGTTCATATTTTCTCCATAAAATAGTTCAGACCCGGATAGCTCAGCCACTCCTTTATTTAAAATTTCTGATGTCACTCCTGGCTATGAATTAGAAATGTCAGACCTGGTAACAGAAAAATATCAGTTTCGGTATTAAGGAAAAAACAATGTAGGAGCTTTACTGCTGAGAGCACACCTTTTGAAAAATTGCTAAATGTGAGTGAGTGAATTTCTAGAGGTAATTCACATCTATAAAAAAAATGATGGCAAAGTGCATCTGTCACAGGATGGTTAGGTCCGGACCGAGAAGGAGAGAGGTAGGCACAGGCATGGATTTCCATGATAAGGGGTTTATTTATAGACAACACAAACAGAACACAATAACTGACGAGAGGACGAGGAGGTGAAAGAGGAGAGAAGGGTAGATGAGGAGGAGAGAAGGGTAGACGAGGAGGAGACAGTAAGGGGCATCTCATCCAGGATCTCCTCTCTGACGGTAAGTTGGACTTTCTTTGCCTGTCTGAAATGTGGCAACAGCCTAATGACTTTGTTTCCCTCAACGACTCCACTCCA
>JBBPCX010000114.1:29746790-29776325 GCA_037974365.1 Hydrocynus forskahlii | reverse complement strand
ATCTTCGTCTGCCACTCATCTTATTGTTCCCTCTGCCCGTCTCATTACCATGGGGAACAGAGCTTTCAGTCGCTCCGTTCAAACTGGTTTACTCGCTTTAATCACAGATCTGTTGATCTCTTGGTTTATTGCTTGTTTATTGCCAGGGGAAGGATGACTCGCCGGAGGTGCTGGCCAAACTCGCCGGTGTCTCACCGCTGTTATGGACGCCACCATCTTGGATTCGCCAGGTCTCATGCCGGCTGGAGATGAAAGATGTGCCGGGTGATGAGTTGGAGAAATCCGCTGCGCCTTGCAGGGGGGTGTCGCATTCTATCACAGGACGGTCCGGTCCGGACCGAGAAGGAGAGAGGTAGGCACAGGCACGGATTTCCATGATAAGGTGTTTATTTGTAGACAACCCAAATAGAACACAATAACTTAAAACTAGGCTCGGGCCAGACGAGAGGACGAGGAGGTGAAAGAGGAGAGAAGGGTAGACGAGGAGGAGACACAACCAAACTTAGGATTTCAACATTAATGCGACAACAACATGGCTGGGGACAGAGCCCCTTAAATACCATGTCCCTGGGCAATCAGCCCTTGAGTAATCGTCCACAGGTGTGGACAGATTTAAGGTCCAGCAGTGCCCCCCAGTGGCCGTAGCCAGAATCGTGACAGCATCCTTGGTGTTGTTTCTGTTGTCTTCATGTTTGAATTTAGATGGCTTCATTTTTAGGTGAACACTGATTAGAGAAGATAAGCTAAACCTTTACTAGTTCCCACAAGTGGGAAATTTGCATTACTATGGCAGAAGGTGGACAGTACAAAGGTAAGAGCAGTAAACAATAGAATAAAAGCTATACAACAGTATATATACGTACTGAGTCCATACATAGTGTATGAACTCAATAATACATGTATGAACTCAACAATTATGCACCAAGACAGACTGCACATTGATCACAGTGATATTTCATCCCAAAAATTCCACATGTTCTACCAGAAATATTGCACACAAGGGAAAATGTTGCACACAAGAGAAAGTTCCACCTATCAGTCCATAATGTTTGGATGTGTGTGTTTCTTTATGTATGTGGTCAATTGCAAAGTTTCATTCTGCTCGCAGTTTTTTAGGATTTAAGAGCAGTGTTGTCAATTTCCAAAGTGTGACTATTGAAAAGTAGATCACTGAATTCACAAGGTTTGGAGAAAGCAAGTAGCACAAAAGCATGAAGATGTGCTGTTTCTTCATCTGTGGTTAAAAGCCCCCCTGACTGAGCCAGAGAGTAACTTTACATCCTACAGCCGTCAGTGTTATCATTTGTGCTTTCTAAAAGAGTAATCTGGTCTAACATCTGTCTCTAAAGCTACCCTTTTTGTGTGTGTGTGTGAGTGTGTTTGGGGGGTGTATTGGAGAATGACTGAATAACAGTTATATCAAATGTCACATCAGATTTGATTTACACAGTTTTGCTCTTAAGCCTTACATAATGTAGTCACTCTTCCATTAGCGATTTCCTTGTAGCTGTTATTATCTGAGTACACTTACAAAAGTGAAAAAACCCTCAATCTCAGGCTGAGAATGGAAGGCCATGGCAACTGCTCGTTCCTGCTGAGATTTTAAAACTGCACTCCAGCATCGTCCAACCCCACTGTATGTGTAGCATAGAGTGGAATGCAAACATTTGAAGTGATCCCTACTGTCCCTGTCTCTGAACCTTCTAGGTGATCTCTCACCTTTCAGTCTTATTCACAGATACCACAAACCTGTACTTCTCACCTTTATCATTGAAAAAAAAGACCCCTTACCAGGAAATATAGACATAAACTCTCACTGGCACAATGGGCTAACTCTCTCTCAGTGGAACACACAGCTAAAAACAATGAACCCATCAAAAATTTCATTGATACTTGGGAACCCATTCTTTCCAATAATTGACCCCAACTTCTTTGTCTCTTTTCATCTATTTTCTTTGTTTTCTTTTTTTGCTGCTGTTTATGCACCATATCAAGTCTTTACTATTAATATATTCTTTTGTTTCTTCTTCTTCCTTTTATCACATTATTATTAATAATTATATTATAAATAGATTACTGAAGATAATTATAATTATCAATATAATTTATGGATGAAACATTTATTATAATAATAATAATAATTGTAACGGCCACCTTGTTGTTTTCGATCCGTCCCCTTATTTGTGTCCAGTTTGTGTTTGTTCCCTTGCTCCCTACCTAGTGTGTCTGTCCCGTTGGTATCGCGTCCCATTTATTGTTTCCACCTGCTCCTCGTCCCCAGTGTCTCCACCTGTGTCTCATTCTCGCCCCTTATTTAAACCCCAGTCGATCCCTTGTCCGGTGTGTCTGCATTAGTCGTTACCTGTCTTTCCTTGTTCTCTCGTGGCTACTTTCTCGTTTATCTCTCTGTCCTAGTGTCCTGTTCCCGGTTGTCTGTTCATGTACCCGTTCCCTGTTTTTGCCTTGCCGTGTTGTGTATTTATGCTGTGTTCTGGTTTTGCGTTTCAGGCCCGTGTTCCTTCCGTTTTTCCCTGAGGGGTAGCGCGTCCCGCACCCCCGCCTAGTCCCACGATCCGGTCCGTGGCAGGGCTTGGAAGCTCTGGCCACCCCTGAGTTTTGTTATTTTGTTCGTTTGGGGAGCAGGGGTCTGCAGCTGCCCGTTTTGTTTCTGTTCCCCTCGAGCCGGGGCTCATTTATGTCTTTGGTTTCCTGTGTGTGTTTCTGTTTGATTAAACCCTTGCATTCCATCTAAATCTGCTGTGTGCGTCCTCCCCTTCCCTCTCCTAGCCGGTCGGTGACAATAATAATAATAATTATTAGTATTATAGAACTATAAAACAATAGTTCTGACACCAGTGTCATGTTTTATTTTATTTCCTATGTCATAAGTATGTTTGCATGTATCTATAATAAAATAATCCACAAAACAAGGGAGAGGGATTTAAACCTTTGCAAGTGACACTGTTTGAACAAAACTTTTAAAAAGTAACATTAGATGGGAAAGCATGTTTCTAACTTTCTGTCTTTTTCCAAGTCATTTTCAGATGTTTCTACTGGTCTGTTTGCCGTTTTGTAAATTGTAAAGTAAAAATAGATGTAAAAATGGCGAGAAAGGTTTTGTCCTGACAGGTACAGTACGTTCAGTTACCACAGACATTATAGGACTGTCAAGTTTTTGCGCTGGAGAAGGCAGACATATTAACACACTGAGAGTTAAAGGAGTGAATCCCTGTTTCATGTATGGCATCGTGTTTGTAACAGTAGTTGATGGAAATTAAGAATTTTGAGCTTTTTTTAGGAATTCACCTAAAATTGGCTTCCAATGGAAAACCTGTTTAGTGTGAGTCTGGGTGTTCTGTTACTCAAATACAAGTCAACGTTACCATGGCAATCGGCCACATAGAACAGATGTGACAGGAAGGTTGAAAAACTGGAGTAGTCCTTTGATCTTCATATCCAAATTGATAAGAAGGAGATCAGTGAAGTCATGAAGAATCGATGTCCATTAAAATGCCATAGACTTTGCTCACACAGTACCGTTGATACTTCAGGGCTGCCTTCATGTTCGGAGAGATATGCGCAGTCAAGATGGGAGAAGGGAGGGGTTATTGCAAGTTCAGGACACTGCCACAGACCAGCATCTCACCCAAGAAGGTGATTATCAGAGCGAGAGAGAGAGAGAGAGAGAGAGCTATAGAACAGATGGGGCTTTTTTGAGACTCTATAAAGCTGCCTTTTCAGGTTTTTTAAAGGCTTGCTTTTATATTCGCCTCTGTAACCTTTTCTCCTGCATTGCAGCAGCTAGGCACTGTTTCTAGTGCCCCCACCTGCAGTGTTATGCAATATGTCCTACTCAAGGCAAGTCAGCAAGATGTTCTAATCCACAGCGTGAAAGCAGCCAACTCTCGGGATGCCAACAGGATCGTCTCCACTGCAGTGACTCCTTAGCTTGTTAAGAGGCGTTAGCTTGTTAATAGGTGGTCCAAAACGGCCAGCTGGCTACACGCAGGGGCGGCTCGTGGCCTGGTGGTAATGGAGTTGCCCCTGCGATCAAAAGGTCGGGGTTCGGATCCCAGGACTACCAGTGGCACCACTGAGGTGCCCTCCTGCTCCCCAGGAGCTGCGTCACTGTCTGCTCACTGCTTCACTTGGTTAATGGGTTAAATGCAAGTAGAATTTCACACTGTGTGCTGTAGCGTTTTCACACGTGACAAAAATGGCCACTTTTCATTTTTTTATGTGTCCTTCGTTGTCCAAAGAACAGACAAGAGATGACCCTGGCTTGCCATTTCTCTTGGGTTTTCACCTTCCATCCTTCCTCCTCCTTCTTCCTGTCTGTATAATGTATGATCTTCCAAATGAGAGAATTGTCAAGAAGAGGAAAAGGTGTTAAGAAAAGGGCCCCGTGACTACTTGACACTTCTTGAAGGTCAGCACATCGTCTACTGTGAGCATCTCTCCCTTGAGGCGAGCTGAAATCAATGAGGCTTTGACTGCAGAGAGTAAAGGATTTATAAATATCGAAGCCGGGACTGAATTTGGACACACAAGTCAATGAGATGCAGCATTTTGTAAGTGTGGCATAGGAATTAATTATAGCACAGGCATGGCTGGTGAGTTTGTGTGCTGTAGGGATTTCTCCTTTCAGAGTCAGGTGTTCAGCACAACACAGTCACAGCAAACCTTCTCCACAAAATTATTTTAGTTTAAGTCTGCCTCCATCAGGGACCGTCATATACACACCGTATTAAGTGGTCTTCCTCTAGGACCAATTCTATTTTAGAATACCAGCTATGGATACATATACAGTGTTCCCCTGCGAATTTGCGGTTCAGAGTTCGCTGATTTTTTCTTTGAACCTAACTAATAATTGTTCACGGAACCCCCGCAAATTCGCAGAAACTTCAGATACCCTACGCATATTTTTCTGCTTTTTTCGTGGCAATATATCATTTTTCATGCATTTTAGTGCTAAATTATTAAGAAAAATATAATTTACTAATTTTGTAACCCAAATATGAACATAAATTCAGCTAAATTTCCATATAAAATATAACTGTATAAATTTGTTAGTACTGTTGAGAGAACACAACGCAGCCACATATTGGCTGCTGCCCTGTCACGCATCTCTGGCTGATGACGTTAAGCATTCCCGCATCATAACAGTTTCCTGTTAACAGATGTCTCCTTGTGTTTTCTGACCTTTTTCTGGATTTTCTGGATTACTCTTTTGACTTGTGGACTTGTTCTGACTGCCATGTTAAGGATTTTCTGGTTTTGAACTTTTGCTCCGTTATTGGATTTTTGCCTTTTGCCTTTGTGGATTTGTATTGCATTAAACCTACTATTCATCATAATCTGCATTTGGGTCCATATCTGCAAATGTAACACATGTAAAACAGCAGTAAATTATTCAGGATTCAGAATGCTCCCCATGACTTTAAATCAACCCCTGTCCTGTTTCACGCACTGGCTGTTTTTGTGCTCATCACCACCTAAATAAGAATACCTTCAAGTAGAAATAATAAAATGAAGAATTTTGGATCATATTACTTCTTGCAAACAATTAATGGAAGTTAATGCAAATTTCTCCCCAATCTAGTGGTATTCAGTTCCTCCCACTAACTAGGACTCGCCCAATCACACAATACCAGCAACACTGAGAGGATGAAGGCCAGTATGTGCTTTCTCTGGGGACAAGAAGAGCATTGGACATCATTGGACAACTCAACACACTTGGACGAAAACATTAATTGCCGGCTGTATCATATCCTGCTAACAGACGTCCATGCTGGCTAGCATCACACTGAGTGATGGATACAGAGGTCATCCTGCTGTCTTGGACTTCTGGCCATGGAGGGCTACTCTTCCACTTTAACAACAAGCTTCAATGCAGTTTTTAATGAGCTAACATTTAGAACAGTCCTTCAAGAGCTAGCCAAGGTTTAGTAGCAGCATATTGGTAGAATCCATCAACTGGACTCAAACCTATGACCTTATAAATGACTGATGCTAAAGCTGAGCTACCAGCACTGTTTAAATGACACATACTTTCAGGAACAGTTTGATTGGTTACAGAGTGTTATAACATCACAGCACATTTTGATCTCAGCACACTTGTAAAGCTCTCTTATAAAAACAATGGAAATCTGAATGTCATGCAGTTTGGTGACTCATTTCACAACCGAGTCACAAATGCCATTCACCAACATGCTGCCTGTCCTGTTCTCTTGCCTTACGATGTCTCACCCACACTGAGTTTGACCTACAGTCTTTTAAGGGAAGAACATACAGAACACAGCAAACAGTTTAATGCTGAGGCCTGAAATCTTGACCTTCACCTGTCTTCTCCAATGCCTTATTTTTTACTGTCTAGCAAGAAGGAACAGTACAAAAATAAGAGATTTGTGACATCAGTCTGTACACACAGCCAAAGAAGGAGGGATTGGGAGAGGGAGGGAGATGTGTGGGGAGAAGTAAAGCTGAAAGGAGGGCTGACGGCAGCTGAAAAATTAATATGCCGGGATGCTCAAATCTAGCGTGACATGAGCTGCAGAGAGCCAAAAGAACTCATCACGTGGATTTGAGATCCTTCTCTCTGCCACTCTAATGGATTTCAACTCCGCTTTCAAAATGTTTAGAACCACACTGAATTCTAATGGATTTACGGCAGAGAGGTTAGCGTGGAGAATGTGGGGGGAGGTGGTGTGGTAAGGGGTGTTTCATGTGTTACAGTAGCAAATGTTTTCTGTCACATAAAATGATGAGCCTTAACCTTATCTGTTTGACCACATTTATGATTTTATTTCCCTTTCATGTTTTCAGTTTTCAACACACAATACTATATATATCAGGGTTCAAGATTCAAGGTATTGTCATCAGCAGCTGTGATCACATACATAGTGAGATGAGACAACGTTTCTCCACAGACCACAGTGCACCATACAGCAACATTCAATAGTCAACAGAGTGCAAGTTGCAACAGACAATAGACAACACAATAAAAAGACAACGATTGTAACAGTAGTGTATGTTAACAGTATAGGCGCACGCCGCTCTCTGCGTCTCGACTGTTGTCCGGGAGGGGACAAGTGTGTGTGTATGGGGGGAGGGGGACGAAACAAATGATTTTGCTATAAAGGTTCCGGCACCCATGCACAAAAGTGGGGGAGTCTGTGGGGAAGTGTATGTAAACCTTCTAGAAAGAATAATATTGCACCATAAAAGGAAACAATTAGCACGCCATTATGAACAGTGAATTATTGAACTATAAAAATTATACAAAAGAAAACATGCTTGCATTAATTAATTGTGGGAGATGGCAGTTCAGTGTAAACTGTCCAGCGCATGTATGGGTTTACCTTTACATTGTCATTAAGGGTAATGTATTAAACTGAGTTTAAAATGAAATTAAAGTGTTTCAGATTCTGTCATTTTTTTCTAAGAACCAAACTAATAATTGTTGGTGAAAACTCTAGCAAATTAGTGGAAACCGCAGATATCCTCCACATTTTTTTTTTCGTGGCAATATAATTCTTCATGCATTTTAGAAAAATATAATTTACTAATTTTGTAACAAAAATATATGAATGTAAATACAGCTACATTTCCATATAAAATATAACTGTATAAATGTTTTTGTACTGTCCGGAGAACACAAAGAAAACCCATATTGGGATGGTTAAATGCCGCTGTACTTAGAGGTGGGAGGTTTGAAAGTAGCCAATCCGAGAACGTTATTTATTTCTCCTTGTTGCTGATTGGCTGCTGCCGTTTGATGCACCTGTGGCAGCTGCAGACCAGAATTTCCCCGTGGAGCGTCTCAGTGTTTCTCTTGTTTTTCGTTTTGTTCTTCTTAAAGCCCAGTATTTTTATTATATTTTTATAACTTTAAAATAAATTAAAAGAGCCTGTTGAGCTCAGTCGCTGTCCAGTGTCTGCTTTAACCGGGGGGTCACTACAATACAGTACTCCTCCTGAAGAACCCTGAATAAGATGCGCTTCTCAATGAACAGTAAATTATTGAACTGTAAACGTTACTGGTGATTACCCCTACATTTGTCTGTATTTTTACTACTAAAAAATTACATTAAATTATTATTGTATTTACCTTGCTTATACCAAAGAATGGTATTTTACATTCTAGCACTGCAGGTGTTCAGCGTAAACTGTACAGTACAGATACAGGTTTACCTTTATATTTTTGTTAAGGGTAATGTATTAATGTGTTTTGTATTAATGAAATTAATGTGTTTTGGGAGCATATTTGGGGGCATATTTAGGGTTTACACTATAAAAATAGGCATTTTTAGGCATTTTTTTTAGCACAACACAATAATGTGGTTTTCCACTATATGCGGGTTCCCTTAGGAACGTAACCCCTGCGAAAAGCGGGGGGTGGGGGGGGTGGTGTTACTGTATCTATATATAGCGTGCTGCACTCAGCATCTCGCGTGTTCCACTCATACAAATTGCTGGGTGGATAAGTCGGGGGACGAAACTAATGATTTTTAAAAGTGTGGGGACATGTCTCCCCCCTAATATAATGATTCTGGGACCCATGCATACAAGGCATCTCAAGCCATAACCTAGACGAAACAATAGAATAACACCCCTTCACATTATTTCTCCAATACTGTTAGTGACAAAATCTCAGCAACAGAGACCTTTTTGCCGGGGAGTTAGTGGGTCACAGGTAGACATGCTCAGTTTGGGTCTGAATGCCTGGTCCAGCGTGGCTGGCTGCTGCCGCTGGGATCGGGCTGTGCTGGCTTTTAGTGGCTAACCGTCGGGTTAGTTACTAATTGCTTTGCATCGAGGTGATATTTTAGACCTGTTGTACTCCGACATGGGCGCTGAATCCCAGCATACCCCATACATAAATATGTATAATAACCATCATGCATTACGCAGTTGCATCATAGCTAGTATTAGTTAAAATTTTACACTGGTTATGCAAGAGAATAAAGGACATTATGAACGTTCAAACTGTCCTTTTTTATCATTTTCCTCATTGTAATGATAATTTTACCATTGGCATAGTTACACAGATGCAACTTTTACTATTAACAGTAACATCAACTGTCTGTCTATACCTTGTTCACCTACTAACAATAAAACTTATTTTCAAAACACTCACCTTGGAAAAAAAATGACCTGCCAATTATACTCTGCCAGCCATTTGCAACTACTAACTAGGGCACAAAGACAGACTAGCCTGTGTCTATCATGCATTGACACAAACCCAGTCAGCAATTGCTTCAAATAACATTCATCCTTGAGCAAAG
The DNA here is from genome assembly GCA_037974365.1 of Hydrocynus forskahlii. NCBI lineage: Eukaryota > Metazoa > Chordata > Actinopteri > Characiformes > Alestidae > Hydrocynus > Hydrocynus forskahlii. The sequence goes on along the minus strand of JBBPCX010000114.1, from coordinate 29,767,038 downwards.
GCAAGAGAAGATCAAGAGGCTTTGGAACTGGCACGGTCTCGTTTCATTACTTGCATGCAGTGATGGGGATTAGTCGGGAGGTTAATTTGGAGAAAGGCTGTACTAATTAGACCAGCACAACCATTATGGAGCACCATACTGCAGAAGACCACTACGAGGCTCCTGGGAGATATCTGTCCGTTAATGTATCACCCTAATTCAATATGCATGAAAACAGCCATCGTGCGATTATTAATTCACTGCACTTCTGTAAAGCTTTCAGTTTGCCTGGAGAATATGGGCTTAAACCCTCTGAACCGGATACACATTTGTGTAAGGCATGAAATTAAAAGATTTCGCCTGGCATGTTCCTCTAAACCAGAGCAGAACTCTGTGTGTGCTACATGCTGCCGATCGCTAGCGAAAGCATATTAGCACTATCAGCATTCCAGACAGGACTGAAGAAGCCATTCAGAGACATGAGGAAAAAATGGGCTTTCATATTCTGTATGAGTTCCTGGCCTCTCATCCCAGTCTGTTAGAGCAGACTGCAAAACAATGTCGCATCAGGCTCTCTCACTAATGGCTGACGGGGTGTGAAATATAAAGTGATCCAATCTCTGGAGCATTACAAATGTGCTCGACACTTCAGTGTTGAGGCAAAAAAGTGTCTTTCACACTTTTAAGCAACTGGAATTTTGTTACAGCAATTAATAATAAAAAAAAACTTTTATGATAAGCCACTATTAAAGGTGGTCCCAAGGCATAATAAAAATGGTTTGGTTGTGCTGACTTTTTTTGGAAAGCACAATGGCAGCAAAATATCAGCAAGATTTTACTGTAGGACAGTATTCAAGACACCCACATGGCAACTTGCATGTAGCTATATTAAGGCTTATTACAACAAGCATCAATTGAAGGATGGCTTTACTTATTCTATTGTCATTTTTAATGTCATTTAACCCACAAAGATGCTTGTTAGAATAAGCCATTATAAAAGCTTTATAATTTTAGCTGTTGTCATGTAGCCCTTTGAACCTATATATAGCCTTATACAGCCTTACTGATGTCACATGTTACTGAGACAGTTTTGCAGCTTTGCAGGTTTTGTCCTGCACTGGACTGCCTATAATCCACATACATCAAGAATTCCGGGGGCATACTCTGAATGTTATGGCAGGGATAATGACGCATTCTCACAAACTGTCCTGGAGGTTGTCAGTAAATTCAAGGAAAGAAGCGTGTGGGCAAAGATTTAACGAAGGGAATAACACCAGACAAGAAAGGAGATGAGAGGCAGGCACTGCAACACATTCATGATTAGACATCCTAAAAGACCATGGAGCCATGAGTCAGCCGGATGAACGTCACTTCATTTTTACCTTGGATGTACCACCACTGTCAGCGCTGCTAAGGTTAGTTTTGGAAGGTCTGAATGTAATGTCATTGCTCTCTCTTCTCTAAGTCAAGGCCGATGTGTGTGTGTGTGTGAGTGTGGTTTGCTCATTCTGTTCATTAATAAAGCAACAGATACACAGAGGCAACATGTAAAATCCATGCTTTTGTCCCTGCTGTTCCTGCTTTTCTGGAAATCAAAGAAAGACCCAGTCTTTGCACCGGGGTATCTAAATACATAGCTGCATTTTTGTTAGGAAATTATACATATAGTAGGGGTATCGAAGTAAGGCATTAATTTCGATCCACTAATCACAGGAAAAATAACACATAAAAAAATTAACACCGATTAATTGCACCACTTGACTTTAAGCCAGTCAGGTGTACAGATAACTTTAACATCAGCATGACCAGTTGGTAAATTGTTTCCTATTTCTTCCGAAATTGTGTGAATGGCTTTACCATTCACAAAAAATTATAATATAAAAGTATTACTTGCTTTTTAATCATTAAACAGTGATTACGACCGTGCATCATTCTCCATTTCATTATAGTTCAAAAGGATTTTGAGCAACAGGAATTTGGGATTTAATCCAAAATCTAGCATGTTAACAATGACTTAGAAATTTTTGCCACACATACTAATTAATTGGCTAACTGAGCCATATGTTCCGGAGGGGTTTCATTGTTGATGTGGTCTGCACATTGTGTAATCCAGAACTTGAACATCCTTTTGTGTCTCCTGTTTAGGAAATGATTCAAATTTCATTCTGATATAAATGCTGTTGGAATACCATTTGATTTAGTAATCCACCACACACCCACCCACTCACACCCACACACACCCACCCACACCCACACACACCCACACACACCCACACACACCCACACATACAGCATCGCGGCACATCTTCTGTAATGTTCTGAGGGCTTGCCAGAAGTTCTGGTATCTAGTCACAGTGTCAAAGCTACGACTGGACTGCTGGTTCTTAACTGGGTAAATCAGTTTGCTACAGCGCCACCCTGAGGCTGACTTTGAAGACAAATTTGCTTTTTCCAGGGAAAGGCAGGCTAAACTAAACCTACAATAAAATACAATACATTTACATTTTACATTTACATTTTTACTAAATATTTATATTATTTGTAATAGAGGTTTACTTTTAAGGACCTCCCAGAGTTTTGGACCTGAGGCTTTCAGAGGTCTGCAGGATTAATCAGGGGTCACAGACCCCTGGTTTGACTATAAACCATCAACCTAGACATTCTGCTGTTCTGGACAGCAATAAATACATCGTCAAATATGGGCTTGATTGTATTTTTTCCACCAGTGATGCTTCTCTAGCTAGCTAGCCGTTGGAAACGATGATTTGATATGATGAGCATCTTTATCACAGTAAATGGGGTCTAGTTTTTTTTCTGCTATTATAAAATGACTTGAGTGAGGTCTACATGGATTTGGCTCTGTTATGTCAGGTCTCGCTGGGCTTGTCTTGTGATTGTTTGTGTTTGAGATTAAAGGGGGCTGATCCAAAAGCTTTTCGCATGCCAGCCTGGGGAAGACTCCGCTGGTAAGACTGTAGTGCATGGAGCACATGGTGTGTGGCTGAAATCCTGGGATGCAGAACAGATGCTAGAAGGCTAGAGGTGTGACATCCAGTGCTTCCATTAGTTCCCAACAAATAAAAGTCATCAGTAAAGCACAGTGTTTTGAAAGTGGTGCATTGACCACAGGTCATCTGTTCTCTGAGACAATAATGCAGTGTCACATGCAAAGATATTTACTACACATGTATAATGTGTGCTAGTGGCATAAGAAGGTGATCACCTGCACACACATTCACACAGACACACACACCACACTTGGCATGGCTTACTAATGGGGGCCCGGGCCAAGCCGAAAATGTGTTACAACACCTGGTATGTGTGTGTGTGTGTGTGTGTGTGTGTGTGTGGCACAGCTCCCAGCAATCAGATAATGTCAAGAAGTCATAGCCTTCATCTGGACTCTCTACCGGATCTGCAGTGTCATGTTTTGATTTCATTTGCATAATTTACCCTTTAAAACAATTTACGCTGTGTTTGCTGACCCGACTTCACACTCCCTCCTTTAAGGTTAATCGAATCTCAAGTGAACTTGCCTGTCATATATTTTTTAAAAAGTTAATTATTAATTTTTTTCTCTGTCACTTTTGCATGTAAATGAATCACAGGCTCAACAAAGTCTTGCACGCATTAAAGACAACAATAAAGAGGTTCCTTTTGTGCACATAAGATGGCAAAAAGAGTGATTTTCACTGGTCAGTGGGTCAGTAGTGACACTGGTGGTCTAAAAGTTGTTGAGATGCTGTCGCAAAGCAAGAATCCAAGTTCTAGCCCCCTGCTGAGCAAGCCGGTAGCAACAGAGGCAAGGAAGATCCAAGGAAGACCCTTGGACGGAACCAAGACTCAAAAGAGAGGTCTGTTCTCCTCTGGTCGACACCGGATAGCAAGACAAAATAAAAGAATGCCACAATGGAGACAAATTAATAAAAATGAACACAGATGGGTAAGAGGCAGAAATGTTCAGACTTAACCACTGAGCAGTCGAGTCTGCAAATAGCAGTAGTAGTTTTGGTTAGGGAGTGGACAGCAAGTGCATGTGATCTATGCTTGTCTTCATCAGTAGACAGTAAAAGATCACTTGCTGTCTTTACTAGAGCTGTTCCAGTGCATTGATGGGACCGAAATCCAGAACGAAAATTTTCACATTACTACATCTTTTTCTAAAATCCTAGATTTCAAATATGGATCAGAAATACACCATATGGACAAAATTATTGGAACCCCTGACCATTACACTCACAAGGACATTGCATTCAAATACATAGACTTTAATATGGAGTTGGTCCTCCTTTGCAACTATGACAGCTTCCACTCTTCTTGGAAGGCTTTCCACAAGATTTTGAAGAGGTTCTGTGGGAAATTGTGCCCATTCATTATGTAGATTATTTATGAGGTCAGGCACTGATGTTGGATGAGAAGACCTGGCTTGCAGTCTCGGTTCCAGTTCATCCCAAAGGTGTTGGATGGGGTTGAGGTCAGAGCTCTGTGTGGGCCAGTCAAGTTCTTCCACACCGAACTCATCCAGCCATGTCTTTATGGGGATTGCTTTGTGCACTGGGACACAGTCATGCTGGAATAGAAAAGGTTCTTCCCCAAACTGTGTCCACAAAGTTGTGTCCATGATGTTATCCAAAATGTCTTGGTCTACTGAAGCACTGGGTTTTCCCTTCACTGGAAGTAAGGGACCTAGCCCAAACCCCATAAAACACTATGCCCTAATACTTTTGTCTTGTGCAGATCTGTAATTTGATGCCACATTTGGTATCAACATGTGATCAAATTGCTCGCACTCGAATTATTATCATTTTCAGACAAGCAGTGTTCACCACTAGATGAGTGAATTGGCCACTTAAGGCCCTAATGTCTGAGGATGCATCTCCGCATTACACATTTCATATGTTAACTCTGTGTCTTTGTACATCCTCCACAGCAGCTCTGAAGAACCTGTCATTTCCTTCTGTACCCTCTTCTCCTTTGCTCTGCTAAAATTTGCCTTCGATTAAAAGCTGCAGGGAGAGTCAAATGACAGAGGGGATGAAAAAGAAGAGACTTGCGAAATGAGGGGTAGGGAGGATCAAAAACTGTCAGCCCCTTGAGTGTGACTCGTGCACTGGAGCTGCCTGGAGCTCCTTGTGGAGTCGCTTAGCAGATCTGACAAGTGTCAGGTCCTTCACCTACAGCATGCAGGCTGTATTTAGACTACTTGCACTAGAGTTAGCATGCTGAACGCTTCAATATGTCAAGCACAATGCAGCCCAACAGAATAAAGCCAGGTTTTTTGTGCTTGTATCCGTGTGACATAGGGTGCTTCAACCATATTGACCTTAAAATAAAAAATGGTCATAAAGCTTAGAAACACACTAAACACTGACTTTGCCAACCTTCAACCTTCCAAAACTTATGGTTAAAACATTTTTTTTTTGTACGCATGGTGGAGGGGTACATGCAGGGCAGGATAAGACAAAACAGCTTCCAAAGAAGATGTATTTGTTTCAGTGTCGAACTCTTTCACCATCATAAGTATCACATATAAAAACTCAACAGATATGTGTAGGATCAGTGGTAGGTTTAGAAAGTAAATCAATTGTCTGTATTTATGCTCTCGACATCACAACCCCTGGTTCCTTTACTTTGCACTGCAAGGTTTTGTTTTTTTTACCATTTTACTTCTGTCCCACTCTATATGACTTTATCACAGACAGATTGAGGAATTTTTAAATATCAATGTAATGCTGTCAAAACATGCCAGTTTTGTCCTGAAATCAAATATTACAGTATAGTTTTATGTCATTGCAGATTACCAGTCATAGTAATGGTGCTTTTACATTAATGAACATAATCTGCTATAAAAACTCATGATACGCTGTCTGACATGGCATGTTTATGACATAGTGATGCCAGTGTTGCAGGGTTTAATAAAGTGTTAAGTTGGTACAGACAAAAGAACAAGCCCCTCTGAAACTGAGCACAGTTATTCTACTTACAGAGTCCATGGAAATTGCTGTTGGTCAGTGTTCACTGAGTCCATGGCATTTTTATCACCCTAGAAGGTCAAAGAGAACCACTGCTTTAAGGAACCAAAAGTGGTCCTTCTACGGCATTTCTTAAAGACCCCCTTTGCAGTACCTTTATTATAAAGATAAAAGAAAGAGTTCCATATGAAACCACGGTGTCTACTCAAAGCCCCAGCGTTTAAACAACAAGACCAGCACAGTAACCTTGCTAAAAAATGGACTGGAGTTGGATGGAAAAAATGGAGCTGGGGTTGGATGGAATGAAAAAGAGACAAAAGACTCAGAGCAGTCCTCCTGGATATATAACAGCTTTCCCTGTCTCAGCTTGACAATAATGTTTGAACAGAAAGAATGAATGGAACTATTCTGTATCTGACATTTTGCGCTGATTCCGGCCAAAGTTCTCTGGAGATGGGAGAAGGAATGGACAATTTTATGTGCAGAAACGGGCAGTAAAATGAATAAAAACAAAAAGGAAATATAAGAGACCCCTCTGAGCGGTTGCCCCTACAAGACATTGGGCTAAAAAAGCCAGAAGTGGCAGCAAAATGTTGAAAGCAAGGTTTCAGGCACAAGAAATGAGGCACAAGAAATACTTTCACGGATTTGTTTGTGTGCAATTATGGAGTAAGAATAGCATGTCTGCGCTGCTGAGGAGCGAGACTGTCTCTCCATGTTTGCCTGGCAAATCCTCCCTTGATCTCTGCAGTCCCAGGCATGGAAATCAACTGATAACAGGAACTCGTTTACACGGGGCGGCCTTTCATCTGCACTACAATAGAGCAAGAGAGAGACAGCCAGAGAGAGTCATGATGAATGGAAGACACATACAGAGTCTGAAGTTTGGGTTAGAGGTCAGAAGCCTGAGTGGAAAGAGTTGACGGAAAGTGAAGATATGAATATCATCCTCACTGGCGTGTGAACGAGTCAGCGACTGAAAATGCCGTAAGGAAGTTCTGTGTTAAACAGATGAATCAACGAAAATCAAATTTCCCCAGCGTTCAAGTGTAGTTCTAGGCAAAAGTGGACAGAGATATGGTCAGGGTTCAAAATGGCAGCGACTCCTGTGAGTCAAGTCTCTGGGGCGAGTCAAGTCACAACTCTTTAAAGTGCATCTCCAACGGATGAATTTGAATAGAATCTTGATTTTCTGGGTTCAAGTTTTAAAAAAGTCTCAGATCTCTTGGTACAAGTCGTAAGTGTTTGAGTCAAAAATCGAGTCTGAATAGAATCTCGAGTTTCTGGGTGTGAGTCTGAGTCAAGTATCGAGTCTTTAGGGTAAGTCTGAGTTGAGTCTTGAGTCTCTGGGATGCCAATCTGGGTTGAGTCTCAATCTCTCGAGTGCAAGACGGAGTTTTGAGTCTCTGGGCCAAGTTTTGAGTCTCACTGCTCAGAAACACCTGGTGCACCTCGCCAGTAAATTGTCAGGTTTAGTGAATGTGTTTGAGGAGGAGAACCATCAAACTGTGCTGGACACCGGCCCTCCAGGACCGGAGGTTGACCCCCCTGCTCTAGGGTGCAAGTCTGAGTTTTGAGTCTCTCAATCTAAATCGAGTCTCTGTGGTGGGAATCAGTACAGAGTGTTAGTTTTGTCTGATAATTAGCTGGAGACATTGCTTTGCACCAAAATAAACCGTATTAAAACCAGCTTTTATTATAGAAAACCCTTCCATCTGAAGACTGGAACTGAAGCACCACACACAGTGAATGCATACGCTTGAAACAGTTGACTAATTGCTGTTCCCAAAATACATCAATATAATTTGTTCAAAATCATTTGTAAATATTACCATTGTTTACATCTAGACTGCATAAATTATTATGAAATTGCATGAACATTGTTATGAACAGTTCGTTGAGTTGTGGTCACATTTTGTTGATGTGGTGACATTGTAAAACAACTATACAGAATGAAGTACATGGTAGAAGTACATTTTTTATACTCAATATGCTGACGGACGATAGGACAGTCCTTATATATGTACTATATTGGAATGGAAATGTGTGGTTTATACAGAATTTGAGGGGAATAAAAGTAGAATTACTCCAGTGCAGTAACACAGAGAGGCCCAGAAATGATTGAGCAGATGTAAGGGAAAATTGTCCTTATTGCCTGTGCAAATGCCCTCAGCTCCCTGCTTGCCTTCGTCAGAGCCAGTTTGTGTAGCTAAAGATTCTCGACTTAATTAGGGTTCATTAAGACGGCATAAACCTCCACAGCTCAGCTGCATCACCTTGCTCTAATTGACACCCTGCGGAAATGGCCTGTGACTATCTGTGCTTTCGGTGTGTTGGATTTCATGTTGGTTCTTCACAAAGATTGAGGTGAAAATCAAGTGGATACTCCATGGAGTCACAACTATTTCATCAACACATACACAGTTTTTTCTCAGACTAATGATGAGAGAAGCTATATCAAGGTAAGAGAGCTATAGGAAGGTAATAGAGAAGCTAGCAGTCACTCAGAGAGAGCTGCCTGAAAGCAGCAGGAACAGCAGCTACACAGAGAATTATAAGCAACAAACTGTACTGTGATCATCTATTTTCTTACACACCATACAAAACTAAAAAAGAAAATGCAAAATTTGCAAAACTGTTAGGGACCAATTATTCTGGTCCATAGGAACAAAGAAGAACTCTGGCAGCAATTAATCTCCTCAGAAAAGTTCCCAAGAGTTCCAGGAACACTGTGTGCACGGTCAAGTACAAAAGTGGGAGCATCATATTGTGGGGCTGCTTCTCTGTAGATGGTAATGGCCATCAAGGAAAACATTAATATTATAATGAACCAGAGATGCCTGAGAGATTGAATTTGGTGAGAACAACTCACGCAGCTAAAATAACTCAAGTCTGTTTTCTACAATAGGCGCTCGCCAAACTCCCACTTTTAAATCCCATTGATACGCAGGGTTTTGAAATCGCAAGTCTTTCTGATGGACCCTCATAACCTTGGGGAAAGGGAATGATTTCCCAAGAGGAACGGGCCAAAATGGAACCACACTGCTGCAAAAAACGAATCGCTTCTTACCATAGCTGCTTTAAAACTGTAATTGAACTGGTACTAAAAGTGGTTATGTGATTAATTTGTGACGTCTGAATACGCTTTTTCCTCCCAGTTTTTTTTTCTTTTTTTTTTTTTTAGTTTGTTTAAGTTTATGCTTATGAATATATATTTTTTCGAAGTCAAGACATTTGAAATGACTATAAGCTGTGGAAGTGAATTCGCTTGATTCGGGTGTGTGTACATCAGTGCTACATTAATGAAATTTGTGACACAGACACAATTCCTGTTGAAAGTGTTTCAACAATAGGCACTAACTGTGTGAAACATTACATTAATGTGGAAATGTGACAACTTCTGTATTGTTTTGTAATTGTTCAAACCTCTTGTTTTAATTATTTCAATCTGAGAATGCCCAAAAATACAGAACAGAGCCTTTTTAGGTGATGCTTCTAGTTAAGTACTCTTACTTCTGTTTGTTTTGGAAAAGTACCTACATTTCTGCATGAGTATGTGGATAGTCTTAAGACAGCAACAGGAGTTGAGCTATGCTGCAAAGCTGCACTCCTTGAGTGCAAGAGCTCTACATAATTCAGAGCTTCCACTGCCTCAACAAAAATGCTTTTAACCAACAAAAGACTTTCTGAGAAGCTGCTGAGTTTCGATGAGGCCTCTTGAGGTGAACACTGGAGTTTGCATGCAGCGCAACCCCTTTTAACTCTGTCTTGGAATCTAACTCAAGACCCTTGCCATTAAATCGATCAAACTGGTATCAGAGATCAACTACCCTTCAGTTTTCACTATGTACATTGGTGACTAGTACTTTTACTCCAGGCATGTAAATGTATGAAAAATTGATAAAATCCATCATTTGCCCTGTACTTCTAGGCTTAATTCCAACTATTGCTCTTTTCACATCTCTAACATTTCAGGTTTTAATAGGATCCTTTTCTGTAATATGTTATCCACCTTTTTAGGCTGTGTCTCCAGTAATAACAACTGACCAGGTTTTCTTTTACGGTGCATCTTTGATAATTTTAGTTGCTCCATTTCCCTCTCTTTGTTCTGTTTGTTTTCCAGTTGAGGATGTTTTGTGTCTTTCCTGGTATGCCTGCATTTTTGCAGAAGTCAGAGAAGCTTTATTTATGAAGGAGACATCTCGGGGGCAGAAACTATTTTTACATCCGGTGGTCAGTTTTTTCATGGTTACATTGCTTCTTGCCAGGCCCAGGGGGCTAGAACAGTTTGAGTCTGTGGCGGGTAGCGTGTTGAGTTATTTTTCTGGTCTTGGGCAGGAGTGCTGGAGGAAGCCCTAGTCACTAAAATAGATTGTATTCTCTTTATTACTAGTGACACATGGATATTGTTATGTCAGCAGAAACAAGGCTTAGGCTCAACATTGCACAACATAACGCCCTTGGAGTACCTTTCTCAAGGACACAGTGTCAAGTCCCATTGTGTTCCCAGTGAACTTTAGAGTTCTCTGTGCCTCTGTGCAGTCACAACAAAAGGAATGTCCTCCTGGATAAATAAAGTTTTCTGATTCTGAGTCTTATTCTGTTTGTTCCAGGTAGATTTCAGTTCACCAGATCAATAACTGAGCTGATGTCCTTTTTGGAAATAGAGGTCTCCGTCAGTGGTCACCAATCCTCTTCCTGGGGATCAGCTTTCTATCCAACATGCTATCCTCTCCCCTTTACTTAATGCTCCAGCCAGTTAGGGTTCTCTAAAGAAGTTCATTAGCCAGAGCAGGTGTTGTGGATTGTGAGTTACTGGATCTCTAAGAAAGGTAGATCCTCAGGATCAGGGTTGGGTTTACATGCTTGGTACTTGGTATCAAGACCACACTGAAGATTCGAAATGAAAAACATCTTTTTGTGGAATGATGTGGTTTGATTTCATCCATTTCACGAAAGGAGTATGAGAAATCGTGTTAATATTCATAGGTTCCGCACACAACAGAGTGAGACCGGCCGGGCTTCACCAGATGCTGTCAACAGGCTCTCTGTAACTAGAGAATGTTCTGTTTCTCACAAAAGGCTGACCAGCTCAATAGTCAGCTACAGTCGGGTTTACTCTCACAAGGAATGGATGCATTTACATAAAATATCTGTTGTTTTTATTGTTATATTGGCATATTATGGTGTCTAATTTACTGTCAGTGCATCCTGTAGACGTTTTGCCCGGGTCTCTACAAATTATGATTTACATTTGATGCACGGTGATGTTAATGGTGTCCACACTGGACTTGGGAGACTTTATTACACCTCTGGGTAATATTAAAATGAAGAGTAAAAACTGCAAATGATTTATCAACCAAACCAATTATTTAAAACTTACAGAATATTAAGACTGGTCAATATTTAACAGACAATTTTCTTGTTAAAAACCTGCAGTTTTGTTTATTTTTAAAGTCATGATGCATCCTAAACTACATCCACCTTACTGTCCATGGTGTGAGCAAGCTCGGGATGTATTTATGGAAAAGTTTTGAGTGACCATTGACTTACATAGTGTTTTTTTTGGCAATTTTAGCCTTGAATTAGGCCAATTGATAACAACTGTGTAAACTTGTTTTGCCAGATTGTTTCTTTAAGGATTTGTTAAAGCGGCCAAATAGTGAGATAAATCATCCACAGAATGTTAGGTACAGCACTGAAATGTACACTGGTTAAAACTGTGAACACTCCTCGTGGATTGTGAGACAGAAATAAAAGGAAAAAGGAAGATTTCTCTTATTGATAATCGATCAACTGCAAAGACAGCGAAGACGCAACATCCAGCTTCTTTCCAGTATGTTTATTGTATTGTTTCGGGTGGATTCACACGTTGACATATGTACAGTGGAGTTTGAGGGCTGTACCTGGATTTGTCAATGTTTGATTGGTCAGTGGTGCCCCAGCCTGTGTGTTATTGTGAGGTATCAGTAGCGTCTGGCCTGGGTCTTCAGCCACAGACATGAGAATCAGACAACAATATTTCATTTCTGGTATGTTTGCAATGATGTAATTGGCTTGTCAGAATTTTGACTTTTCCCCTGTGTAGTACCAGATCTTAACCAGATCTGTGCAGTGATTATCTCACTCCAAGCTTCAGAGTGCTTCCCACATGAGAATGTGTCATTTGAATATGTATTCAGTAAAAGTGCTATGAGTCTGTGGAGCAAGTCATGATTTATCACTGTCTAACTCCTGGTGTCTGAAATTTGAAACAGATTTTTACATGAGACTTCTTCCAGAGTGAAGAGAAAAGGGTTATTGCTACATTTTGGGAGGAGAATCGAGTACCATTAGGTACAGGTACGCACAAATGAATATGCATATAATGCATACATATAATGTAAGATGCAAACTATGGTAAATGAACAATAAGTCACTACAGACAGGAAGAACAAAGTGCAAGTGTGTATGAGGGATTCGCTTCCATTTATGTCGTGTGGCCCAAAAGTGTTTTAGCATTTTCACCCAAAGAGGAAAGCATTCACTGCATGCATGATTCAGCTGTTAAAAACCTCTTAATGACAATCATTCATTCATGACATTTGGCGACTGCTTTAAGAAAATTTGAAAATAATACGAGTTATGGATTTTTCATTCTGTGGAGGCCAGTGCCATGCAAGAGGACTTTGAGATGCCCTTTAATGTAGATGTAGAACTTGTTTCTCTTTCAGCTGCAATTGTGGGCTCTCTGCAAAGCTCACGGTTCTGTCAATCTGTGGTCAGCGGGTACGTTTCTCATGTTGCACAAGATTTTTGCCACGCATATTCAGGCTTTGAGGAATTAACAAGGCGTTGTTTTGTTCCTTGCTCCAGATGCTCAGTTAACACAGTGATTCATACTGATTACAGCTGAATTGTCCGAGCTGGCCTGCCATGTGATGATCCATTATAACGGCATTTACAGGTTCTTTGAATTAAACTGGCAACCAGAAGCCCTTGATCGATTTTTAGGAACCACGTTATGTTCAGTGTACTTAAGTTTAAAATGAATCTGGGACACTGATTCATGTATTTAGCCCAAATCTTTGATAACCACTGGGGCACATATTCGTCTAGTCTTTCTGATATACAGGGTGCGGCAGAAATAACTCCCACATTTCAAATGGGGATTGAAAAAAAATACTATGAGGTATGACAAAAAACGTTTTATTTCCCAAATGTAGATATAAAAAAGTTTTTTTTTACTTTAAGTTTTAAAAATGGTATCGTCCAAATGGTGGCCTTGATGGCTGATCCACCTTTGGATCACTCTCACTAGCATTCCTTCAGTTTCTTCTTGAATAGCCTTCTTTAGTTGGTCCAAGGACTGAGGACAATGTTTGAAAACCTCAGCCTTGAGGTAACCCCACAGAAAAAAGTCACAGGGACTTAAATCAGGCTGGCGTGGTGGCCACGGAACTGCCTCGCGTAAGGAGACCACTCAACCCGGGAACATCTCCTGCAAAATTTTGCGCGGGCAACGTGAACGGCTCCCAATGTGTATGAGCTATCAAGGCCACCATTTGGACGATATAATTTAAAAAATTTAAAAATATATCTACATTTTGGAAATAAAAAGTTTTTTGTGATACATCGTAGGATTTTTTTTTCAATCCCCCTTTGAAATGTGAGTTATTTCTGCCGCACTCTGTACTACTCTCAACTGGTAATAATTTCAGTATTATAAATTGTTCCATTGATATGCCTGCCTTGGTTTTTCCCGTTTTCTGATTTGTGCCTTGCCTCTGTGCCCTATTTAGGTCAGCTTTACCAGGACCTTATTGTTTGGTCATTGTTGTGTTTAGGAGTGTGTGTGTGTGTGTGTGTGTGTGTGTGTGTGTGTGTGTGTATGTGTGTTCGTGTGCACGCGAGTGAGCAAGCAAATGATTCATCTTCTGGATTTTCTGTGGTGGACTTCACAAGCTGGACTTCAGCTGAAGTGTGTGTGACCACCTGCCATTCCGAAACAAACTGTCATGAATGACTCAATTATATTTTGGATATATGGTTAGTAGCGGGTGTGTACAGTCAAGCAAACAGCAAGCAATCTCCATATACGGACGCTGGCTTTAAATTGTAGAGCGCAGTAACTTTCTGGTACTGTCAGAATTTGCTATCACCATCAAGTCAGTTTGTCAAATTTCTACCCTGCTAGAGCTGCCCTGGTCACTTGTAAGTGCTGTTATTTTGAAGCTGTTAACATCTACATTATCAAGCACAAAGGTTCCTAAATGGGTCTTGGCTTTGACAGATGCTTCTGAACCTTTCTCAGAAAAGTGGAGTTTGTGACTGCTACAAAGATTGGACTACATCCATGTTAATGCCCATAGTTTTGGTATGAGGTGTTCAACTAGCAAATATGCATGTGAAGTTTCAGTATCCACATACGTTGTTCTTCAATTTTGATTTGGATAATGATAGGCATTTGTAGACTGCAAGTTGTTTTTACACTTTTGTAGTGCCCTGAGGTGCATGAATTATATCATTAAAGAATTTTGGGGTGAATAACAATTATGTAGCTAGGTATATGTGCTACAACGCCTGCACTGAGAGGTGAACTGGAGAGTATCACTGAATAGAGAAATGTGTACATTTGAAATGAACACATTACGTCAGTTGAAACTGTACCAGCTTCTTTTAGCTTTGGTTTTAGCTTTGGTTTTGGAGGTCATCTTGAACTATCCTCATATTTTAATTGAAAGAACTGGTCTTCGGGCATCGGAAATGATTTAGAGAGCAGGAGAGTTGGGAGAAATAAAGAAAATGGACAAATTGAGAGAGTCTAATGCAGTGGTAGAAAGAGATTTCAACTAAAGTGATGTGTGAAAGGCCCTTCAGGCAGTGCTACATGCAGACATAAACACATATGAAAAGTTGAAAAAAGATTGGATCATGAGAAGTTAATTACAGGCTAAATAAATTATGTCTACATAGAAAAAGTTTTCTGCTGGCCAGCCTACTGAAATTTTAACTCATTTTATCATATGTGTTGAGGGGTAACATGTAGTTTGATGTACTCACATTACCCATTCATTAACTTTGTGGATCTTTAGCATCTTCCAAAAAAGCTGCTAATAATAAAATCTTTAAGGAAATGACATCATGCTAGCCATTCCCCTCTGAGTTTCATTCCTTGACAGCAGTTACTTTTTTTGGGTTAAGCATCCCTTTAATACAGAAGACAGCATAACTAAACTCACATTTGCATGATGGAGAGTATGATATAAATACAGGAAATACAGACAATCATCTACAGTTTGATGTTCTGCTACAATAATGGTTGCCCCAACACAAATACAGCAGATTGGTAGATACAGTGCAATTGGTCCAACAGAGGTCATTCTGTTGGTGAAAGAGGTCAGAGCAGCCACTTAAACACTAATACCTAGACCTTCTGAAGCCTCCTTTGTCTACTTCATCTCTTGACTGGTCTACTTCTTCTCTTTGATGCTTCTACAAACCACATAATTTACACACCCATTCGTTAGGCTGAGGTGCATCCTCTACTAAGCAACATCCAGGTGCTCCCTCTCCAAACGTGAGTGCGTATGTGTGTGTGTGTGCGCACAGGTAAGTGAATGCATGTGTGGTGTGTCCCTGCCGTTGGGGTGTGAGAAGTGAGGAAGTGTGGTATTTCCTGATGTTCCCCAGTCTTGGTAAAGGAACAAGAATATTGTTCATATCTCCACCAAACACTTCAAGGGCACCAGGCCACGTTTCTTTCCGCTGGTCAACTTCAGAAAACCGTCTGTCTCTTCTCCTTTACCAACGCAAATCTGAGACAAGAGAGAAGAAGAAGAAAAAAGTTTGGACTGGTTGCTTTTATGCAACATTATTACAAATGTAAAAGACTAAGATGTGTTTCATAAGTAAACGCCATGGGGGGTCTAAGTGGGTTAATGGAAGAATGGAAATGCTGAGAAGCAACTTCAGAAAATGGAAAATTAAATACATCTACAGCTCAACCCTGTTGTGTCTGCATGAGTCAGATTTTCCGGTGTGTTTGTGTGTCTATGCTTCAACTTACCTGCAACTCTTTCACGGCCATTTGACCTTTTTCACGGTTGCCTTGGTAGCCCTGTGTGACTCTCCACACTCTCTCTCCGGGACGCACCCTCTGAACGAAGTTTGCTGGGAAAAAACCAACTTTATCGCGGCTCTTCCCCTAATACACACACACACAAATGCACATACACACAAACGCACACACACACACACACACACACACACACACACACACACACACACACACACACCACGTTTGTCACCATAGCAACCACAATGGAAAATCTCAGAGCTTTTTCTCTTGGGACTTTCATTTGAATGACTCACAAAATGCACTCTGTCAAATTAAATATGCATCAAAGGGTTATCAAGAGATTGCAGGTTATCACATCTTACATTTCCTGTATGGGTTATGCATGTTGTTGGTTGAAGCCCTTCTCAGTTTTTTTCTGAGAGTTTTGTGGTTATTTTGTGACAATATCTGACAGTCAGTTTTCATTTCCACATTTGCCAGTCAAAATTGTGTTAGTCTGCTCTTGACAGTCATCTAGGAAAACTTTACACAGTGTTAAGTATGAGATTATGCCAAAGAAGATGTTGAGAAAGTGAAGAACATGGAGAAAGCAAAGCATTATTGTATGTGTGTGTGTGTGTGTCCGTGTGTGTCCACAAGGCCGCAAAACTTGTGTGGGTGTTGGCCTATGTGCGTATTTGTTTATTCCACTGTGAGTTGACATTTCTCTTTGTGCTCATTCAGGGCCTCTCTTCCATTAGGGAAAGGAAAGCTTATTAATTTTTCATTAAGCGTTGTTTCCTCCTTGTCAAGGCCCTCCACCAAAGCCATTACACTCTGTTATTGTGGATGAGGACTCTATGAATAGCAGCAGCGAGCACTTCATTTGAACGAATGAAAAATAGAGCTTCATCCTAGCATGAGCCTGTGTTCGATCAGGCCAGAGCGCAATGGACTTGGAAAGGAAGTGGGTGTATAAAGTGAAAGGAAAGAAGGGAAAGAGTCTGACCAAGTGAAACAGAGAATATAGCTACACCTCCCGAAGTTAATTGAGTCCATTCCCTCCCATAACCTACAGCAGATGTATTAGATCTATGGCTTTCATGGGTGACACTTAAGGGAAACAGTGAAACACAAGGAAGAAAATGGCTCTGAAATCTTATAGATTCATTTTACTCTAGATGCTTACTGAGCTCACAACTGAGCTCACAGTAGCCCCCAACAGAGCTCACAACATCTACATGATGCTGGAAAAAGTTGAATATAGCAGTTGTGTAATAATGTACTTAATATAATAATGAATATTAATCCATTAACTAAATAAAAAAAAATTTTACAGTGTACCAGAGAAATTGTTCTATGTTGTTCTATACAGGGGGTCCTCGGGTTACGTCAGTTTCGACATACGATGGTTTGAGTTTATAACACTCACTCCCATAAAACTTAAAAAAATTGAGATGTGGGTGTTTTGGCTTACTTAGCATCGTACTTACAGACTACGTGGGCGAACTAGTTTGGTTGCGCGCAGCGGAACAATACGCAGTATACGCCGTGTATGAGTGAGAGAGTTGGCGTCCCCCAGTACGCTTACCTATGCCATTTTGGACTGTTAAAACTGCAAGTGTTTTACACCCTTTTTTCCCCCCATTTTTTCAGTTACTACCGTACAGTGTATTTATGTCCTTTTCCCTTTTCTTACTTGTGTTTTTAAGTTCTAGATTATGATTTTACAACTGTGTTAGGATCAGTGAGTGACTGAGTGGCTGGGGTGTGTACAACAAAAATCGGGTTACATCACTGTCGTAAGAACGGATATGTGTCGTAATTCGACCTGTAATTTTTTTTACTATACTGAGAAGCTTGTGTTTGAACTTTAGTGCCCTTAAACTGACTTAATTTTATGATTTAAGCTTATGCATCAATTTACTTACCTTCCCAGTTTTATTTAGCACTATCAGTTAAGGATATAACTATTGGGTAACTAGGCTAATTGCCTTCTTTGAAGCTAATGCAGTACCTTGGCAATTAAGTGTTATGTTTCATAAAAGCATTATTTACAACTGAATATTTATTACGTTTTTCCCAAATATGTGATTTAAATGAAAAGATAACTTAGCATTGTTGGCTTATGTTCAATATTATGTTAAATGAAGAGTATTCTTTTTTAATTTACTGTGACTTTGTGTATGTTTTATGGCATGCCTTATGAGTTTATATAATAATACACTAATAATAACTGTGTCACAGGGTTTTTTTTTGTACTTACCTTCCACCAGTCCTCATTTGAGTCATCCATCACTTGCACGCGGTCACCAGGCCTGCCAAAGGAAAACACAAAAAGAACAAGAGATAAGAGAGGAGCAGTAATGCCCTTATAGCATCTAGTCATTAGGACATGCAACCTTTATCTACAAACAAACACATCAGGGAAGCTGCATGCGAACTTGCCATTTAAACAAATGACTTTAAAATGGATGAAGATGTTGAATTACAGTATGAATGTGTGAATGGAGTGAGAATTTGGAGAACGCTGTAAAGCTTTTTATCTATCCATACATTCTAAGCTGTATTTGTGTAACTATAATATAGCTGTTTGTGTTATCCATTGTCTTTCACTTTTAACTCTAAAAACACAATTTCACAACTAAAAATACTCACAATAAAGCTTTTTTAAC
The DNA here is from genome assembly GCA_037974365.1 of Hydrocynus forskahlii. Taxonomy (NCBI): domain Eukaryota; kingdom Metazoa; phylum Chordata; class Actinopteri; order Characiformes; family Alestidae; genus Hydrocynus; species Hydrocynus forskahlii. The sequence goes on along the minus strand of JBBPCX010000114.1, from coordinate 29,748,373 downwards.
TAAATTAGCAATCTAAATGTATGTATTGATACAAAAACTGAGTTGTGCACTAAAACGTAGGCTAAACAGGATTTTGTATGTTCTGTAGCCACAAATGAAGGCATTTGTGGTTGGAGCACTGGTGAAGTGTTGTTAATACAATTGTTTCTTTTTGTACATTTTTCAAATTTTCAAGTAAATATTTCAAAAACCGAACAGCCTAGTTATGCCTTGCTAAATATGTCTAGAGCAATGGTCTGCTGCACTGTGTTTTATTATCCTGCGTCGTCTCATACTGTGTCGTGGACCCCTCTGCATCTGAGCAGCATGACACCACTGTCCACCCCCTGCAGCCACAGCAGATGGTAAAAGGGAGGTTTTCACCACAATGCCTCTGCACCTCATTTCCTTTTATTTCTCTTTCTCTGGTAAGGGTCTAGCACCTGCACACCCCTCCTCCACAACCTCTGCGCAAACCACAAATCCAGTCTTCTTTTTTCTACTTTCCACTCTTATCTTGCAGTGTTTTATGCCTTGTTTTGCTTTTCTGACCAGTGTGTCCAACGCAAAGCTGCCTTTGCCATAAATATTAATGGTCTTTATACAGACCGTCAGTTTAATTCAATTCACTTGAGGATGTGGAATCCCCTCTCCTGCCTAAACCATTTGAAAACTGGAGGAGATAAAGCCTGTACAAGCTAAAAATAAGCATCCATGGTGAATTGTAAAAAGTGGCCAACTACTTGTATTAAAGAAATACTCCAGCATCCTTGAACACAATCTCACAATCTGCTGCATGTGTGTAGTATGGTCAGCTGGTAATAGTACAGTAATTAAGAAATGTTCAACTGTACTTAGAAAAGAACCTGTGACTTGAAACACACCTACAATGGAAGCCAATGGACAGATGAAGAATCAGTAAATAATTATTCAAAACATATTTTTAGGTAGAACAGTCAAAGGTTCTTAAAACTCATCGAAACTGCAAAACTCATCCTTTCATCCTTTTCAGGCTGGAGAATTTGCGGCAGTAGTTTTCATATTATTAATTATAATTACATTTAAAGGGGATATATTATGCAAAACTTACTTTAGTTATAATAGGTCTATGGACTATACAAAACATGTTCATGAAATTATTTGCACAAAATCACTCTCACGTAAAGAGATATCACCAGTTCTATTCTTCACAGTTTCAGACCCTTTCAAAATGAGCCGTTTGGACGGAGGGCCCCTATTGACGTCTGTAGGGGGCCAATTTGCATAGAACCGCCCTTCATCTGTTGAGACCCCACCCACTAGCCTGTTGCTTGTCACCCCTTTCAGTGGCCATATTGGGTCTTTGCAGCTCCCAATTTAAAAGCTCAGCCCAGCTGGCCAATAGCCCACAAAATTTGCTCAAAACACAATAAAACAACCTCCGCTATTGGTTAAAGCAAAGAAATTGGAGTGAAAATACACCAATCATGGCGTAAAATGCGTGTTTTGTTCCCATGAACTACCAACACACAAAAAGTGTTGTGTTCATCTTGCTCTGGGTCCGACTCAGGGTCGAACATGTAGGGCTGGATACCGCCTGTTTTCTGCCTTTTCCACGTGTGTTA
>JBBPCX010000114.1:29716798-29743098 GCA_037974365.1 Hydrocynus forskahlii | reverse complement strand
GGGGGGGTTGTTTTGGTGAGTGTGTGCTCTTCTCTATTTGAGACCAGAAGGACCTCATCCTGTCACCGCACTAACACAAGGAAAAGATGTCATTTGTGGCATATAGGGCTGCCAAGCTCGGATCGGGCACCCATTAAAACTTTGGCCAGCTGAGCAGTCTTTGTGAGTGAACCTCTGTGCTCCTTTCTCTAACCCTCTTTCAGATTCACTTAGATCTGATCAGAGAACAGCAGGATGTATTACTCAATACACCAATCTACACACATCTCAACAGCATTATGAATATGTCTTAGTCCCGAGTCAAATAAACTGGTGCAGCAGCCTATATGCCAACTCAAAAGAATTGCTCTGCAATACACGGACAGAAATGCCATCATCTTCCTTCTCTCCAAAGACAATTCTTCTCTGTAGCCTAAAGCTTACCTGGCAGCCAGCATCCTTATTTCTGCTCTAAGCCAACAGTGTGTGAACGGAAGTTATTTTTGTACCAAACAGCTCATTAGTGCGAGGCCGTAGAGCCAAAGGCGTCTGTTCAGCACACACACAGGTTAATCTGGCGACGAAGCAGTCCTCCGCTGTCGAGTTGATCACTGCTGCCAGCACAAATTTCCCGCTGTAAACAATATGCTGTTTTAGGACGCTTCAGCAGTTTATTTGACAAGCAAATCTGCTTCTTCAGTGCGTTTGTCAGCCAGGTTCCTTTTATACCCGCATTGCTGACATTATTCATCTGACTAAACACAAAATGACCAATCCATGCTCCACCCACAAAGGCAGCCTACTGAAGCTACTGCTGTGAGGTTGGATGAAATTTACAGACAGAAAAGCACACGTCTTAGTTTAGTCAAAATACGTCAGTTTATGGATTATAAATTTAAGTGAGGTTTGCTGTGCATTTGGATGAAAGGTCATGCCATTCGGCAAGATCAGTTCTTGGTAGTCAAATGTAACCCAAACTGTTTTTGTAAATATGTCTGCAAAACCTCTTTCAGGCAGCATCCAGCTGTTCATTAAGGAGCAGACTGGTGGATGTGGTTTAGCACACAGCATGACGTACTGAAAGCTATAGAAATGAACAAAGCTTCAACGTGTAGCCGAACACCAAGGACAGCCTTTTAGACAACAGGGCCTGTTTTTCACAAACACCCTCTGGAACAGGAATGCTGCTCTATAGTCAGGTTTTTGTGGCTGTCAAAAATAAGAAAGAAGCTAATCAATTCTCTCCAGGTAAGTGGAAAACCAAGTAAATCTGACTCGTGATTTCGGACTAAATTTTGTTTCTGACTGGTGCAGCTGTCCAAACGTTGGTCCTATAAATTCAATTCCTGGTGATGCCACAGCCATCTGTAGCTGGGAGTCGACCAATGCACAACTGGCCTCACTTTCACTGGGTTTCACTCAGCATGATGCTAGCTAACACAAGCACCTGTTAGATGATGTAACAGAATAGGCAGCAAGTACTCTTCTCCAAGCAGTCTGATGACGTTGTGTTAGTGTAAGTTTAGAAAGATGCAGTGGCATGTCATGTGACAAGGAAGAATCTGAGTTGGCAGTACCATGTGACTAGCAGAATTTTATGGAATAGAATATGAAGAGTGAAAAGAACGCAGACAAGATTTAAAGGTCATGTAAGGATGGCCATAGGCTCTGCCAAGCCTTTGCTGGGATTGAGGACAGAGCAGCTTATCAAAGGCCCAGCAGATGAGCAGCTAGCCAGACGAAATCCCACTCAAACAGCCCCAGGCACCGCAAGATGTATGGGGAGGGAGAAAGCAGCCGCTCAGAAAAGAATGGACTGCAAGGAGAGAAGAAAAAACATAGAAGGGATGGGTGGGAGTTAAATAGTGGACCAAAAGCAAAAACCAAAAGATGGCCAAAAGTGAGAAGTGTGGACAGAAAGAGTTTAAAGTGGAGGGGAAGAACCACATGGGTCAAGCATCTGCCATTTCTCAGTAGATAAAAATCTTTTTTAACCCCATTTGTCACTATCATTGGCACCTATGATCTCTCTACATAACAGCAGTGAGTCTTCTTCTGTAATGCTTAATGATACTGGAGAATACAGAGATATTCTTTTTAGCTTTCTAGATTGTAAGTGTGAAATTGAACGAAGGAAACATTTTGTATGACCCTTTTACCCACCTTTACCCAGGCTGTCAATAATTATGGCTCTTACAGCAGATAGATCTCTAGACTGATGGATCGACATTGAACTGATTGATTAGATTGATTATTCTGGAATTAATGTAAATTCACTAGAGAAGCATGATGTCATCAGATAAGAAAGGTATTCAGATGTAGCAGCTGCACAGACATTTCACTAGAGTAAAACTGCATTAAGAACTTGTGTGTGTATCTTACTTGTGTGGCTGTTATGAGCTTCACGTGTCTGTGTTTAAGACAGACCTGGAGGCAAATTTTATTCATGCTTAATGGTTTTAACAAATATATTTGGTTCTCAGTCTCAAAAGAAGTTCTCTCCTGCTATCCCTAAGATTAGAAACTTCACTTTCTCTTTCGTCCAAACTCATCCAACTCCCTGGCTGTCATTTGGCAAGAAATGGAGTAGGACAGTAGCATGTAAGATATGGCTTTAGAGAGAAAGAGAAAAGGAGGCATGGGAAGATGGATAAGAAAAAAGAGACGAGAGGCAAGGCTTGCTGTCTGAGGAATTTTCTTTGATCGTATTGCAATCTGACAGCTGGTGAAAATGACTGTCACAAATAAGCCTGAAGACTGTAAGGCTGGTACAGAAGCACTGACATGCTTTGGTGAATGGGTGTGAGTTGGTATTTATATGCAAATGATTATGTTACACAGATAAAACTATATGAACAAAGCTCAGTGAGGCAGCTGCCATTCTTATGATTGTGTCTTAGCTTGTGGCTGAGGCTTGGTACATCAATGGTTGGTAATACAATAGATGGATTACCAACTAGGCCTACTTGGCACATACCTGGGGCTCTTGGTTGACTGGGGACCCTGATCTCCTTATGATGTTAAAAGATGGCACCTTTGTAAGTAATAGAAGAGGAGGGTTATCCTGCTTGTCCAGAAGAGAAGCTAAGTGCTTGGACTCTTGGCAGACATTCACAGCAGATTCTTTAACTCCTGTAAGATGTGAAGTAGGCTGGTGTGATAGGCTGCACTCCTACTGGAAGAAGATGTTGCCTTTAGGTAACACTGTTGCCATGAATGGGTGTACTTGGTCTGCAACACTGTTTTGGTCAGAGGGACATGTCAAAATAACATTTTTATGAATGCCAGGACTTGAGGTTTTCCCAGCAGAATATCATATGGCCTCACCTTCTTCCCATAGTAAAAAACCTTCATCCATTGCTTCATGTTCCAATTCTGGTACTCATGTGCCCATTGTGGATGCATTTGGCAGTGGGCAGGGGTCAGCATGGGCTCTCTGACCAGTCTGCAGCTATGTTGTTCCATTCACAGCAAGCTGTGATGCACTGTGTTCTAACACCTTTCTATCATAACCAACGTTAACTTTTTCAGCAGTTTGTGCTACTGGAGGTCTTATGTGGGATCAAACCAGACAGGCTAGCCTTCACTCCCCACATGCATCAGTGAGCCTTGGGTGCTCATGACCCTGCCACGTGGTCATCAGTTGTCTTTCTTTAGATCACTTTTGGTAGGTACTGCATACCGGGAATGCCCTGCAAGACCTGCCATTTTTCAGATGCTCTGAGCCAGTTGTCTAGCAGTAACTATCTAGACAGAAAATTGAACCACTGTCTTCTATAGGTAGATTACAGTTTTTATCCACTACACTATCCAGTGAGTTAAAGGCAGTAGCTGAGAAAAGTGAGTGTAGTAACTATATTTGTGCAGTTACATGCACTGAAGTAAAAATCAGATGGGTCTGTGTCCTTACGTGGTATTCCACTAAAGAACTTTTGTGACGAAAAGAATCTATATTGTAGCTATTCACATTGAGTTACTCGTCCTTTTGGGTTTCATTATATTATTGTTGAAATAATAAACAAATCTTTATACAGATTTTTTATATTTTATCTTACTTAATCACATTTATATTAAACTTCACATACCATTTATTTACTAGATAAAACACAGAAGCCTAAATCAAATAATAGCACAATTCCAGCAACAGATTCCAGTGCTGTAGGTATATGGTGGCCTGACCAAAAATGATTTTAATCAGGATTTAAACACATTAAACACATCTTTCAAGTTTGTATTTCTCCTATTCTGTGGAATTCTATTCCAGTGTGTTAGCTTTATAAGGAAGTGACCTTCCACCACCTGAGCTGTGAGTGATTTAGGGGTTTGCAGTAATGGTGGTCTGGACAGGCTATGGTGCTTAACAGATCAGTAAGATATGCCAGAGTAAGGCTATTAAGTCCTTGTAGTCTACATGGAAGCCAGTGCAAGTGTCCTGGATTTTTCCTGGTAAGCACACGTGGTTTCATAGTCTGAACTTCCATATATGGGTCTCAAATAATATTGGAGTATGCTGGGTTACTGTAGCTTGAGTGTCTTTACATTAAGATCGGTACTGCTTTGCACACTGGAGGTTTGTGATGTTATTTAAGCAACATGTACATCCAAAAATTAAGAGCCTAACAATTTCTCTTCTTATATATGTTGAACATCCCATGACGTTTCAGTGTAGCTCTATAGGGAACTCACCACTTCAGTAGCATTTTGAACTGTTAATTTTCACTAAGCAGCTTCTGCTTCTCACAGAAGTAACAATACTTTTACTTGAAAGACTACACACCCCTGAAAATGCATTTTGGTATCCCATGGTCTAACAATGGGCTTAATACATGTTATTACTAAACACATGTTATTACTAAACAGAATATTCCTTCCTATCAGACCTGCAAGTTATTTTTATCCACAAAATAACTATGTTTGCTTCCCAAGGAACCATTTCTGATGAAATGTAAAGGTTTTCAGGGTTTTTTTTCCAGGGTGCTTCAGGGATCATTTACATGAATGTTCTCATTTAGAAAATGGTTCACTTAAGAAACATCCATGAGTTTTTGAGGGACCCAAAAACACATTACACAGGATTTATATAATAATCTTTAATGGTCAAGGGCCAGCAATGTTTTACAACTTCCGTATTTAGCTTTTTAAGCAGGCCAAGAACTTCTGTGAAGAGCCATCAACATAGTTTTTCCTTGCTGTCCAAAGAGTAGCATTTTCATCTGCTGTGTTCCACACTATGTAGAACACACACTAACATGCCATGCACCTGCTTATTGAATAGTCAGAGATGTAACCAGAGAAACAGATGGATTATTGTCTGTAATTACAAGGTGCATGTATGGAGATATATAGCTCATATAAAAACAAATCATTATAAACCATGTATACAAGAGCACCAGAAATGTTGGAAAAGACAACACTAAAAATCTCCCTATGAAATGTCATTACTTCTGCAGAGCTGATATGTATTAAAATAGCTTATTACAAACCATGCACAAAGGAGACAAATAAGGAAGCAAAAATAATCTAAGTCATAGAAACAGACCTTCTTTGATCACCTTTAGAAAAATAAGAACTTGAGTATGAAGTCAGCTTCACAGAAATCAGAGCCTCTGATATACTGTATAAACACAAATAGAACAAATGTGGTCCAGAAATTATTCACCTTTTTTATATTTGTCATCATCATCAAAACAGGAACACACTGCACCTGAACTAAAAGGATTGTTGATATAGGTCTTTCAGCTAGTCTAAGTGCAAATCAGTTCAACAATTAATAATTTTAGAGAGCTCAAAAAATATAGTATTTAAAACACAATCATAACTAATCTGTATATCCAGGGATTACACACCTTTTTTTTAAGCTTTAAGACTTCATCAGAAGCCATATGCAAATGTTTGAACATCCCAGGTCACATTACTTTTTAAAAAATTTACATATCATGTACACAAGGCACAAACGTAGCATTCCTACGCAATATTCTACTCATTTGCTGAGTTTATCATTTTGGAAAAGAAGTTAACAAAATGTGAACTTCATGTCTTTATTAATTCCCCTCAATGTTAAACAAATGAACATTATTTGTGCATTAAAATGATAAGTTCCCGGTAGAGGACGTGGTAGTAAATCAACAAGATGTAATTTGACCATGAGTGTCTAAACTCTTTGGCAAACTGCAATCTCATACTGCAGCATCACTGTAACACTGCCTCAAATGAGCTTTCGTTTTTCAGTCATACCACAGTGCCACTTGCTGGTAGGTGGCATACAGTACAGCACTTCCCGAAAAGAAAATTCACATTTTAATGTTGAAATGTTTATTTCAAACTTGTAAAATTAGCTGTATATTTACAGAAGGAAAACAATAATATAATGTATTTTACTCTTCTACACACCTAAAGCTACATGTAAAAGTAAGTACACAGTTAAACATTGTGAAATGGATAAAGAATGTATTAAAGTATTTTAACAAAATTTTAAGGCAATAAGGCCTAATTTTCTCAAAAGAAATAGGTTGAATTTTTGCAGAACATTTTAAGATAGAAGGCAGCTTCTTTACAGTTTATCTTTTAAAAATACAGTGGACTTCGGCTAAAAAGTGAACATATTACAACAAAAAATGCAACAAGAGAACTGGTCATTAAAAATAATTTAGATAATTTTACAGACAGCCTAATTCAACTGGGTTTCACAGTGTATGTTTTGATGAACATAGCTCATTAACATGTTCGAGTTGCAACAACTACTGGCAGAGACTTGACAAAGTCGATGGTGAGAAATGCATAATGTAACCTAAAATCTTGCGCAACGTTTCCCCAGTGATTTTAAAGTCCTTTCCACTTCAGAACATCAAAAAATTTCCCCTCTTAAAAAAATATCCAGTCAGTCTAAAACTTACAGCCTGTCTTCATAAAAAGTGGTGTATGTAAAAACATTAAAATATTCTTTGAGTTGCAGTAATACCCTGAAATAAAATAACACAAAGATTTCAAACATGTATACCGTAAATTACTGTTTTGTCTACTTGAATGGTTGCAAATTGCCAGTCAGAACTGAATCCATGAGATCATCATCCTCTGTGTGCATATACATAGGACTAGGTCGTGAGGAGCGCTCGGAGCTAAGCATAGACATGGAAGGTTCTGAGGAAGACATGGGGGATCTGGACCAACTGTCTGCCTTCATTGGGTGAGAAGAGGGACCACTGGACATTGCTGATTTCTTCTTCTCCTTCTCTCGATCCCTCTCTCTGTCTCGATCCCTGTCTCTTTCCCGCTCCCTGTCTTTCTGCTTTTTCTTCTCTTTTTTGTGTTTCTTATGTTTCTCACCCAAGCTGACTGACATAGAACTCATGTAGTCTTGTGGAGGCTGGAGTGGCCTCATGGTCTGATCATCATCTGAGCTGGGGCTGTTCTGATGGGATTTCTCTGCAACTGAACTGCTACCAGACTCACTTTCACTGTCTTGGTTCAGAGGAGTGTACCCTGGGGAGCGACTATGACTCGGCGAACTGCGATCATGTTTTGGGGTGGAACCACTGAAAAGAGGCGATGCTTTTAAGCCTGAATGCTGGGGGCGCATGGAACCTTCTCCTGTTCCTTCACCAGGCTTCTGGAGGGTTACTTTGGACTTTATGCTTGGTGAACCTCCATCCGGCTTGCTGATGATAATCTTAGCCACACCAGTGGTACCTACCCCACCACCCTTTGGGTCCATTAGCTTTTTATCACCCGAGTTGCCCCCGGAAACCGACACCTTAGATTTGCTTTCTTTGTTTTCCTTGTCTCGTTTGCTAATGTAGTCTCCCGTCTTGGATGACACAGGGCCAACATTTGGAGGTACTCCCCCACCTCCATTCCCAGCATTACCACCACTGCCGCCACTACCTCCTCCTCCCTCACATTCTTCCCCTCCAGTACCACTACTACCAACACTTTTCAGCTTGTCTATGACGGCTGTCAAGGAAGGCTTTTTGTTTCGACTTGGGGACTTACCCTTGGCATTCGGATTGTTCCCGCCACCTCCTCCTCCACCGCTTCCTCCACCGCCTGAACTGCCCCCATACTGGGACTGACCACTGGAGGAAAAAGACATGGAGCCTGAGGAGGAGGAAGAGCTACCAGAGGAGGAGGAGGAGGAAGAAGAGCCAGAGGAAGAACCACTTCCTAATTGCTTTTGGGAACTCATCCCTCCACCTGAAGAGGACTTGGACCCCCCTGAACTCCCACTTCCGGAACCAATCGGGGACTTAGCTTTTGAGGATGGTGGTGTTCCCGGAACCTGGCTCTGTTGTAGTTTCATTGGGGAGGAAAGTTTGTCAGAACTACCAGAGCGAGAGTGTGAAGGAGAAATATTGGGCTTAATACTCGGGTTCATCATTGATCCAGGAGGCTTCCCTCCTTGGGGCTTCATTTTATTCCCAGGTACTGCTCCACTACTACCACTACTACCTGAACCTGACATACCATGTTTGGTGATTGGAGAAGACCCAGGTTTGCCTGAGCCCATGCCTAGGGAAGAGCTTTTTGACTGGGTAGGCATGCCACTCCCACCTCCTCCAGTACTGGGTGGTTTGGAACTGTTTCCTTGCCCCATGGAGCCTTCCATTTTGCTGCTCTTGATTTTTCCTGAGGACGAGGAAGAATGAGAATGGTGGCTTTTACTGCTACTAGTGCCACTGGCACCACTAGCACTTCCACTTGTTGAGCTGCTTGATGTATAACCCCCATGAGATGATGTTTTCCCCCCACTTAAGTTCCTGGGAATCTGTATTGTAATTTTAGGTATAGGTGGTGTGGCACCTCCTGGCGGAGTCTGAGACCGACCTGAGCTTCCTGGTGATTTGGAACCCCCTCCACTCATCGATCCTCCTGAACTGGCACTTCCACTAGGAGGCGTATAGGGTCTACCTGAGCTGTGCGAGGGAGACTTGCCATCAGGATCCAACTTTTTGCGCTTAGGTGCTTTCTCTTTTGATTTTCCTTCACTAGAAGGTGTGCGACTGCGCTTCATCTGTTTCCCATCAGAAGAGCCTGTTCCTCCCATCACCATCCCAGAGCTTCCACCTCCATTATCTTCCTTTGGCCTCATCTGCTGCTGTTTGACTTTTACTTCACTACTCTTAAAGTCACTGCACACTACTCCCAAGCCCATCGTGAGCGGACTTTGGCCACCGCCTCCATGAGAAGGATGTGAATCCCCTATATCCAGTGCTGGACCCAGCAGTGGCTTTCCCCCTCCACTGTTACCACTAAAAACTATGCCCATGTCAAAAGGGTCCTTTAATGAGGCATCAGGTGTGCTACGGCCATGGGAGGTAGGATTTTGTGGGGTGCCTGAAGGAGTGTTCTGTTGACTTCCCCCACTGAAGCCCTTAACAAGGTCAAGATCTGCCTCTGGGCTGGGGGAGCTGTCTTCAAAATAGCTCTGGGAAAAAGTTCCCTGTCCAGGAAGCAGCTCTGGATTAAAGTCTGTGTCTGGAAAGAAGTTGCTTGAGGAGGCATCACTATTTGGTGTTGCTGCCGTAGTGGCCTCTGCAATTAAATCGGCGGGATCAGTGAAGGGATTCTCATTGCTGTTCGCATTAAACAGGTCAGCTTCAAATACTGTGCTACCCTGACCTGAACTGGATGAGTCCCTTAATGGAGTGCCCAAGGAACATCCCTCTTCCCCACTCATGTGGTGCTGCACATGGCTGCTGCTGCTTCCTTTAGCAGTCTGATCAGGAATATCAGACAGAATGTCATTAATGTCAGGTCCAATACTGTCAGAGCTAGAGAGGCGTACCATGCGAGGTAAAGACCCTGGTGCCTGGGACTGAGCTTGTGTCTGTGCTTGGACATGTGACTGTGGGTGGTATGGCATTCCAGGACCTGACGGTGGGGTCCCACATTGACTTGGGGCTGGTGTGATACTGTGAGGAGTATCTAGTCCATCACCAGGAAGATTCACATCAAATATAGGATTTTGAGAAGCATCAACATCCATGGAAAACAGCTCACGGTGGAAGTCATCTTCAGTAGGATGGTGCATGTGATGGTGCTGCTGAGTCATACTTCCCACTTGCTGCTGCTGAGATTGCGGTTTGATTCCTATCCCTCCTCCTACTCCCATCATTCCTTTGTCTGAGGCCCTTGGACGCTTCTTTTTGCCCTTAGTGCCCCCAACTGGACAAGGCTGACCTTGGCTATCTGTGCGTGGAGACCCAGAGGAGTTCTGCCTCTCCATAGTACCACTTCCATACAGTGTAGCAAAGTCTTGTGAAGGGTTGTCTTTCAACAAATTCATCAGCATGGGATGGTTTTTGGTGTTGCTAGCTGGCGAAGTGGTTGGTGGAGGGGTCTGATGAGGCTGCGAGCCTGCAGGGGCCTGGGGAGTGGGACTAGACCCCACACTTCCTGTTATCTGCAACAGGCTGGTAAGTATTGGGTTCTGAGTCACTTTGCTGAAATCATCAGAACTATGACTATGCTGTGACGCTGGCTGCTGGATCTGTTGTCCTACTTGTCCCATATTATCCACAACTGAACCAGTCTGACGGTTCAGGTTAAACAATGAGGTGATTGGGCCCTGAAATGTCCCACCTGCACCCATACCTCCCGCAGTCCCAACTCCTGTAGGTGTTGCACCTCCTCCAACTCCAGGGAGACCCATAGGGTTATTCCCATCAGGCCCTGGGCCCATTCCCATGTAACCTGGGCTGCCTGTGGGGGGCAAGTTCTTCTTTACCATTATCTCCACAGTTTCAGCAATCAGGGACAAAGCAGGAGTATCTGCCTGAATGGTTTCAGCCTTGCGTCGGATAGCTCGCATTGTCACAGGGATGGACATGCACCTAAGAAAAACATAAAAACAGAAGGGAAACAAAAAACGATCTACTACCTCGTTACTACTATCTAGTACATCTCTGTAAAACCCAACATAAGCTTTGTCAATATCCAACCAAAACATGCTAGTATTTTATCTAATCAATTACCATCATTCTATGGTTTAAGGCGAATTAAAGGCCCTCAGCAGAGGCAGATTGCTGTACTTACCTATGAACCACTTTTGTAATGAATTCATCGGTGCAGATCAAAGCATCCGATAAACCCTTGTACAGCTTACAGGCCACCTGTCTAGAGTCAATCACGTCCATCACCACTGCGAGTGGGAGAAACAAGGCAGGCCAGAAAGGGAAAAAAGAGAACAGTCATAAGCCCAACCAAACTGAGGTACCACACCAAACGTTAATTTAGTTTATTAAAACAAAATGGAATAAAATTGTACATATGTATTCTCACCACAAACAAGTGACTCGTTCACAGGATGCTGGAAGGACACACTGAAACTGGAGTCTGTCAGTGGGCACACCTCAAACTGCAAAAGACCTGGGGTATCTGCAGAAAGAAAAGTGCGTACAAGTTATATATATATAAATATATAAACAGACACAAACAAGCATGCATGTATATACACACAAACAGCAAATAAGGCAAATGCCATATCTGTATATGTGTCAGTTATATATTTTACATGCCTTACACTGATGCGCTGTGATATACGATCAAGCATCTGCTTAAAGATGTTTATTCTGTTCCTGTATCTATTATCTATTACGGCAAGTATGGAAGCAATCACAGTACTGTTATTCTTAAGTTTTATTCTACCCATATTTTTGTGAATAGTACAAAAATTTCAGTTTTTGTAATACGGGCATGGTTCTAACATCAAAATGTTAAATGTGCACATTGTACACAGCTAATCGCTCAGATGACCATGGGCCAAGCACTGCTTGTTTAAAAAAATCTATGTTTGTGGTCATATACCCTCTGTAATACATGTATAGAGAGAGACGACAGTGGAGTCACCTTAAAATTTCAGAAAGAGTGTGTGGCATCATGGGTATAGAGGCCGGAAAAGGACAAAAAGAGGGGAAACAAAAAAGCAGTGAATAAAAACATGGAGAAAAACATCAAGACACTAAAGCTGAGGTCCGCTTTTTTAACAAAAGACGTGTCTTACTGTTTGTTGTGGTTTAAAAACAATCAGCCTGTGAACACAGCTACGTGCGCTGCAGTAAATCGGAAGATTGCGGTTCGAATACCAGATCTGAAAAGATTTTTTTTAACCCCAAAGAATTTTTTTTGCCCATAAAACCACGGAAAGCATAGAAATGTATCTGCTTTTATTTGGTTTGTCCACTGGGGGTTGATGTGTTTGTCTACAGGTTGATTATTTGTCAATAGTGGATTATACATTCTTTCACAAATATGGCTGGCACCAAGCAAGATTACATCTTTAAGTATGCATAGAGTATGCATAAAGTCCTGGTAAAACAGCAAAGGAATGTTTAAGTAAAAATTGTTTCACTATCAGAATACACTTTTAAAAAGAGCATGTACCTGTTTCTACTTATAGTGCAGCTGCTCTCCTTACAGTAATTTGTTTGTATTAGCATGTTTAACTTTTATAGCTCTCCAAGTAGTCTGAAAGAATTTAAGTTAGGCGAACCCAGAGCCAAGAAAATGACTGCAAAAAAAACTAAAGGAACACCCACCTTCCTTGATATAGGTCTTTTTGACACAGCTGCCGATTAATGTGTTGTAAGCTGCCTGGTGTCGTATGATGTCCAGCAGAGGGGGCACATGAGCGGGGTGTCTGAAGGGAATTTTGGACACTAGTGCTCCCTGCAGAGATCTCCCATCCTGAACAGGGGCATCTCCATTCAGGAAGTAGCAATGCTGCTGTCCTGGCAATGACTTTTGAAGCATAGAAAGACTAGATTAGTTTTATAAACACAGATGGGTCAAAGTACAAAAAGGAGAAATATCACATTATACCTCGACAACTCAAAAGACAATCTCCCTGATGTATTCAAATTAGAGCTTGATGATGTAACCTAGTACCAATCTTTAAAGACTATTAAAATAATGGATTCTTACAGGGCATTAAAAAGCTTTTATTTGGTTGTTTGTGTTGGTACTACTAAGGAGCTATGGTGGTCATATATATACACAAACACGTTAGTTTCAGAACAGCAACTTTCCTATTGACTCTTGTGAGTTTTCAAAATGTAAACATTTGAATTTTAACATCTAAACATTCTTTTTGTTTTGAACTAATGAAGCGAAATTTTAGTCACTGCCACTTGTTAGTGAAAATCACAGCACTTCAGCCTTGGTACTACAGATTTATTAACCCTCCTTAATTTGGAGGCAGGTGTGATGTTAACTGTATGTTAGCTGTGCACTACTTACAGCAATGCTTTTATACTGCAGGCTGATAAAGATCAGTACTTACTGCATAAAAGCGCATAGATCGAGCAGAAGGTGGAGGACTGACTCCCTCTTCTTCACTGAGTTGGCTTTTAACGATGAGATCATAGAGTGAGGACAAGGTAGGTGCAGACTCAAATACAGGGATGCCTTTAAAAAATAAAATAAATGCATAATTACATACACACAGATTTACACATTTTTAATGCAATACCTTTTTGTTTTCTGAAGTAATTGCCCATACATTACACTTTTCCTTGCTTTCCTACCTGTAACGTTTCCCATTTTCTGAATGAAAAACAGAGAGAAAGGCATAGGGCTGTTCATCTTCAGGAAGAAACATGCTGGCAGGTCTACACAGTTTGAGTTTGTGACGAGAGAAAACGTTGGAGTCCTGTGAAGAAGAACTTTACTCTCCATGATGGGTCTCAACAACACAAAACATTATTTTCAAGTAGAAATACCATCATGCCAACCATCATGTTTTGTTTTTGGTAGAAAACAAATGACTGTTAAAAACTGTTAAAGCATGTACTATAATTCCAATTGTCTGAGAACAACATTACTGTTTCACTCAAGTTGACTTAAGTTACCGTGAAACTGTTTTATCTACAGTTGTAGGCAGATTTTTTGGTAATTTTAAGTAGATTTGGTTCTGCAACTTTTAATACACAATTATTTATTGGTAGAATTTAACATCAAATGTGTGACAAAGTTCCCAGTGCTTCTTAGAGCTACTAAACACATTTTTGGAAATAGAATAAATGTATGTTTGTAGGTCAGAGATTAATGGTTAGTGTTTAAGAAAACTCAATGCACAAGAGCCAGCGAGTTAAGTTTGACAGTGTTGCTGTTAAAGTGTTTGCTGTAAAACTCACCCCTTGTTATCCACTGGGTGCGAACCAGTGATGAGAGGAGCGATAGGAAGCTTGTAGACAGATGAAGTTCCCTCCACAGTTACGGACACGCTCACTCCCAGTGAACAAGGGACTGCACAGAAGAAATAATCTTGAATACATAAACAAGATTATTGTAAACTTTTCTGGCATCATGATGATAAGCTGGATTGCAGCCTGCCATGAATTAAACGTGGGTACTGAAATATTTTACACATTTTTCAGAACATCAGCGGTGATTCAGTTTGCATGAAATGTTTACACGAGGGCAGTTGACATTTTCAGTAATGACATACTATAGCCAGCTAGCTACTCTGATACTATGGAACTTTTTGGTGATTACGAGAGTTGGATACAGATAATTCTGCTACTGGCTTGCTCACTGGATGAATCGGTGAAACTGAGCTGGGTTCCAGTCCCTTCCTCAAAGATGTCATATGGAGAGACATAACACTGCAGGGACAGGAGATGGCCACCGCTCCTTGCAGTCAGAAGACCAACACTGCCATGCAGTATAGTATCTACAGTGTTAGCATTCGTGGCCAACCTGGAGCAAAGACAGGATTTTTTTATGTATATGGTGGGAAACATAATGTAAGAAAAAAAATCACACACAAAAGTAATTCTACATACCTGAACATGTGCATCATTTTTGTAAGATCCAACTCAAGAGACTGGAGGGCCAAGTACATCTTTGTCTTCAATTTACTTGAAGGGAAAGGCAAAAATGGTTGAAAGTTACATCACAACTGACCAATGGTGAAATGAACAGTGGGTGACTGGAGAAAAACAGTTTGGTTAAAAAACAACAACAGCAACAAAACAACTCACTTGTCTCCAGGAAGTTTGTACAGGTTGACCAAACCCTTAAGGTGTTTAGAGAACTCCTCAAAATTTTTCTCTCTGTTAAAGATAACACCATCATTACACAGCAAGGTTGGGCGTAAGAGCAAAAATACATATATAACATAACAATGACGTCATGGCACTAATGGCTGGCATACAATCAGACATGCAAACAGAACAAGGCCAGTTAACATAAAATACCAAAAAACAATGATTTCATCTATTTCATATAACGCTGTTTACTTGCCATTATGTCATTTGACAAACTCACAAATTTGCTTACTTTAGGTGCTGTATCAGCTCTGGACAACTCTGCAGAAAAGAAAACAATGTCGTGCTAAGAAAAAACAAACTTTTTTTTAAAAACAAAACTTTTATATCTGATCTATACTGTTATTCATTCTGCCATATCCATTCAGTGATGTACTTCTGAATGTTTGTGTCAGCTTCTCTCTCTCACCGCAGGGTTTTCACCATGGTGGGCCACTTTGACATCCACCAGCTGTCCTGTTGTGTCCAGCTGCACCTCAACGTAGAACATGTCGGAGGTGATGTAGCACTCTGTTTCTGATGGACTGAGATGAGAGCCTAACCTGAGGGGGGGAAAGGAACATAAAGGGATCTATATCAAATCAAACGCTTCCTCTCACATTTACTTTAATGTCAGGGGGGGATTCATTGCCCTTGAGTTATTTAATTACACTGAAATAAATGTAAGTGAAATGTCAGAGTGTGAATGAAGGTGCAGCAGTAAGAGTAAAAAAAAAAAAAAACACAAACAAAAAAAAAAAGAACAGCAGAAAGTATAACTTCCATGTTCTGACGTGCAATGGACTCTAGACGATCAGTCATCGAGGCCAGTGAGGATACTGTCCATCCATAAAGTATTAAAACACAAGAGATAAGAAAACATGACCATCATCTGTCTTTTTAATCTGTGGTGGAATCATACATAGAGCTATCCAATGTACAGCCTGATTTTGATCCATCATCAAAAGAAATAACATGTGGTGTGGAATGTAACAACCATTAGACGCATTCCTGCTCTTACCTTTCAGCGCCCTCTGTAGAGTCTCTAAACAATTAAGCAGGAGCTGGTGTCCAGCTGAATTCATCACACCACGTTTTTCCTAAATGAAGGGATGAACAGTGACAGTTAGAAACAGAGAAGCAAAGAGACCATACTGACCACTCAGCATCTTCCTCCCATTTCCAACCACAGTAGCAACCTTAGCCTCTCCTCTCTGCTCTCACCATAGCCTGCCTGACGATCTTGCTGGTCTCCTGCCAGGGCCGTGAAGCATTGTGCTTGGCATGCAATCTCTCCAGCAAAGCAGCCACACGACTCTGCCTCTCAGCCTCTGGAGAAAAAAAAAACAGTCTGATAAAGAGCTCTGGTACATGAGATCCCTTTGGTAGACAGTAAACTGGACAAAGATATCCAGGAGAAAGGTGCCAGACTGACAATATTTCGGTGTTCCAATCCAATGAAACTGGGGAGCCACTGGATGTCAACAGCAGAACGTGGATATAAGCTCACAGGACAACAAGTCACATGCATTAGTTCTTTTCTAATACTTAGTTACGTGTCCCTTTGCCTTAAACAGCATCAGTACTGTCATGTAGTAAAGTAAATGTGAAATTCTTTCTCTGCCCAGTGAAGTTGTGGGCAGCCAGGAATGCAGCACCCTGGGAACAGAGTGTGGGGACAATACCTTGCTTGAGGGTACCTCAGGGGTGCCACTAGCAGTCCTGGGATTCAAACCCACACCCCTCAGATCACAGGGGCAATTCTGTAACAACTAGGCCCACAGCTGCCCCAGCTGTAGGTGTCTTGAGACAGTTTGTGTACACTTTAGCCAGTGACTGGAAAATTCCAAAATGAAACTTGGGACTGGGATCTGGTGATTTCACTGATAAGCCTAAGTATAGTCAGTCATGTCACACAGATGTTGACCAAAGTGCACTACAGTTGTCATTCTGGAAAGCAAGAGTGTCAATGCTGTGTTCTGCTTAGAGACGGCATGCCAAGTTAGTGGAAGCGTGGACAAAAATTGACAGAAACTCATCAAGAGAACAGGTCTAACCCTTCTCAGACAGTTTTTGTGCTGACACTGAGGAGAAGAAAAGCATAACCAAGTTATTAGAGAAGAAATGCTGCATGTAAAATTAAACTGTCAAGGAATATCACAACCTATCCCAGATTCCCGTGCTCACACGGGAATCCTATCATTAGAGAAAATGCAAGCTATAGGGTAAAAAGCAGATGCACAGAAACAGAAGATAATGAGTTGGTTTGACAATTCAGACGACATTTGTAGAATACTGTTACAGTATAATTCCTTTAACATAAAAGTCACATAAACAAAAATTAATAATAGTATAGTAATATTAATACTAAGAACACTACTACTAATAATAATAATAAGAAAAATAGTAATACCAATAGCAATAATAATACTACTACTACTAAAAAAGGAATAACAGAAATGAATGTTTAATTAATAAAGCAATTAATAATACATTTTCTAAATGATGTCTCTCTCGATTCAACCGTATAGGTGTTTTGTCTTTGGTTTGACTTTTTCCTCCCAGGATAATTCTAATTCTGGTAGTTAGAAACAGTTCAACGTTAGTCAGCCAATTCTTACATAAAGACCCTAAAGTCATGTAAACATTAATTTGGTTAAATTATAGAACACTTGACTCTAACAAAAACAAAAACAAGCTACCTAGTTGATTTGCTGGTCTAGCGGTAATAAAAACAAACCGTGCTAATGCTAACGGTGCTACAGAGACAGGCGGGGTTTATCTCAGAAGAGCTGTGATTAAACGGCCCAGTTTTCTCCATCCAGGTGAAAGTGAGCCGTGCGGACGTACCGGTTCCCTCTTCCGGCCGGACCCGCTCCGTGGGCCCCGGGGTCGAGGAGGGGTTAGCGGGCTCCGCGGCGGGGCTGCACCCGGCCATCGGCACCGCCGCCATCTTCACACCTTTCGGCTGAAGTGACGCGCAGACTGCGCTTGCGCAGTGAGACCAGACCCCCCCCAGTCCGGCGAACCAGGGATATTAACCCTTACACTGTCCTGGTCTAAGTGAGAGTGTTTCTAACACTGATTCTAACCTGTGAGGGAGAATGCCAGGCCACAGGCCAAAACCACCCATGTGATTACCATGTTGTTTACACGAATAGCACGTACGAAAAAAAAGATAATAAGTTCTAAGAATGGGATTTCTTTTTCAAAGTACTAGGATTTATTTAAGCAGTAGAACACCAGAATGTGTGTGTGTGAGTGTATGTGTGTGTGTGTGTGTGTGTGTGTGTGTGTGTGTGTGTGTGTGTGTGTGTGTTTCCACAAATACACTACATGGACAAAAGTACTGGGGCACCTGACCATTACACCAACAGAGACTTTAACCCGAGAAGGCCTGGCTCGCAATCTCTGTTCCATTTCATCCAGTTCAAAGGTGTTGGATGGGGTTGAGGTCAGGCCAGTCAAGTTGTTCCACACTGAACTCATCCAGCCATGTCTTTATGGAGCTTGCTTCGTGCACTGGGGCACAGTACTGGTGGAATAGAAAAGGTTCTTCCCCAAACTGTATCCACAAAGTTGGAAGCATGGTGTTGTCCAAAATGTCTCAGTATGCTGAAGCATTAAGATTGCCAGTCACTGGACAAAGGGGCTATATGAAATCAATAATTAGGAGGTGTGTCCCAATGCTTTTGTTTAAATAGTGTAAGCATCATGGCTGTGACTTGGTTATGATAACGCACAACCTCAGGTGTTTTAGGTGTTTCTGATTCTGGGTTAAAGCTTTCATACAACAGTTCTACAAAGCAAAGAAAAAAAGTAAATCAAAGCTTTTTTTTTTTAAATTAACTGTAAAGTGTAAAGTGACCATTCTGTCGTACGTGAACACACCACAGCACATAGTGTCAGTTATGTGTCAAATGTGCTGTAGTACTGGTCTGCAGGATGCCCTGCAGGAAGAAGACAAGCTGTTCTGGAAAACCTTGGGTCCTGCATTCCTTGACATGTACCACCTACCTAAACATTTTTGCAGATGGCAATGGTGTTTCCTATTGGCAGAATAAAGGGCCCTGCCACACAGTAAACATTGTTCGAGCTTAAGGTGTTGTCTTCCATCCAAATTCTGCAGATCCCAATCTGACTGAGCATCTGTGGGATGTGCTGGACAAATTAGTTCAACCTTTTTCCGCCTCACAACTCACAGTACTTAACGCATGTTCTGATGTCAGGCACCACAGTTCACCTTCAGAGGTCTTGTAGAGTTTTTCCCTTAGTGTTTCAGAGCTGTTTTGGTGACACAAGGTGGACCTACACAAAATACATGCCATATTATTTACTATACGAACCCACTTGTGAATCTGCGCATGTCTTTTGAAATACTGATGATGGAGTAATGGAACACTGATGATGGAAAAATATGGTAATTTTGAGAAGAAAACTACCAAGGTAAAAGTCTGTTCCTTTGGTAATGTATTTATAACCATTTTATATCATCACTGCCAATGAGGTAGCTTTTAAATGCATGGAAGTCTTCACACATCTGGTTCCCATCATCACCACTGTGAACAATCCTGATTGTTTCTCTACAGTGTGGCACTTCACACCAAACTCACTTGGGATACCTTGATTACATCTAAATTATTAAATTATCCAGAAATCTTGCAGTTTCTGAAGAATCCCCTGTAAAAAAAAAAAGATTATTCATATTGTAGTAACACAATTCTAGCACCAGAGGGAAGCATTGACAGTCAGGTTCAGATTGTAACAATATGGCTGAATGCAAGCTTTGCTTGTGTGCGTGTCCGCGCGCGCGCGCGTGTGTCAAAGGTTTTGGCACACACTGAATTTCTACATTTTCATGTTACTCACTGAATATTTGCTAAAAATATACTCGGTATTCTATGCTAACAAATACATTTGCTGCATGTTCACATTTATAGTACCTTTATCAGTCATAAAATGTCATATTTCTATTCGTCACTACTGACCCATAAAAAGCCACCCAATATAATCTTAATGCGGGCCACCAGAGAACTAGTATGCTAATAAGTGACAGCCAATGGGAAGAAACAGTTAATTAAGGGATTGTGCATTTAAAGTTGAAGGACAGTTTAGAATTTGACACTGAAACACCACACAACCAATTAATAGGATGTCAGGCATGCCCTGTTACATATTATTTCCATCTTATACAGAAAACCTGCTTTATTTTACATTTTAAATTAATAGTTGTTCACTCAACAATAGGAATATGCAGTTTATGAAATAAATGGTGCTACTGTTATTCAAAACGGATGTGAGAAAAACAGAACAAGGCCAGTGGAAAGTAAAAAAAAAGGTGTGTTCCTGAGCTAATGTAAAGTGCGTTTGTGTGTGTGTACAAAAAGGAGAGAGAAGAGAGATAGAAGAGATGCCCGCTATAATTGATGTGTCTACTGGGAGCTGGCAGGGGATGGGCTTGGCATGAGTGCCAGCATATCAGTAGAATAAAGGAAGGAGGGGCACCACACATGGGCACAGAGGCTTGGAGCTGAAGCTGTGCCATCAATCAGAGGGTACTTCACCCCGCCATGGCAGCAGGGACCCCCCTATTGGGCCGTGGGGTGGGTTAGAGGGGCACATTCGCTGGTGCTAAATAACCCTTTCTCGCCCCCACCCGCCCCGTTGTACAGTGGGCATGGAAAAACCAGCAGCCTCTGTTACCAGTCTCTTTCATTCTGTGCCATCAAAGCTCTTCGCCGATCCGCCATTTTGGTTCTGAGTCTGGTGCTCACTGCTACTGCCTGTACGCCTTAAGCCGCCATCTTGGCTCCATCGCCACAGCTCGGTGTGGTCTCCGGGCTAATCTTGGCTATGTGTATTTCAGGTTCAGGTTCAGGGTGAAAACTTGTCAAATAGGCAGGTGAGTAAAGTTTAAATTTTACCCTCAAAACCATTATACAGATCAGTAGTTAAGCCACTTGGCTGCTCAGCACGAAAGAGCTGGCTATTAAATATTCTTTTTGTCAGCTTGTCGGTTGGTGGAGTGAGTGAAATGTTTAAAATGAACTTACTTTTGATCCTCATCCATATTAGACATAGGCTGTATGGATGATCCCAGTATTGGAGAGCCATGGGTTGCCATGACTGGGGAGCCATGGGGTGCCCTGACTGGTGCACCGTTTAACCTTTGCATGTGTTTGTTCAAAGAACAAACGTTTAGCCACTGAAAAAAGGGCTTTCAACCCCTCTTTTGAACCTTTGAAATCTCATTTTACAAGTTTTTTGCTGACAGTGGGTAAATGATTAACAGTTGAATTTTTAGCCCAGCATTGGGCAACATGCAGAAGGAGCCCTTCCAGCATACATGATAATGGTAAAGAGGGACATTATTTGTAATCAATAATTTATTTTCATCTATGATTTGTGTGTTCAGTGACCTTGTGAGACAATCTCACTGTCACTGAAAGAAAAAGGAATGAGAGATCTCAGGATCAAAATGACGCTACATCCTGCCGACCGCGTGATATGGGGGGGTTCAGGGGAGTGAACATGTTTTAATAAGGCTGAGTAAATGTTGAATGTTGCAACAGAAAGGTACATTTTTTTGACCTATGATTAAAAGCATGTGTAACACAATAATACAAATATAATGCAACTTTGAAGTAACAATCAAGGTAAAGTATAAATACAGTGGGCCATGACTGCTGAGGAGGGTTTTATTAATGTTAGTGATTTATAAGAGACATATAAAATGTAATTTTGCTTTACATCAGTATTTTTAATTGTATTACCCATGTATTAATTGGTTGCTAAGTGTTACTCTGTATGTCTATTAAAATGTGTGCTGTTATATATAGTCTATAACCACAAATATCCACAGTTTTTTCAAAATTCTATGAAATTCTCATGCATAATTCAGTGTGCGAGATGTAAATAAAACCATTGAGAGCAACGATCCCTGAAAACTGTACAATTACATGCAAAAACATTGTAACTACTGGTTTTACACTTCGGTTTTCACTGTATTTCAAATGTGTATATATTGTTACATGCGTTGTCCATGTTTTACTACACAGTTATTAAGGACACGTAACAGAAAGTAAGACCAGTGTATTTTGTCATGAAATGGATCGCTGTAGATGGACTTGAATTTCTTTACAGTGCTGATAGATGGATGTAGCCATTTACTATCCAAACCCACCAGTGGACCTACATAAAAAGCTGCCTGCAAAAAAGAGGTAAAATCTGAAAAATAAATAAGGTTTTTGTGGGACTGTTTTGCGTCCTGCATGCACCTCTTCACCATGCAAGAATTAAAAAATGCTTTCTTTCTAAAAACTCTGGTAAAACAATGTCTCAGGCCTCAGGCTGCATATTCATGACCATTGGTTAATTTTCAGTGAGTAAGCTTTTCATGTAATTATGCTCTAAAGACTGCCTATCTTCTGGTCTCCACCACTGCACTGTAAACAATTTTGACCAAATTTGTCTAGACCAGCAACCACTCTTAATAAATTAGTTAATATTTTAATCATTGAGGTATGCCAAACATTCTGTGAAATTCCTTTTAAAGTAGAGGAAAGCATCCTCGTGCTCTCAGTACTCTAAGGGCAAGATGTATTAGTGTACTATACTCTGTACCTGAAAATGATACATTAATACAGTTTCTAACTTAGGTCATGGGGTCCCTAAAGGTCATCTTTAAGACACTTTTAAGTGGCTTCTAACATATATTTTTGAGTCACAGTACGGTATACTATGGCATCAACGAGCTCATCTTGTCCCTTCATATTGTGATGCTTTCAGGATTGAACACATCTCTCCAGGTCTTCTGGAAGGTGTAGATACATCACGGACTGAGCAGGAGTCTAGTGGTGGCTTGAAGAAAAAACTCCAATATTGTCTGTTATATTCAGATAGTGTGTGGTTTGTTTATTACAATTATTTTGAACAACAAAAAAATGGTAATGTGCGATGCCATTAGCTTGACGCTAACATACTACTACAGTCCCATGGAGATGCTAGGAGAAGATCCTTTTTTTACTGTATTGTGAAGGCCTAGCTCAGATGTTATTTTCTAAAAAAATTTACCCTCATATCTCCAAAACAGTAACTTTACAGGAGAAAAAACACATTACTTCTTATCCTGTTTTTCCAAGTGAACAGGGCAGTACCAAAGGTTTATAATAAAGTGCTTAGTAGAGAAAAGGAGAGAAATGCATGATTTGCATCAGGCTTTTCGGGAATACGGCCCATTGGTCTCAGCCTACATAGTAGAAGGGTTGACAAAATGTTAGAATTACAGCTGAAATGTGGTCACAGTTCAGTGAAAAATAGCATTACATTGAACTCTGTGTATGCATTTGCTTGTACTTTCACTTAGGCATCTTATATCCGGTGCCAAAAACAAATTAAGTGCTAAATAGTTTCACTCTGCATCAAGCTTACAGCCAACTGGCATAATGCAGTCCATCACGTGACCTATTAATTTGCTATAAGGCTGAAGCAACAGGCTGAAGATATGCAAATTAATGAGCAGAAGTTTAGTAGATGACCAGAGGCCAGGACTCCCAACACCACATTTAGGAGCGTAACGAACTGCAAAATTCATAATTCAGTTTGGACTATGTAATATTTGATAATAAGGCATAATATTGTCTTGCACATGTGATATTTACTTTTGTAGTATCCAGTAGCAAACTTTAGTAATTGCCCAAAATTACTAACTTTCTTCTTTAAAAATCCTGTAGAACTTCCTGTTTTATGACTTTTAATTAATGCTGGGCAACGGTTCAAATTTTTAATCGTGATTAATTGTATGATTTTCTGCGATTAACCACAATTAAAAATGTTACACGCAAAACTGCCAGGACATTCACATTTAATCTAGTTTGTTATAGAAAAACAAGTTACTCTCAGAGTCCAGGGCCATAATCACAATCTTATAACAGGCACCTTCTGAGCAGCTAGTTAACATTAATAAATCTGTTTTCTTTTCTTTCTGAACAGGTACCAGCAGAAACCTTTATCAGAGAGCCGTATAAACAGTCTATGTTCAGTAGCAAGTTTCCCGTTAGAGTGAGGTGAAGTGGTCCAGCACAAAAAAAGCAACAAACTTTCAAAATAATAGTAAGAAAAAAACTGTAAATGCGCGATAAAATATTTGTCGATGCCCAGCCCTTCTTTTAATATGAATGTTTTAATGTGTACATTTTTAGTTTATCAGTGCATTCACTAATATCAAAGTATATTTCAAATATATGCAAATGCAAATGTAACACCTTTAGAGGATGATGGTTGGGAATGTTTTTTATGTGGGGTTTGTTAATGACAACTTTTAGAGGGCTTCAGTGAGAAATGTTTGTTTATTTAATGCTTGTAATAAGTCCTTTAGAGGGCAGCAGTGTCAGCTGATAGAAATCAAGATAGCTAATCACCAAATTTAGCCGGTTTAAACATTTTTATTATTATTTATTAAAGTAAAATCCTTAAAAGATTTTTCTGTTAATACAATGTAGAAAATCGGGCCCAGTCAAATAGAAAAAAAGTAAAAAACCACTGGAGAATTCCTTTGATTGTTCTATTTGCACCATGATTGGTCACTGTTGGGACAATACCTTGTATCTTTTTTTTTGAAAATGCTGTGTATTCATGCTGTGTATTGACCTCCATTCTAAGTAAGAATATTTTTTTCTTCTCTTGAAAAGTTACCATTTTGGAGATACAAGTTTTCCAACCATGGTAAACAAGCAATGGTATAAACATAAACAGTGCCAGTGGTTGAAAAGCATTCTCCCCATGAATTTTTTTCACATAACTGTAGCACTTTGCTGACCGTAGATAATTTTAGTAAGATCACATTTCACACCTCAGCCTGTTTTGTTCTATCCTGGAGTAGAGTCACTGACAGTAATTTTAACTGAATAAAACAGCCTGACTGATCAAAAAACACATTCAGGGAAATCTGATAACAACCTGAAGAAGCGGAGTCAAAATTTCACGGGTTTTTAATATAAAGGGCTCTATTCATTTTGGGGTTTTTTGGGTGGTGCGGCAGAAGGAATCATTGATATTAAGACACAACTTTGCTTGTTTTTTTTATTTTGTACAACTGCTGTTTCAAAGCCATAGAAGACCTGTGTGTTATCACCAACAATATCCTTCCTCATACTTCAGCCCATGCTAAAATAGATTAGATTAGATTAGATTCAACTTCATTGTCATTGTACATAGTACAAGTACAGGTACAGCAAAATGCAGTTCTGCATCTAACCAGATGTGGAAATACTGAAATAAAGTGCAGAGTAGAAAAAGGTGCAGGAAGCAATATATACAGAATATACAGAGTTAACGGTGCAGGATGGGATATATACAGAATGAAAGTTTAAAAGTACAAGAAATTATACTATAAGTGATATTATAGTATATATATGTGATACATGGCATATGTGATATACACAGTATATGTATAATATAATATTATAGTGTATAGATTATGGTAAAACAGTGCAATTGTATATTTGCAATTGTATATACCTGCAGGGCAATTGTATATACTTAAAATAGCAGCTATCAGGAGTGAAGCAAGAGACTCTGAAGTAATTTGTATTAAGTATATATGTACAAATATATACTAATATAAATATGTACAAATTACAACCATGTTACTTACAATAAACTCCCTCTAACATTTCACTGCTAAAGTAAATGGCTGAGAGGTTTTCAAATAAAAATTTCAAATTATGTTTAGTATTTAAACGATGTAGTAAGACTCAGACGGGACTGCAATAAACACGGGAGATGTATTTTTTGTTATTATTGTTGGGCGCGAAATTCGGAACGAAATGTAAGCATATGCTGGTCATCAATCCAAACCCACGTAATAGGATATTTCGGAAGCCTCTGCGTGTGAAAAGCGCCGTAACATGTGGGATGGGTTTTTTTTTCTTCCCAAAACTGTGAATTAAAAGCTGAACCGGAGCCAGAAGTAGCTCAGGTTCGCCAGAGTCTTTAAGGGAGGAAAGACTTGCGGGAAGCTGAAAGGCTGGTCTGCGAGACGAGGGGCCTTGAGCGTGCGAATTTGAGTGTGTGTATGTGTGTGTGAGAGAGAGAGTGTTAGTGTGTGTGTGTGAAAGCTAGAGAGAGCGAGAGGGAGAGAGGGAGTGTGTGTATGTGTGTGTAAATGTGTGTATGAGTGTGTCAGTTTATGTGTGTGAGAGAGTGTTTGTGTGTGTGTACGTGTGTGTGTGTGTGCGTGACTGTATATGTGTGAGTGTGTGATTGTCTGTGTGTAGGGCCGGTTTGGTTGGTGGGGGG
>JBBPCX010000114.1:29678360-29690860 GCA_037974365.1 Hydrocynus forskahlii | reverse complement strand
TGATGAATTGAAAACAAAATTATTTTAATTCTTTTTTTTTTTTGAGAAAAATCACAAGAGAAATCTGTCCATACAGATTTTTTGTTTCTTTTTTAGCCCTCTCTACTTTTACTCAATTACTTGTCAGAGTGACAGCATATTTATTTTACTCCTTACATTTTATTTTAGTCCTTATTTTTCTTTAACCACTTTGCCAAATTGTTTTTTATTTTAATTAAAACATCTAACCAAATTGATATCAAAATTAAACTGCCCACAACTATGCTAATTGATCTTTATGTAAAGATTACTAATGCCATTTACTCCTCAAACCACACACTACCACATCACGCCACCAAATAAAGAACATTTTAATTTATTTGTTTAGCTAAATTTTATATACATGAGTAGGCTCAAATGTTGATAGTGTATTATGGCACCATGCTTTAAATTTTAAATTAGTAAAATTATGATGATATGATACATTCTCAGTCATGATAAGTTCTCATTTCCGTGGAGTTTTCAAAATTTCCACACAATTAAATAGTTAAGATGAACAAAGGACTGATATGTTTTTAGGTAAGAATTCTAAAAGAGTTTTTAAAAACACTTATGGTGGAGAGCTCAACACAGGGTGTTGTAAAGCAAACACTGTCCCCAAATAAATCTTATTTCCAGATTTTTAGAATTATTAATAGATATCACTGTCAGAATTTCAAAATGAGTACGAAAAGCATAAAATATTCCTTGACTTTCAATGTAAGGTAAAGGAATAGTTCAGTCAGTAAGGCTAGTGTTGCTAACTATGAATGAGATTGTTAGTGTTTATCATTATTTAAATTCCTTGTTTGGATATGACCTATGGTACTATGCACCACCACTGTAAAATAAATCTGAATGTTTCTAGGCTGGGCTAGTACTGATGAGGGTAACTCACAGCATATTTAGTTCAGACTAGACTGCATCACTATGGTTTGCCATCCCAGGCCCTTTTCTTTTGGAGAGAGAGAGAGCAGGCAACGCGGAGAGAGTGACTGTTTACACTTTGTCGTGCAGGACTTTTCTACATCAGCTTCAGCAGTAATGAGATGTGTCTGCACCACAGCTGGCGGAGTGAAGGAACAAGGGATGAAAGAGAAGGAGAGGGAGAGAGAGTAAGGGAAAGAAAAGAGAGGGAGAGAGAGAGAAAGAGAGAGAGAGAGAGAGAAAGAGAGAGAGAGAAAGATGCAGGGTAGAGGGCAGTGATCTGGACGCAATGCCGTCTGACAGGTCCAGCTGGGATTCCGGCCGCCCCAAAAGCCCCAAAAAACAGGCAATATGGCGCCCAATTACTGATGCCCATGTGACCAGCGCATGGCATCGCCTCCCCCTCCACCCACCCCACCCCAAACACACACACCATCTGTGCCGACCAGCAACAACCTCGCTGCACTCGCATGCACTCGCTGCATAAACACACTTCAATGTTGTTGAGAAAACACACACACACACTTGTTTAACCCCCTAAACTCTATGTCTTGTTGAAACCTCTCAGCTTCATTGTTTTGGTTCGAAATACTTAACACCAGCTGCCCTTTTTATTGCGGGAACATTCCAAGATGAATGGACCAATAGAAACAGTCCTTGGAATAAAACTGCGTCCCAATAATAATCCCTTACAAAAGACTTTTACTGTAGTTACTGAATAAAAGGCCTTTAGATAAGCATCTGGATTTTGTGCCGGCATTTTAACGCTTTTTGGGATGTAGCTTGCTCAGCTTCATGGGTCACCGCAACATTGAAATAGCCACCGGTCAGCATGTCCGGCCTGAGCACTGGGTGACCGTGAGCCATCTGCATGTGATATAAAACTGGTGCACATTCACACTGGCGCACACGTTTAAAAGGGTTCTAATCCATGCTGTGCATGGCACCCAGATGCGTGGTTGGTCTGTACATTTGGCTCGCTGCTGGTCGCTGTGGGAATTCAGCCTCATACTTCCGAATAGCTTTACAGAAGAAAAAAAAACCTCTTAGTGGAATTAAATCATTTTACATCACTTTTATCATTTCAGTTGCTCCAATGGTCATGAATTTTTGCCCCGGTGATGTTTTCAAATTATGTAAAAATGAACGGGACGGTATGGTTTGGGGAGTTAAGCATGTTTGCTCGAATGAGTGGAAGCGGTGCTTTTTCTTTTGGCTGCAGCAAACAGATGCTGTGGAATTTTGATGGGTTCAGCCAGCCCCGTGCCAGCCTTTATGACTGGCACTGCCAGGGTGTGGTTGGCATGCAGGCTGGAAGACTGTGGTGGATGAATAAAAGTGCAAAGAGGAAAGGGGGGTCTGCCGCAGTGCATGTGTGGTGTTTGCAGCAATAATATATGGCTGAGATTTCTTTAATCGCTCTAATTGTCGTAAAATACTCTGTAAATGCTGCAATCATTAATTACTCTGGAAAATGCTGTAATTATTTATTGCTTAGGATATACTGTAATTATTCATTACTCTGGAAAATTCTATAAATTATTTAGTAACCACTGTGAAACTAAAATATAATCTTTGGTGAGTCCTAGTGAAGAGAATAAACTGAGCTCAAGTGCAGGTTGACATATGGACTTGAAAAGGTCAAGGATCAAATGTAGAGGTTTGAATATTTAAACAAGGTGTTTGAATATTTAACATGCCTTTCTAGGGCTGGTGATTCATGCCTCGCATGAAACGTCTGAGTGCTGGGATGGGACACGAAAACAGACCCTGCGATTAGCTATCCCTGGGATTACGCCAAAAAAATTTAATCCAAACTCGCCATTTCAGAAATTAATTTGATTACAGATGGAGACACAGCCGGGCTTAATCTAATTTGACCGAACGCTATTGGCAAACTGACCCTTTTTACACCGGCCTACCACTTCTGCTGTCCCAGCGGCATAGCCATTTACCTCAAATACCCCTGAATTAAGCATGATAATCTAATCCAAACAAATAATCTGTGATATATATATCATGTTTTCAACATTTCAATGACATGATTAACAGTTATTCAATCAAAAAAATTCTTTGAATTTTTGCACCACAATTAATAAGAATTATGAAATATGGCAATTAATTACCAAATGAACTGTAATTAAAAATTGGTACACTGATGATTCCCCACATATTCATATTTATGCTTAGGACATAGAATAGTGGAATGACAATCGGAATGAACAGATTGAATTATGTTTCTCATTATTGTTTTTATTTTATGTATTTAAGATGGGTATAATCAGGTAAAGTCTTCCTTGAGGGGACTGCATGGATGGAAATGAAAATGAATGAAGCTTAACCTGTTCAGAATTGGGTACTAGGAGTTTGATGTGATGCCTTTTGGCCTTCACCCTGTGCCCACCATTTTCACATCCATGGAGCGTCCCATGGGCTCCCACTGCAGTGGATGCCCTGGTCTTTCAGCAGTTCAGGCACGCCGGAAACTCACTCCCGCATGGAGCATGAAGTGTAATGAACAGATGCTGCTGAATTAGGAAAGAAACACTGGCTCCACCCAGCAGCGCAGCCTTGGCCAGGCCACGGCGTTCTGCCTGGCGTTTGGCACTGCAGGCAGGCGCAGCTGGCACTGCCCTGGTTGGGGCTGCCCCCACTGGCCACAGCTAGGGCATTTAGTGGCTTGGCAGGAGGAGGGCACCTGAAGATGTGACCTGAAGCAGAGTCCATGGAGGACAGGGGCTTTTGGCATGGAACCCAAAAGAGTGCCACTCCCTAGGGGTCTACCTCCAGAAGCCTTCACCCACCTCGGACATTACTCCAAAAGGGGGGGACATTAAATTTTCCGCATGTCAGTTTTGGACATTATAGGCTGTACTCCCATCCAAGATATCCTTGCACTTTCCTTATTTTTAGAAAATCAGAACATAAATTGGACTCAACCTGCAACCTAAATACATACATTTTTACAATTTTGTAAAATATAAATATTTTAAGATTATCAATTCATGAACACTAGGTGCTATCATAATGTATTAATGGCTCCTCCTCCCGGTGCTGGTGCCAAAAGCCACTGCTGGACAATGTGTCTCTCTGGGATTTTAAAGGAGGAAACGCAGAGGCATCGCTCCCTCCTCATTTCCTCACCCATTCGGTCTTTTTACCCTCCGGGTCTTGAACGCTTAATATCCGCAATCACCAGAGAAACCGTGACCAGTCGTTCCGCCCCTCTGAAAGTGTGCCAGGGCTGGGATGTGCTGAATGAAGTTCTGAACCAAAGGCCTAGTCAGATGATTTAGATGTCACCAGTGGCTCGGCCCAGCAAATTGATTTGCGTGGTCATTCGCTGAGCTGGGAAAAAGGAATCAGTCCAGCAGAAATCTCCACCCAGATGCCCATCATTGCGGCAATTGTTTAGGACAATAAAAACAGGCCATTTGTGACAATCAATTAATATTATATAGCAATGATTACATTCTTAATACCTGGCATGAATCTACAATTTGGCATTTTAATAAGCATTCATTAACATTGTTGATTCCTGTGGATATTAAATAAATAAATATATCAAATTCTCACTAAGTGGCAACATGGCTTTCTTTCTGAATGGCTATCATTTTACAAT
Organism: Hydrocynus forskahlii; assembly: GCA_037974365.1. Classification (NCBI taxonomy): domain Eukaryota; kingdom Metazoa; phylum Chordata; class Actinopteri; order Characiformes; family Alestidae; genus Hydrocynus; species Hydrocynus forskahlii. Next base: position 29,686,293 of record JBBPCX010000114.1, on the reverse strand, counting down.
ATTGACAAATATACATTAATTTCATTAAACATTATTAGTGAGAGGTAGATAAACACATGGCAGTAACACACCAGATGAACCAAATGATAGAAAATATCCATACAGCACTGTTTGAAGACCCTTAACACACCTTCTAATGCCAAACACCCTTCAGCACATGTCCCACACACATCTGCTCAGTTTAGGAGCCTGGGATCAGTCAGTCGTGTCAGGGCACTGTCTGAAATAAGTAAGTAAATAAGTAAGTAAATAAATAAATACTCTTTTATAAACAAACCTTTTTATAAAAAAAGGTGTAATGCACCAAAATCAATCAAATAATTCGAATTTTTGCATAAACAAATGCATAGAAATCAATAGAATAAACATACGAATAAACAAAAAAATAAATAAGCCAGAAAGAATAGAAAGAAAAATGAAAAATAGCAAGCAAAAAAATAAAAAAGCACAAATAAATAAGTTGCCACATAACAAGTACAATAAACCTAATTAATTAAACCAACAGATAGACAAATAGAATGTAGGTTTAAACATACAAATAAAACATAAAATAAAAAAAGCTGTCAGAAGAAAGATAAAGAAAGAAAGACAGAAGTAAAGAGAGAAAAAAGAAAAAAGAAACAAAGAAAGAAGAAAGGAATGAAGGAATAAATAAAGAAAAAAGGAAAAGAAAGAAAGAGAAGAAAGGAATGAAGGAATAAATAAACGAAGAATGAAAGAAAGAAACACATAGATAGAAAGAAAGAAAGAAAGAAAGAAAGAAAGAAAGAAAGAACGGAACAGGGTTGTATTTTTTCTGAGATTCGTGAAGACGCTGCTGCTTTTGAGCTCCATGAAACTTCACACGCTACAACCCGCCCGCGTGAGTTCCTGGTTCTGTCCTGTGAAACGGCAGTGTGTGTGTATGTGTGTGTGTGTGTGTGTGTGTGTGAGACGGTCCGTGAACTACAGTGAACTCCACACTTCATTCACTAACAGGAGCCTGAATAAAGAGGCTGGAGTGTGCGTAGTGTGTAGGTGTATGTTGGGCTCCTAGCTGGGGCAGATGAGGCAGATGGGGCAGATGGGTACCGGGGCAACTCTCCAAACCTCCAGCACCAGCAGGACAGGGGCAGCAAATACACCACTGGATGTATATGTGTGTGTGTGTACCTGTGATCCTCTTCCCTTTTCAATTAATGATTATATTATTTATATAGACTGTAGCTTTTCTCTATTTTATCTCAATCCTCTCTTTATTTATTTATTTATTTATTTATTTATTGTATTATTTGGGGAAAAGGGCGTTTTTAAAAGTGAAAGCGACACAAGGAAACAAATACAGAGCGAGTAAATCAATAATGAGCCGTCCTGACTCTGAACGCGCTATTCATTCTTTTTTCTCTTCTTTTTCGTTTCATTTTCTTCTTTTATGTATTCCTTTCCCCTTTATCTCCTTTCTTTTTATTTCTTTTCCTTCTTAAAACATCAGAATTTAATTTGAATGCATAAAAGTTGTGGTCTATTATTATTTTTATCTTCAGAGTAATTTAGCGTTTAAGAGTCAACTTTTTATTATTATTATTATTATTATTATTATTATTATTATTATTATTAGATCAGTAATTCATTAGAGTTCGTTAATAGTCAGTGTGTTTAATGGTAGAGATTATTTTAAATGACTTTTCAGTTTTAATCTGCACTTTTATTTTCATTTTAATTTATTCTTTCGTGGTTTCTTAATTTTAGAATTTAATAACTGTACACCAGACTAAACCCAGATCAATCTTTTTATTTGTTAATTAATTTAGGTTTTTTTCGTTACGGTTTGAAGTCACGCAGTCTTCATAATCATCGTCGTCATCAGATCAAAAGACCACAAGGTAAAGCCACTTTCTACAGTCCAGATAAAGAAGCCCAAATATAATGATTTTAAAAGTAAAAGTAAAGAATAAAATTTAAACTAAACCTAAATTGACTGTTTTGTGCGGTTTTTTATTCTGAACAAAGATTGATTTAAAAAACAAGAATGTTGCTGCTATGACGTTACAAGTTGTTTATTACTGACTAACTAAATGATGACATGAATAATTTAGTTAACATTTGTTGCAAAATAAAAGATAAAAAACATTTTATTGCAATTTTAATAAGTTTAGCAGCATCTCCCTGAAACGTGTATTAAACTAAAGTGTTTTAACATTTCACACACATACACACACACACATACACGCACACTTCTGACTACCCTTGACACAATACACCAAATTAACTACATAAATAAATAAAAACAAACATACAGAAACATAAATAATAAAAATAAATAATAAACTATATTTCACAAATGAATGAATCACAAACTAGTGAGAAATTAAAATAGGAAAACGGATAAAAAGACAATAAAAATAGATTAAAATGACTGGAATTTCACTTTAACTTAATATAAAATTATTAAAAGGACATTTTAAATGTAACATTTAAATGCATTACGTTTTAAGTTTTCTGCTTATTTTTATTTCATCGTATTTTGTATATTTCCCCAATACACTTTCCTTTCAAATCCCAAAGAATATTCAGTGTGGTATTTTGAAATGAATTATTAAAATTAAAAGTAAAAATGGTAAACCATTCATTTGTTTGAATCCATTTATTAATGTTTTTCCACATTTTGGTCCATTATAGTTCCGTGACGACGATTAACAAAAAAACAGATAAAAGTCCTTTTTTTTTGTAGAAAAGCAGTTTTTTTTCTGCCACTGACACACGAGCATTATGGGAAATTAAATTTGTTTTGGAGGGGTAAAAATAATGTCCACCCGTCTGATATGCTTCAATTGTGAAAAAAGGAGTTCAGCTCCTCATAAGGTGGCCCATGCACGTCGTGAAAGGGTGGGGCATTTTCTGAAGCCCCACTGCGTGCTCCGGAGGCACCTCCATATGGGACAGGAGTGCGCTGGTAGTGCATAGAGTAGTGATGGTGGTGATGGTGATGGAAGGGCCTATCTGCGTCCGGTGATAGTGCGGAGGCATCTTGTCGAAAGGCAAAGTTGCCATTGACACAAAGCGTTGGACTGTGAGGGGCACCATCATACTCTGGGCTAGCATAGTCCGGCGAGGCAGCATAGTCATACGGCGGGCAGTAGGAGTGGCCCCTAAGGGCGTGGGCGGCTGAGCATGGCGTAGCTGGCAGGGTTGGGCCTTGGGCCCCCAGCCGGGCACACTGGTACGGATATTGGAAGGGTGCCTCAGCATGAAATGCGCGAACAGCATCCTGGCCACCCGGTTCAGTCAAGAAGTTCCGGGCACTCAGCTGGAGGCATCCAGCCACCAGGTTGGTGGTGGGCTGTGACAGGCCCTTGCACAATGTCTGGACATAAGAAACCACATCGGGCCGCTTGCCATTGCGCAAGATCTCAGACAGTGCCCAGATGTAATTCTTGGCTAAGCGCAGCGTCTCAATCTTGGATAGCTTCTGGGTCTTGGAGTAACACGGGACGACCTTGCGCAGGTTGTCCAGGGCAGAGTTCAGGTCATGCATGCGTGTCCGCTCTCGAGCATTTGCCTTCTGCCGTCGCAGCTTGGAACGTTCCAATCTTGCCGGAGTCATCTTGCGCTTCTTGGGACCACGCTTCTTGGGCCGATCTGCACCACCGTCCTCATCGTCATCGTTGCCGCCCTCATCGTCGTCGTCATCGTCATCGTCATCCTCCTCGCCTGCTGCAGATCTCCCAACTCCAACACTAATGCCCTTGCCTTCACTCTCTTCGTCCAGGTCGTCATCCAGGCCCAAGCGGCAGGGGTCCTGCTCGTCTTTGTCGTTAGTCTTGGAATCTTCACTGCCACTGTCATCCACCCAGCCTGGAAACTTTCGTGCATCCGCCAGCAGCGACGGCTCGTTGAACAGTCGCGTCAGCATGGCGCCACCAGCACTGGAATGCAGAATAAGAGCAGGTGTAACAGGCAAGCAAAAATACTTGCCTCCTTTGCTGTAAACCAGTGGTTCCCAACAGTGGTTCTGGAGTAGCCTTGCCCTGTGTAGCAGAAGATATACAGAATTCCTTTGTCTTCACAGGGATGTATTTCCTCTGCTTTAACACACCCATGTCTAGTTAAGAAGGGGTTGTTAATTAGTTTTTTTAGGTGTGTTACAGGAGGGAAAACATCAAAAGATGCCGTAATACTCCAAGACTAGAATTGGGAACCACTGTTGTAAGCAGATCTGAGCCATTTCTCAATATCAGCTAATTCAGTATCAGCAAAACAATGCCAAAATGTGAAGGACTCACACAACCAGTACTAAAATTTCTAATGATTTTTCATAAAAAAGCACAAGAAAAACATTCCAAATTAATACAAAATTCATCAAGGCACTTTGGAGGAGAGTGAGCGATGCTGCTGGCATGGACAGACGACTGCCAGACGGCCTCGCTCCCCTATTCCCCACACGCATGGCCCTCCACGGCCCCTGCCGGCCCCTCCGTGCATGGGCCCTATTATGGATTCTCAAGGGGCATTTTGAGAACCGGGTGCCCCCCCTTACCCCCCTTCATCTGCTCTCCACCCTCTTTTCCCCCCACCTGCATCCTGGCTGCATTCCAGCACAGCTAATACCACAACGGGCCAGAAAAAAGAAAACACAAGATAACAAAAGTCCATCTTCTTTGCAGCCATGCCAGCAGATAGACATTGTCAATGTAAAATTGAAAATCAAAAAATCTTATGTCTAGCCACAACTGTCACTTGTCAAGTCCATGACACGGAGAGACCAAAGAAGCAATTCCTATAATGAAAAACAGCTCAGAAATGCATATCATACAGCAGCATAAAACATAAAGCATTATTCTGATGACAAAAAATGGATCAGGAAAAAAGTGCCTCATTGCCTAAGATTTTCTCTCATGGCTATAAATGTGCCTTTTTATTACTATTTCTTTGTATGAATACACATGGGTAGAATTTTGTCCACAATCACAGTTTGGTTTCATGCTTGGCATGTGAAGGAACATCCAAATGAGCTGTTTAGTTTGACCTTGCTTGTGAAAAAACCCTGTACGTTAGGCGTGAAGTGAGGCAAAACTGCCTAAAAACATTTTCCACCCCCCCTGCAGTTCCTACATCTTCGTTCTCCCTCTTCGAACGATTCAGGCTTAGAACAATGAGATCTGCCTGCCTCATCGAAGCAGAACCAATTTGGGATGAATGAACTACATGCGTCCCAGAGAGCGTAAAAAAAACACACGGTGGCTGTAGGTTCTTGCCTGCGTTGAGGCAGACAGGTTGCTCGGATTAGATGCCTTGCCTTCATTAAATCCCACGGCATGTGCAGATTAACGGGATTGCTTGGGGAAAAGGGAGTCTCCCAGTAAACATGACAACACGCAAATATCGGAGGTGCCACTAAATCGGACGAAAGGAACTGTCGGCATATTCCCAAACTCACCTTGTTGGGGGTGCACTCGCTTGGGCGAAGGTACCTTCGTCTACATCATCTTCGGGGACCAAGAACCCAGTAGGACGTTCCAGCAAGAGTAGAGGAAATGGTCTACGTGTGTGTGTGTGTGTGTGTGTTTGTGCGTGTGAGATCCGACGTGAGCGCTACTCCTTCCCCGGCCGCGTGGAGAGACGGTGTGGCATGGCTGGCAGGCAGGGTTACATACCCGCTCTGATGCCAAGCCATATGGTGGGCACGTCACTGGCAGGAGCCATCACATGAGAGCGGGTGATTGACACGCAGCCGCATTCGCCGAGATTCTGCCTTCCCCGGGGAAGAGAGGCCCGCCATCTGTCGCCGCCGCACACACACACATAGACACACTCACAAACACACACACACAATCACACGAACGGACACACATGAACATCCTCTACACACAAGCTCAGAGAGAGAGAGAGAGAGAGAGAGAGAGAGAGAGAGAGAGCGAGAGGGGAATCTATCTACATGAATAAATAAAACAATTTCCCACTCCTTAGCACAAAAGGTTTACTGGAACAAGATGGAAAAATACATAGCGGAATAGAAAAAAGGGGACTATCCACTCTTACATACGCCTTTTTCAATTTGCTGTGACATCGATAAACCACCCTAGAGTGATTATTATCCACCCTAAGGTGATGGAATACTGGAGCCAAGAAGCGAATGAATGTCTATGGTCTAGTGTTTATGTCTTTGTAGCTGGGGACAATACTGGAAGAGAAAAGGGGCCTCATCACCTTTAACACCTTTTTCTGTCCGTCCAACCTGAGCCATTACTCATTCTGTAGATGTCTGACTACCCTTAGGTGTTGAGGGAAAGTGTAAAGAAGTGTGTATAGCTTTGCGTTTATCCCTGTCCAATGTCAAAATGTCTCAGGGAGGACAAGAATATCAACATCTAGGGTTGCAGGGATTTTTGGCTGGTCTCTGTGAGGAACACATCTAATTATCAAACAAATTTTCTGCTGCTACAATTAGGAAATTAGGAAATTAGAGGTCAAAGCTAATCTTACGGTTGGAGTTTTATTAGACAGAGCACAGCAACATTCACACACATTAATACCATGGAAACACGACACACAAATACAAATACACATTAACTCATTTGTATGTGTGTGTGTGTGTGTGTGTGTGTGTATGTGTGTGTGTGTGTGTGTGTGTGTGTGTTGGAAGGGTATCTGTTTGCAGTTGCGCAGAAAGGTGTCTGCGGTCAAGGGCGGGAAATGAGAGAGATTATGAATTGGCATGTTGTGGAACGAAACCATGCCAGACTTGGAAGGCAACCCCACCCCCGCCCCCTTTTCTTCCTTTTTTCTAATTTTTTTTTTTTAATTCATGAAGTGAGAGAGTAGATGTATTTTATAAATGGACATTTTATAAAACCTACATACCTAAGAATGTAATTGTCACATTAATAATGCACTCAACATTAATATAACTACTGGTGACACATTTGCTGTTACAGAGAAATTAAAAGTAGTGCAGTTTATTATGCAACTGGACATATGTTACATGTTACATATGTAATACATATGTAATACATCTGTTTGTACTCATGAAATTATGCAAGTGAATCCTAATGGAATTACAGGAGTATAAATGCATGAATGTGTAATTTAAAAAGTTCCATTGCAGTAATTCATCTGTAACAGTCAAATACATCATTAGTTATTATGGTGTTATTGTATGCATTATTAATGTGTTATAACACAGTTTTTAAAGACAATATAAAGTGGGACCACATTTTCTATAATGAGATAAGTAAGACAGCAGTGGTGTACAGTACAGTGAGTATTTGAACAGTAACAGTCTCTGTTCTGCTTTACTCCACCACATTGGTCTGGAAATCTAAGGGATTTCATCAATCATACAGGAAGCACATCTATTTATATACAATCATCCCATTTAATAAACTGGCTGGTTACTTCAATCTAAAAGGACACTTTATGCATTAATAAACAAATTATCTGGTTAATTCAAATAATAAAAAATACCTGAAAAATAATCACATAAATTCATACCTCAAAACCAGTACAAATCAGTTTGTGTCTTGTTCCACTTTTTACTTTGTAATTTTGGAATATCAGATTAGAATATTTGAACTCAGATGGAGGAAACATTCCTAACTTTCAGTGTAACAATGTAAGAAGATGTTTTTCAAAGTAATTTCTGATCATTTCTATTGTTTTGTTTTCAACACCATGCAAAAGATAGCTGGGAAAAATACAAAATAAGCCAAAAACACCACATAAAATAGAGATACATAGTTCCCTGAAACTGAAAGTTTAATCACTATAGAGAAACCCAGGCTAGATCAAATCAGCAGCATTAAATTGTGAATAATATGCGACATTCTATAGATTTTACAGATTTTACAGATTTTTGAATATTTTAATCAAGAGTCCCAATATCTGACTGTCCAGTTGTGCTATAAGGTAGAATGTATTTTACTACATGTAACAAACTGAAGGACATGGACTCACT
>JBBPCX010000114.1:29601902-29678260 GCA_037974365.1 Hydrocynus forskahlii | reverse complement strand
GAGGAATGCGGACAAACGTTGACACAGCAAATCGAAAGTTGGCTTGCTCATTCTAAAATTTTGGACCCTCTGCTCCTCGCTAAAGCCCGCCACAATATTCTCCCACCAATCCTGAGATCTCTGACGCACCCAGACGTTCCTCTGAATGGTCGAAGCCATAATAACTGAAGCAGATGCGCAGGCTGCAATATTTGCCCTTTTCCTTCTTCTCCGCCTCAAAATCACGGTGTTATTTGGCAAATTTTGCATATATCGCAGAGCTAGCATTAAGCATATTTCGCGTTCGTCCATCTTGGCTCCTGTGTGGTGTAACAACCCCCCTTTGCTATAGCAAGTGTAAACAAGCAAATCGGATATGGGTCACAAAAAATCGGATATAGGCAACAAATCAAAAACGAGGCCTAAGTTTACCTAATGCCAAGATATATAATCTTTAAATAAGCATTAAATGAATACAAAAAGTGTTGCACACATGTCACCTGAATTCCATGTAAGTGTTTGGAACTGCAGCAGTCACTCCTGTGAATTGTGCAGCCTTGTCTGCAGAGAATAATAAAGCACTACAGAATAGATTTAATGCAAGACTGAAAATATTTATTTTATCTGATGTTGTCAGCAAATACCAACGGGCAGAGAGTACAGAGATGTTGAGTTTTGTGAAAAGCAGGGTTGGGGGGTTGAAGTGAGGTGGTATAAATGTGACAGGTGAAGTGCTTCAGTCTCAATTTGTCTCAAGAATACGGTGCCGCATCTGTCTGTCTGAGGTTAGTGATCTATTCACACTTTTATCATATTAAGTTGCTGACAGCATTACTGATCCTGCCACATGACCCTATTATAATTTTCTTTTTCTTTTACTCAGGTCTATGTGACAATGAGGCATTCTGATGGAATGACTGGTTAATCTGAAGGTGGTGGCGATTGTGTTAATGATGAGTAAGTGCCTTTTTTTTTCAGAAAACTTACATCTAAAAGAGTTTAATAAGTATTCCCTCTGTTCCCTCTTTTCACCTTTAATGGTCGGTCTCCAAAGATATAACTCTACAGGAGCTGAAAAAAATTATTTACGTCTGATGTAAATTTTAGGTTATTGTAACTAATTTTCGATCATTTCTATTGATCCGTTCATCAGGAATGTTTCACACGGTGTCAGAGACATTTAGATGGGCAGGGGCTCAATTTGGGCCGCAAAATGTCAGGGGTGGAAGTAATTTTATTTTGATTTAACTTTCTGCCACAACAAATTTCTGTCAGTGGGGCAGGATGGGACAGTTAGTGTTTGGCTTTGGGGGGGTCGGGGGCAATTTGTGTTGGCTGAGTGGGTGTTTGGGAGGAGGAATGGAGGACAGGACTGTGTTGGCAAGGGGGGACAATTTGTGATGTCAAAAGATGCTTGAGCACCAATGGCTCTCCTCCCCTCTGCTCAGTGGAAAGAATGACTGTTCTATTCTAGCACAACTACATTTCAGCCTTCTTGTGATATAATTTTTTGTCTTCAACAGCCAGCCCTGTTAATGACCCGTGCTATAACTATACAGTCCTGGACCAGACCTGGAGAACAACTAACCAGTCAGCAGACTACGTTTGCGATGCATACTTCCAGTGGAATGGCTGGTACCGTCTTCTCTATAATGGGATGAGCATCCGCATGCCAGAGAGCTGTGTCAGTGGCTGTTCTACCGCAGATTCTCTGTAATGGTGCACATCCCCAGTTACAAGATGGCATTGTCACTCGTCAGGTCTGTACTAAGGATGTAAGTTATGGATGCTGCACTAGCTACTTCAGTTGAGTCAAAGCATGCCCGGGAAGCTTTTATGTCTATGAATTCATCAAGCCAACTTCATGCAGTTACGCCTACTGTGCAGGTAGAATTTCAGAAAACCACTGCAATGTTATTTTAACTGAATAATGTCTTAGAATATTATATTTTATCTATTTAATTGTTGTCATTGCAGATATCAACACATTAACCCCAACCAATTCTTCAATTACTGGAAATGCTACAGACACCAATATACATAGGTTTCTCTAATGGTTCTATTTCTTATTTATATAATAATGAATTATCATTATTATTGATGGGTACCACCGTGGTTAATGGTGTCACCTCATAGTGAGAAGGTACCAAAGGTATACATATCAGGTGGATTTGAGATGCTAAATGCTAAACATCAGGTGGATTGGAGATGCTAAACAGAAACGGTGTGTATGTGTCTGCCCTGTGATGTACTGTGATCTGTCCAGGGTGTTTCTTCTCCTTCACCTATGATTGCTCGCAAAGGCATCCGCACACCCGGGACTCTAGTTAGAATAAGGCGCATTAGGAAATGAATGGGTGAGATTTCATTTTTTTAAATTATCATTAATTTAATTATTCAAGACTGAGACCTAGGCAAACTGAGTCATGACGAAGACACTGTAGTAAAGAAATATAACACATCCCCAGATTGGGGATGGAATTGTCACACGGGATCTAAATGGATCTCATTTCTCCGTGTGCAATTTCTGCAAATCTAACCCAGTTCAAGTCAAGGCTTGCCCAGGAAACTACTATGTCTATAAACTTGTAATCCCTGTGCCATCATACTGTGCAGGTATGGTAAGACTCCTCTTTACTAACTTAATTTTACTGTTTGATTCCTCAGACCTGTTCCTGGCAACCCACAGTACTGCACAGTTTCCAACACCCATCTGTTTACAGAGCCCTACATGAGTTGGATCAGGTGTAGGAATGAGCTGAACCTCTGCAGTGCTGTGGTTCACCAAGAGCAGGATTAAATGGAAATATTGCCAATTGAATTGAAGCACTGGTGTCGATAACTAACTTCCATGTTTCAGTGACAGCTGATTACGGCAGCTACAGTGCAGACCCCTGCTACAGGTATACCATTCTGGATGATCCTTGGAGAAGTACCAGCTATACTGTGATGCAAATTTCAAATGGGTAGGCTGGTATCGGCTTATCTATCAGGGACAAAGTGCTAAGGTGGTAGAGTCATGTGTTGAACCAAATAGGTGTGGTGCCCATGTGCCCCTTTGGCTCAGTGGCTCTAACCCAAGTCTGGAAGATGGGATAATGGTCCGGCAAATCTGTGTAAGCTTTAATGGAAACTGCTGCTATTTCAAATCCCCTTCAATTCGAGTGAAAGCTTGCCCCGGAAATTACTATGTGTATGAATTCGTGCAACCAAATGTCTGCTCTGGTGTCTATTGTTCAGGTAAGTACTGATAAGCTCGCAGTAAATATAGGTTTTAATTTGTCATATGATCAGTTCTTGCTTTGCAGATGCTAATGGGATAATTTTGTGATACACATGTAATCTGCAACTTCACCAAACCTCTTCCTGAAGATCTAGTTCTTGTAGGTCTAGATCTAAAGTTAAGTTCTAACCTGCATTTAATGGCAGCCCAGTCTAGACAGCCAAGGATTTTTGAAGTAGTTAATAAACTGGAAAAGGTGCATCAAAATGTAGTTAGAATTAGACTTGCCAAGACAGAGAATCTCTAGGGCCAGCTAGTAAAGCTGTTACAAGACCCGTGTTAAGGAACTCATAAATGAAAACTCATTTTAACTTCTTACATTCTTCTCTTCATTTCAGTTGTTGGCAATGTAACCCAAACCAGCATACAAATAACCACCATGCGGAGTAAGAACGTTTTTGTTGAATCCTTTCTTGCATCCATGTTTATTTTAATGCATTATGCAAATTAAATCAAACCTATTTTTGTGCATATGCCAGTTTAGTGATGTTATGCTAGTGCAGGGGTTGTTGGTATAAATTGGGTACTTGGGAAAAGCCCACCCTCTCTCTTAAGAAAGGGAATACAAATAATAATAAAAAATTTTATTAGCACCTTTACGTGATTGGCTATATTTGTTAGTACCAAGCTAACTAGTGTTATAGCTGTACACAAATGTTAGAGCATGTAATACAGATATTGGAAGTTTATAACTGTATACAGGTATTCGAGAAAAATAATGCTGCTTTATCCATCCTCTCAGTAATGACTTGATCTTACATTTTCATTTCAGATGTTGAAAGCACAACTGTCACCAGCACACCAACAACTGCAGTGCAGTGTACGAACAATTTTTGTCTTGAACAGTGTTCTTTGATGTGCAGTATACACAAATCTACACATTTTCATGACCAGAATAAACATACCTGCACTGATGTGGGTAGAGGGCTCAAAAGAGCACAACAAATTATATATATTTTTATATAAAAGTGCATATAAATGTCATGTGTACTTACCAAATAATCCACATACAGCTCCTAACTGGTAAACCTTAACTTTCAAATTCTTCATTTCAGATTTTAACGGCATCACTGTTACCAACACACCAGCGACCACCACGCAGAGTAAGAAGTGCTTTTGGTGTCAAGATTCAGTATTCAAAATTCTTTATTTGTCACAAACATAGTTACTGTATACATTGTGTGGTAAAATGTACCCCTGAGTCAACCTGTAAGAAAAACTGTGAAAAAAATACTTGAATACTTGAAATTAAAGAGAAATTTGGAACGGCTAAACCAAGGTGATAAAATATACAGAAAAAGGAATATTCCAACTAAACAAACATTGCAAACATTACAAACAGAAGCTATACAATGTGAAAAGGTAACAGAACAGAAACCTCTGTGCTGTAAAATGCAGCATGCCGGTTTGTTGGTTGACAGAAAGCAAGACACTATGAGGCAGAGAGTTCCATTTGTGTTATGAACAGTTAAAGTTGTGGTGTCATGTCCTAGTTAAGGAGCCTCTAGTTACTCCTGCACCATCTATATGATTTAAGCTGACCAGACAGACAGTTACTGGGGTGATGATCCTAGTTGCTGTAGTCCTGCATCTCCTGGTATAAAAAGATCACTGGAGAGACCCAAAACTTCCTCAGCTGTCTCAGGTGGTAAAGATGCTGCCTTGCCTTTTTGGACTGGGCTTGAGTATATTCAGTCCATATGAGATCCTCGGAGATGTGCACACCCAGATAAGCTGCTCACCCTCTCCAGTGCAGGCCCGTAGATGTTGAGTGCGGTATAGGACCGTTGCTCTTACTGAAGTCTATCACCATCACCTTGGTTTTGCTGACACCACAATGTCAGGTTCTCCATCTCTTCTATGTACGCTGTCTCATTGTTGTTGGAAATGAGGCCCAGTACTGCTGTGTCTTCAGCAAATTTGAGCTGTGTGTCGGTGTAGAAGGTATAGAGCTGAGGGCTGAGTACACAGCCTTGTGGAGGTCCTGTGTTGAAAGTGATGGCTTGGAGACACAACCACAAACTCTCACCACCTGTAGTGTGCATGTGAGGAAACTGTCTGTAGTCCCTAGATGTTCTGTAGGAGACAGAAAACTGAAATCCCAGGCACACAGATTCAGTTCAAGATCCAACAGCTTAGTGAACAATCTATGGGAGTTTATTGTATTGAAAGCTGAACTGTCGTCAATGAACAGCAGTCACACATAGTTCCCATGTTTTTTGTCCATTCGGCTGAGGGTGGTAAGTAGAATCGGGGTGATGGCATTGTCCATGGATCTGTTGGGGTGGTAGACAAACAGGAGTGGATGTTTGGAGCTGAGGAAGGATGCTCTCATTTGGTCTTTAATGAGTCTCTCGAAAACCCTCATAATTACTGATGTTAGAGCAACAGGCTAGTAATTATTCATGCACAATGGTGTATGGTTCTTTGGTATCAGAACAACCCTTAGAACTTCTGAAGCACATGAAGACCACAAACAGAACCAGAGACTCATTGAAGACGCCGGTCCGCTGGCTGGCACATGTAACAATGTACACTGTGAGTGCAATTTATTGGATGCGAAAGCTTATATGAGAGTTTCATTAGAATAACCTAATGGGAGAAAGGTCTGGGGACTAGGAAAGCCAAGATATAACCCTCAAACATTTTTGCATTTCTGGATATGGGTTTGGCACAATTTTAAAGAATACATGGGGTCATTATCCTGTTGAAGAACCAGAAAGAATTGTGTTGTGTTGAAGAACTGAATGATACACAACATGAATGTCACATTCCTGAGTTTTGGGATGTAAATTTAAAGATGAAATTTCAGTGTAATCTTTGACAGATTGTTCATATGTAAATGATTTGATGGAGGCTGCCATTGACAGAAACATTGTCATAATGGTCACTTAAAAGATATTATTATGAATTCAGTTTATAAATTCATTTTTTTTCTTTTCAGGACTAGTTTTAATAGAGCAACACTCTGCATCTATTACATAACACGTTTCTAAAACCCTCTGCCCTTTATTTGTCTTGGGATGTTGCCATCTTGTCTGGAAGCTTCACAAAGTTTTCTTGCAATAATGTACTACTACACTGTGAGAAATATTTCTTTTGGTTTGTGATATATATTTTTGATTGATACAAGATAAAATCCTAGGCTACATCCAAACTGGTGAACCTTAACTTCCATATTCTTGTGTTACCAACACACCAATGACCACTGCGCAGAGTAAGGACTACTTTTGTTGAATTTGATCTGCAGTATGAAGAAAAGAGATATCAAATCAAAACCTTGTGTTATATTTGGTGTTATATTTTGTTGCGTTACAGGCTCGGTCACATAATCAGGTACAAAAAGATTTTTTTTTTCAGATAAAAGCTGGCACTGAACATGAACATTTATGATACAAATAAAAATGATGTAAGAGCTTACTGCAGATTAATAACGTTGGGGCAGATAATTTAAAGTAAAAAATTGCTGACAGGGGGGCTATGACAGAAGACAGATGAAATATTTGTGAAGGAGACAACTTTTACCTTCAGAAACCCTTCTACATATTGCTATTTTGGCTTACCGATTCCCCATATTTGACACCCTGCTGTTCACACTATTCACATTTTGGTTTGCACACTACATGACAGGTCAGCAACAGGGGGGATCATTCACCCAGAGGAACCTCCAATGTCTGTCTGGTTAAAACTACGCTGTCATGAAAACACATGTGAGAAGTGATGCAGGGAATTACATAATGACACAACACATAAGACCGGTTATTTTTTCTTCCAAAACCAGATGTCAGCAAGAAATTAGTGATCTGAGTTGTTTTTTTGCATATTTCCAGCAAAAAATCAAGGATAAAAAAAGAATATAAACTCCTCTCATCACCTGGTGTCACATTGGCTCCAGCTTGTTGCCACACTCACTGCCATTTTGAACAGGATTTGGACCGGCCGACAGGTCCAGATATTTAGCATGGTGGATATCTGTCGGACGTCTGCGAGGCCTCAGCAAGCCTGGGGTTTGAGTCAAAGCCAGATGTGTTGACTATTTTCACCAAGATTTAAAAGTTGGTGATATGTGTTTTATGTCAGACAGAAAATGTGTTCAGACTTTATTAAATCGTGATGTCAATTATCTGCTCCAATACATCTGAAGATTACTGTACAAATAACTGCATACATAAAATAACCACATAATTGTTCTTATGGTCCTTCTTGGATGTTTTTTCCTCTTCTGCCCAGCAGGAGTTTTTCACTTGTTTCTAGCTTCCCGAAGGTTTGTCTGGGCCAAAATATCAGCTGATATGAAAGAAGAACATGGATCAGGTTGTTTCTAATGCTGAGGACTTACTTAAAGAGGTTATTCGGTAGAAAAGTTATTCATCCACATATCTGCTCTCCCTGAGTTACCAATTACCGCATACCTCAAAAAGATGGAGTGCAAACCTTTCTGACCAACATTTACTCCAGATGGAATGTCTCCTACGAGCAAGCCACAAGTGGTCCTCTGATAAAATTTGCTATAGAGGAAATTACTCGGATGTTCTATGATATTAAATTCATGGCTTTCTGGGTCTTTGTCCCAACTTGGGACAATGTTGGGATTGAAACTGTTACAGGGGTAAGCGATTTATCTTTATAATACAGTCACTGCTTACAAGCAAGATTTTTTTGTAACACTATACTTGAACCATTTCCAGTAATTTTCATGACAGTACTCTTAATGATGTCATGATGGCTTATGTCACTTCCTAATTAGCCGTCATGGCGTCAAACATATTATCTGTCATGACAGTAGTAATAAACACTTTTATATTACTGGATGTAAACTGTCATAACAGTATATGATGTCTGCTATGATACATTCATGACATTTTATGTCAGTGTTATGTATAGTTTTCAAGTAAAGCGGTACCCTTTTCCTCTTGAAGAAGGTGACTTTCCAAGTTGTCTTGATATTCGATGGTAAAAGCCGCTCTTTTGTCTTGATGCACTATGGGAACAGTCCCAACATTCCACAAGCCTGGGTGGTGAGGATAGCAAGTTCATTTTTTTACTAATGTAAAATATTAACTAATTAAATTATAATCACTATGTTGCTGAGTTTTCTTTAAGCTTTCTTTCTATTTCTTTGTTTTTTTCTTTGTGCCATTCAGGCATCCAGTACATCTAACCTGTTTACAACTACTAATACCTGGTCGCTGGGAATACCTGGTCGCTGGGCTTTCCGTGTTGATGGCTCAGTCTCAGGTAAATTAAAAATAAACAAACAAACAAAATAGTAAAGAAAAATGACACACATATAATAAATGAATATATTTTAGTTTTCAATTATTTAGTCATTATTAAGTTTAATTCGATTCTTTTTATAATCGCTTGACATCCATAATATATACCGTATGTGTATATGTATATAGGTACAAGTAGTGTTTTTATTTGTCCATGAGCATAACCAACAAATTTAAAAAACATGGCCTCACTCTCTCTGGGCCTGTGCTCTTCAACCAAGATTCTGTCTCGCAGCGCTCTTCTCCAAATTGTCTCTCAAAGTTCTTTTCTTAACTAGCAGTAGCACCCAGACTTTTAAAGTGTTCAGGGTTCCTAGTTAGGGAGGACCTTGACTGGAATCCCATGACTTGAGCCCCTTTAACCGCGATTGGAATTTTGAGCCATGAGCTTTTTTTTTTTTTTTTTATGATTTTTTTATTGAGGGTTTACATACCTCACAGAACCACACAGTATAATGGCGCTTGTAGATTACTTGAGTTATAGTAGCAAAACACACATACACACAAACATAAACAAACAAATGAAAAAAAAATAATTATAATAAGGGAATAATAATAGTTCAACTGTCAATCAACCAGAACCAAACAGAGCAATAAGGGGGTCTGGATCAATCTGGGTTTCGCATATTACTGAAAGTGTATTAAAGATTAAAGAGAGGGCTGAGCAGCTCCAAAACATGTGTACATGGTTAGCAGGAATTTGATTACATCTACAGCACTTGGGATCAACATCCTAGTAGATCTTGGATAATCTTAGTCTTAGTCCAGTGAGTCCTATGGATAATTTTACATTGTATAAGCCCATGACGGGCACAGACAGAAGATGAGTGAACCCGTTGAAGTGCGCTTTTCCAGACTTCCCCCGATAGTTCCACACCCAGCTCCCCCTCCCATGCGGATTTAATATGATTTAATAAAGACAACTGCAAGGAGCAAAGCTGACTATAGATAACTGACAAGGTACCCTTAATAAGAGGAAGTGGTGTAAGAAAAACATCAAACTCAACATAACCCGATAATTGACCAAATGAAGTAAAGGTATCAAGTGCTGCAGGGATAGAGGTTGAGAGATCAGAGATATATAATAACAAATCATCTGCATATAAAGACACCTTATGTTCATAACTATTCATAAATATGATAATGCCATGAATAAGGGGGTTGGAGCGTAGTGCTATAGCGAGAGGTTCTATGACAAGGGCGAATAATAATGGGCTTAAGGGGCAACCCTGACGGGTTGACCGCTGTAAAGGGAAATATTCTGATTGATTGTTAGATGTCCTGACTGCAGCTTGCGCGGATGAATAAAGAAGTTTTATAGAATCTATGAATTTTGGACCAAAACCAAACCTTCCAGAGGTATAAAAGAGGTACTTTCACTCGACCCTGTCAAATGCCTTCTCTGCATCTAAAGATATTATCGCTTCAGGAGTCTTGGTAACTGGAGGGTTATATATAATGTTAAATAAACGGCGAAGATTGAAAAAGGAATGGGAGAACATTTTCCAGACGCAATGCCAGAAGTTTGGCCAGAATTTTATAATCTGCATTTAACAGGCTAATTGGGCGATATGAGGCACAGTCGAGAGGATCCTTATTTTTTGAGAATTAAACAAATAGTTGCTTGGGTAAGAGTCTGTGGGAGGGTACCCTTGGCGAATGCTTCCCTATGCATTTCAATTAAGATAGGAGCCAATTTGGGGAAAAAATTCTTATAAAATTCCATTGGATACCTGTCAGGGCCTGGGGTTTTACCCGATTGAAGGGATTTCACAGCATTGAGCAATTCTTCGCTTGTGATTGGTTGCTCTAGAATTTCAGCCATTTCACAGTTGACTGCAGGCAAATTTAGGGAGTGAAAAAAATTATCCAATTCTTCGTCATCTACATTACTTTCAGAGGTGTATAGATTGAAAGCGCCATGAGCACATTTAACTTTGATCGGAATCCTGTGGCACAAGCACATTCACCCTCTAATCCAGTGACTTGAGCACATTAAGCCTAGATCAGAACACTGAGGCTCAAGAGCATTTAATCTTGTTTGGATTCACCATGGCTTGGACACATTTTAACAACTGATCAGAATCTACCATTTTAAATGGGCACCTGCACACTCTGTCATTGTACTATAGGTGGGACAAAAATTCACAGTTTACACCACATGCACTATGAGCTCAACTATGGACAACCAAATATTGATTTTATTTCAGAAATGTTACATGACTATAGACAGGACAATGTTACATTACTCAACATCTCATCTGCCATAGGATGATTATGACATTAATGTGTCGATGTTATTCATCAGGACTAGTTGAAAACAAAAATTGTTTTAAACTAGCCTACATGTTTCTTCTTAGAAAATGCTAATGGGTCCACAAATAATTCTTTTAACAATGCTGAAGAAAATCCTCTCTTGGGTCCTTAAAGAGCCACATCTGCCCTTTCCTCATCTCAAAATGATGCACCATATCTGAGGTACCGAAGGATCCTTCATACAATGTTTAGAGGACCCGTATCCAGATGAGTCGTCTTGATCTCTGACAGCCAAAACCGCTCCTTCGTTTTGATGAACTATGGGTTCATTAACAGTGATCCATTACACCCGATAGTGAGAGCGTCTTTTTTTTTTTTTTAACCAAATTTACAATACTTCATAGCACTCCAAGGTAGACTTAGGAATAATTTTCACTGCTTTGATTTTTTTTTTTTTTTTTTTGTAGGCTGGATACAAGACACAAACCAACACTCATAACTTTACCATTCAGGCACCCAGCGCCTCTAACCTATCTACAACTACTAATGTTGGAATACTTGGTCGGTGGGCTTTCCGTGTTGATAGCACAGTCTCAGGTACATTTTGTGCTATTTTGCATTTGGGTTGATGTACAGCTTCTGAAACCAACTTTCATTAAAATGTGAATGTTGTAAAAGGACAACAGGCGAGTATTAAAAATGAGAACTGACCATCTAGACCAGGTTGAAACAGGATGTTCACTGCATTTATTTTAATTTGTTATGATATGCATGATACATGATTACATAATTAATTGTATGATTTTTGTCTTTTGGGGTAGATTAGTACTTTCCCATGCATGGAATGGCTTTTCAGAATTAGAATTTTAATTAATCAAGTATGTCACCCATAGCACAAATTAACTTAACCATGCTTCATAACATTGGCTTAACCATGCCATAAACATGTTATGACAGATAACTCTGATTTGCTAATGGAACTCAAGTCAGAAGATTGACTAGGCTATGTAAGCGCCTTCACCTTCTTCTTTAGAGACCAGGGTTTGTGTTCGAGGTCATTGTCTTTACCGCTATTCGGTTTCTTGGTCATTTAGTTTAAATTAGCCTCTATTATGCCCCAGAACATTGCTTCATTTAGGTTTCTTTTGATGACATTACTTCCCTGTGGATATGATGTTCTTGTGGACCTCTTCTTTCTCCAAACATCACAAGCTAAATTATTGTCAAAGAAATCTATTTTTGTTCCATCTGACCAGGCAACATTGTTCCGAAACAGTTCTGAGAATCTCTTGTCTTCTCTCTGATATTGTGAAATTTCATGTGGCACTTGGGTAGATTCAGCTTTCCACTTGCTTGTTCCGAATTGCATAATGTTCAAAGTGAATAAGGCTACTCATATCGTCTACTCCAACAATGAACTAGTTTAAAAACTACCTCAGCTGTCACCAAGCCTCTACCAAGATCTACTTTGCTGCTGTTTTTGGATCTAACATGCACATGTAATATTTTATGAGCAGTAGTGAAGTTATGCCAAATTGTTGATGTGAAGATCCTTATACAAGTTCCTATTTCTTCCCTCCATCGCCATTGCTTGTGCTTCATAAAGACAATGAGAAAATTTGTTTCATTCATAATTTGGCAAAACTAGTCAAACATTAAAGCTGACCCCCTTTTAGGTAGAATGGCAAGTTTAATTTGATTCGATTAGTTAATTAGTTAGCACTGCAAAGGGTGTCAATTTATGCTTGGCTTTGGTAATGTTTTATTGCGCTGATACATGAATTAGTAATGTAATTACACAATAATGCTTTGAATATCCCTCCCACAACATCATCACCACTATTCTATCCATTTGGCTCAGGGGCTGGAGACACTATCAGTCCTCTCAGTGTTGACGGAAGCTCCTCAGCTATAAGCCTACAGAGTCCATTCTCTTTCTTTGGACACAACCTCTCTCAGCTATATGTAAGTGTAAACAGGTTGTAATCATCATTAAAACTTACTGTGAATGCAGATTTAATTTCTGTCTGTTTTCATTTTCACACAGGTCAAAAACAATGGACACTTAACATTTGATCAGCCTTGGGACAGCAATAAAATTGTTCAGTTTAATGGATATGGTGATTGCTCCATTCTTGACTGACATTGATAATCGTGGAAATGGCATTATCTCATATCATCAGTACACTAATGGCGGTGTGCTCACACAGGCCACATGAGACATAAACCAGTACTTTCCAGGAGTTAACTTCACCGCCTCTTGGGTTTTTGTAACAACACAGCTACTTAGGCACAGTAAGATGCATATTAGCTTGTGTTTGCACTTAACGTCTTCATGTTTAATTAGCATAAATTTTCCTGTGAAAAGGGATTTTATCTTTGTTTTTTCTAATAGTCAAAAACATACAATGCAAAGGCATATACAAGTTTTGTAAGTTCATATTTTTGTCATACTTAATATATTGGTCATATAATGTTTGTCAGAGTTCTTTGGTCAATGATTTAATGTACTTTGACTTCACCAGTTCACATGACTGATAGAGGATCAGAGATCTATGTCCCTAGGAGGGACACTAGCCAATATCTGGTGACATATAGGTTTTTCTAAAAGATTAACACCTCTGTGCATGAGAGTGAATCTGTGTTTTTCTGAACCTCATTGTTAAAGTATGAAAGACCCTTCATTTAGAAATCATAGTATTTCAAAGGACCTTTAAAGCTGCATTAATTTTTCTGTTATCTTTCCAAGAACATTGCCTTAGCATAGCCACTTTGATTCCATGGCTTGTTTGCCATGATGGGCACTTTTAGCCAAAACTTGTACAGCTACATTTTGCTCAGATGAACATCAGTCAAATTTCTAAAAAAATATTCTAAGGACAATGAGTGGAGCTGGAATTTCGATGTCACTTTCAAGTAGGGTCTGAGTAATTGTAAATACGATACAAGTTTTGTGTTGACAATTATAAAACCTGATTATGCCTCTTCATTGTGGAGTATTTTGGGTTTTTTTTCAGATTTCTGAGGGAGAATTTTTTTTTCAAACATTTCCATTTACAGTAAGTCACTGTAGAGAAAGAAAAAGGGACAGGGTGGCTAAACATAATAGTGTGCTGTACCCATATATGCTTAGAACAAAAAGGTCCAACAAAAGAAGAAAAACCACAGTTCCCTCATGTTTGTAAACAAAGAAAAGCACTTCGGTGAAATATATATGTTTAAGGCATGTCCTTTGCTTTTTCTTCCAGGAATCATCATTTCAAGTGGCTTTGATTTCTGGTCACAGTTTTTCCTTTGTGCTGATGAATTATGAGGGCACTGCACAAACTACATAGTGGAGGTAAAATAATCTATACACTATCTTTGTAATATAGATGTTTTGTCTGTACTCTCTAACACATTTGTTCTTTAATGGGCTGTTTTCTGCTTAGGCTGGGCATGGGATATACTCCACCAATTACTTTGTAATTGTGTTGTCGGATGGCAATTTCGCCATTCCGAAGCTCAGTTCTTCAAGTAACGTGAATATCCCAAGACGGTGGGCCTTTTTGGTAAATCAACCTAGTGATGCAGTTACACAAGGCAATTAAGGGGTGCTTCTTATAGTAAACATGCTTTCTGCTGCTCTGTCTACAATTTGTTCTCTATACCTGGCGTTAACTAAATAAACTTTCTACAGATGATGTTCTGGCAGCACGGCTAAAAGTGAAAACAGCCTCTGACCTGACAAACACTAATAATCAAAAGATCTTTTTGCAGCAGGTAAGTTGTTGTCTTTTGTCTTTTACCAATATGACAAACATAATATACTGTTGATGATCACAGTATATTATGTTGACTGAACTCAAGGCACTCAAGGTAAATGAAATGATACCATGCGCTTAATTTTTTGTCAGCTTCAAAATGAACTAAGGAGGATGGGCATGCCGTCCACTGTGAGACTGAAAGTGAAGAGAGTTCAGAAGACAAGCCCATGATTGTTTCAGCAACCCAGCAGAGTGTGGTTATGGCTGATTGTCAGCCCTGAACGAATCTTTATCTTGTACTTCTCTTTGCATTATACAGTTGCATGCAAGTTTTTAGGCACCCCTGGCCAACTGGCCCGTTTCGTGGATAAAACTGCATTTATAAACTACTCTAACCATATAAGGTGTTGTGGAAATGATCGTTTTCATCTAGGTTTGTTTTCCTTGTTTGTTGAAAATGTTTTTGTGTTTATGGCCAAAACTGAAGGCCTCTAAAGTTAACAAAGTGAAACAAAGATGGAGCCAAAGTATATCATTTCCTGAATCAGCAATAGCACTAACAGGAATACACAGGATGTAAAAAGGAATCTGATCAAGGAACAAGATTATATCAACAACTATTTAAGAATGCTAAGATAATAGATATGCAGCAAATTCAAGGTTCAAACAGAAGGACACCCCAAGGAGCAAAGCAAGGACAAGAAGCAATCCCAAGAATACCCCGGTAAATAAAGCAAATGGGTGAATTACGGATTCAAACCCAAAAATACCCAAATGGAGCAAATAAAAGGCAAGTAGCAATTCTAAAGATACCCCAAAGAAACAAATCAAATGAATTCAGGATTCAAACCTCAGGAGTCAAAGCCAGAACACAGCTCTTGACAAAATCAATGTTTAAATAACAGTCAAGGCAGGAATTAGTATTGGTTTGGCCAGCAACAGAAAGAAGAGCAGAGGCTAGATTAGCAGCAATTATCAAGAAAGCGAAAGAGAAGTGAATCTAAAAAAGAAAGAGTAGCTAGGTAAGAATTAGTATGTTTTGTCCTATGTATATTTTTCCAAACGGATCTTCTAAGTTATGAGGTTGTTAAGGAGTCAAATTATAAGCAAGCCATCACTGGGGCCTGTTTGTTGGCATGGTTCTCACAATTCTCTTTATGGTCTACAACATGTCTCCATCCACTAATCTCGGTTTAATATGGTTGTGAGTAATAAGCCTAAAATGAAAGCTGCTCAGGAGATGAAGAACTGGCACCCGTGGTGATTATGCAAAAGTTTAAATCACATTGCAAAACAATTGGCATGCAGAGTGAGTAATTCAGGCCACATATGGCTTATCAACATAGAGGCAAGTTTAAACACACACATATTTACAGCTATACTACTATACAGTAACCCATCTGTAACTGCAAATACCTAACCAGCAGATAAATTGTTGTTGCATACATTGTTAGTGTGTAATTACACAGTAACATGGAGACACTTAATATAAGGTGGGAAGTAGGAACCCAGTTTAATCAGATTTTTTCCTAGGTGCTAAATAATGTTTACATGTGACATTTTATTCTTTTGTTAATGCATAGTTAATGTGTAACTACACAGTTATTAAACACACTGTCAAAGTCAAAGTCAGATTTATTGTCAGTTTTTCCACATATGCTAGACATACAGAGGAACTGAAAGTACGTTTCTCGCCGTCCCACTGCGATGCACAACATATGTGACAACATCTAACATTACTAACATTGCCTAACATAACTTAAGGACATATATCTAATGCTAAAACGACACCTAACATTACTAACATTACTTAACATAACTTAAGGACATATATCTAATGCTTAAACAAGACAGGAACACAAGACAAGGATCACAAGGCAAACAAAAACACAAGAATGTCTCAGCAGCAAATGTTCTGTATGTGCTGTGATAGTGCAAAAGATGTGCAAAAAATGTAACTGTGCAAAAGATGAGCAGCAACTTTCTGGACTACAGATATTCAGGAGCATATGTAAGTAGAGTGCAGGAATATATGTTAGAGTGCAAATATAAGTAAAGTGAAATGTGCAAACTGTAGATACTGTAGATATTAAATAGATGTGCAACCTGTGCAAACTGTAAACCATGTAGACATGGTAGCAGCAACTTGGCAGAGAGGCAGAGAGGAGTGGGTGGGAGAGAGGGGAGAGAGTTCAGCTTCCTTATGGCCTGGTGGATGAAGCTGTGTGCAAGTCTGGTGGAGCGGGCACGGATGCTCCTGTATCTCCTCCCAGAGGGCAGGAGGCTAAAGAGATTGTGTGCTGGGTGGCTGGCGTCACACACAATCGTAGTTATTTTTCAGGTAAGGCGGGTGTTGTACATGTCTTGCAGGGAGGGGAGAGTGGCACGATTATCTTTCCAGCTGTGCTTATTATTCGCTGCAGGGTTTTCCTGTTGTGGTCAGTGCAGCTCCCACCTCACACAGTGATGCAGCTGGTGAGGACGCTTTCAATGACGCCCCTGTAGAACGTGCGCATGATGGGTGAGGGGGCTCTTGCTTGCCTGAGTTTCCGGGGGAAGTATAGGTGCTGCTGTGCCTTCTTTGCCAGTGATGCCATGTTGGTGGTCCAGGAGAGGTCCTCACTGATGTGCACCCCCAGGAATTTGGTACTGCTCACCCTTTCCACAGCAGCGCCATTGATGTACAGTGGTGTGTGTTGGGTGTGTCCTCTCCGGAAGTCAGTGACAGTCTCCTTAGTCTTATTGACATTGAGCAGGAGGTTGTTGTCTCTGCACCATGTGGTCAGAAGGTCGACTTCCTTCCTGTAGTTGCTCTCATCGTTCTTGGTGATGAGACCTACCAGAGTTGTGTCGTCTGCAAACTTCACCATGTGATTTATGCTGTATGTTGGTGTGCAGTCGTGTGTCAACAGGGTGAAGAGCAGGGGACTGAGCACACAGCCTTGCGGGACACCTGCGCTCAGCGTGATGCTGTTTGAGGTGTTATTGCCGACTTGTACTGCTTGTGGTCTCTCAGTGAGGAAGTCCAGCAGCCAGCTGCATAGTGAGGTGTTGAGCCCCAGCAAGTCTAGTTTGCGGATGAGTTGTTGTGGGATTATGGTATTGAATGCCGAGCTGAAATCTATGAAAAGCATTCTCACATATGAGTCTTTTGTGTCCAGGTGGGAGAGGGCTGGGTGGAGGGCAGAGCAGATTGCATCCTCTTTGGATCGTTTAGCTCGGTATGCAAACTGGAAAGGGTCCAGGGTGGGGGGTATGGAGGATTTGATGTGTTTCATGACTAGCTGCTCAAAGTACCTCATGATAATGGGGGTCAGTGCCACAGGTCAGTAGTCGTTGAAACAGGATGGAGCAGGTTTTTTTGGTACGGGTATGATTGTGGTGGTCTTGAAGCATGATGGCACTGGCACTCAGAGAGGTATTAAAGATGTCTGTGAGAACATCCTTAAGCTCCACAGCGCAGCCTCTTAGCACATGACCAGGGATGTTGTCTGGACCTGCTGCTTTGCGGGTGAGTGTCCTCTTCACGCTGGCAGCAGACAGACACAGAGTCTGATCATGAAGGGGTGGTGGCGTCTTCTGTGGACGTGTGTTGTTTTGTCCTTCAAAACATGCAAAGAAGCTGTTAAGATCATTTAGCAGAGAGGTGATGCTGTCACAGGTCCGTGGCGCAGGCTTATAGTCTGTGATGGCCTGAATACCCTGCCACAGGCTCTGTGTGTCTCTGCTGTCTTTAAAATGGCAGGTTGTCTTTTGTGTGTATTTCTGTTTTGCCCTCCTGATCCCACGGGACAGGTTGGCTCTTGCTGTTCTCTGTCTGGTTTCTTTAAGTGCACTGATAAGCCACAACTTTAAAACCACCTGTCTGATATTGTGTAGGTCTCCCTCATGCCATAAAAACAACAATGGCATTTGGCACCAAGATGTTAACAGAGGATCCTTTAGGTTCTGTGAGTTTCAAGATGTGGCCTTGTCTTCTTCCCATAGTGCATCCTGTTCCCCAGTAAGTTGCACATTCCGCTGTCCACATGATGTAAAAGAAAATGTGATGAATTAGACCAGGCCAGCTTCTTCCACTGCTGCATGGTCCAGGTCTGATGTTTAAGTGCGCTTTGTAGGCACTTTTGGTGGTGGACTGGGGTCAGCATGAGCACTCAAACTAGGCTGCAGCTATGCAGTGACATATGCATCAAGCTGTAATACACTGTGTGTTTTGACACTCACATTAACTTTTTCAGCAGTATGTGCTATAGTAGCTCTTCTGTGGGACCTGACCAGATGGACTTGTCTTTGTTTGGGTGCCCATGACCATGCTGCTGGTTCACTGCATGTCCTTCCTTGAATCACTTTTAGTAGGTACTGACCACTGCTTACCAGGAACACCCCACAAGACCTGATCTTTATATTTGCCCATTCTTCCTGCTTCCAACACATCAGCATCAGCTTCAAGAGAACTGACTGTTCACGCACTGCTTAATACTGTATAACCCACAACATCATCTGTCAGTGGTTTTAATGTTCTGGTTGATCAGTCTACTGTGTGTGTGTGTGTGTGTGTGGACAAAGTGTGGCATTCCATATCCACTACCCACGCAATTGTTTTTTTGTGTGGTAAATAGCATAGTGTTTAATCCATTCTGTAGTACAAAGTCAACTAGCAAGTAGCATAATGGTTTGTGGGAAGAGTGTATTAAAGAAAAACATTTTTGTGACAGGGAAAGCAGGTTTGGGAGGTTGGAAAATTTCAAACTTGGTTAAGGGTGAATACTTCAGCAGGCACAAATATCAAGATAATGCTGTCAGGCTGAGACGATCTACTTAAGAAGTTCCACTTAATCTTCTGTGTAATTAAGTCTTTAAGACGTCAGCAACGTCATTCAAAATTTTATGCGTCATTGCTGAGAAATTTACTTAATCACACGTGTGGTGACAGCTTCTAGATGCTTCCTTAATCAATGTCTTATAATTATCTTTTATAATGGTTTTGGCAACATTTGTGTTGTAGACATTGTAATGAGTGCTTCCTATCACCTTCTCTATAAAAAGAGTCAGTAAAGTTAAAAGGCTGTCTCAAAGAAAAATCAGATTTACTTACTCTGTCACTGTCCCCAGATAACGATGACCAGCCAAAGCATGTCTGGCATCCAAATTTTCTTCTTAGGTTTAGAACTGATGACACTAGAGATGACCCAAACTCTTTAGGTAAATACATCCTTGAAAACTTTTCTCAAACTGCAGCTTAAACCACAAGTCTAAAAGTCACCTACTGCACTACCTTAGTGAAGAGCTGGATGTGGTTTGAATGGGTTGAGAGAAATGCATTTATGAAAATGGTTTGGGTGACTGTTGACCATTTGTTATGGGTAATACTACTACTATTTGAAAGGGAAATAATTAAATTGGCCCCTTACTGTAAAATTCTTTCTCTGCATTCAACCCATTCAACAAGTGAAGCAGTGGGCTGCCACCGATGAGGGGCACCCAGAGAGCACTGTGTGGGGATGCACAGGAGTACCTCAGTGGTGCCACTGGCAGTCCTGGGCTTCAAACCCACAACCTTCTGATCACAGGGGCAACTCCCTAACCACTAGGCCACCAGGGAGCAGTACACAG
Source organism: Hydrocynus forskahlii (assembly GCA_037974365.1). Lineage (NCBI taxonomy): Eukaryota > Metazoa > Chordata > Actinopteri > Characiformes > Alestidae > Hydrocynus > Hydrocynus forskahlii. The sequence goes on along the minus strand of JBBPCX010000114.1, from coordinate 29,658,107 downwards.
TACTGTAAATAAGCTACTATTTCATAGGTATCAACATTCCATTTGACTTCATGGCTAATTGTTGCATATGATTATCTTTTCTTCCAAGTGTATATGTGAGACTGTTCACATTAATTCTAATGATATTAATAATTAATCATTAATTGTATACATATTTAAATGTATTATATGTATTTAAAAGCATTTTTGCCTGGATTGTACCAATCTGAGGAAAACTGCTTGCACTGTTTCACTTTGAACAGTATGAACAAAGTTCTACTTCCAACAAGCGATGAACACATGCTTGGGAATACAGCTGGTGTCAGCAACGGCTAGCATATATATATATATATGCATAAACCAAGTCTTTAAAATTCACATTTCTCATAAAAGATCTATGTTCTTTTTAAGACACAAATTTTGCTACCATATATTAGAAAAAAATCTTGCTAGCTGTAAAGAACACTAAGAGTTTCTTTGGGAGTACATTCAGCGCTCATCGCTTTTGTCTAGCAAATAGTGAATAAGGGATGGCTTCAAAATCTCTATAAATGAAATTTATACAACCTGTTATATTAACAAGAACAGACGTGTCCTGTTCATTGAATGCTTTGTTGTTCAAAAGCATAGTGAAATTACATGATGGGGACTTTATGTGGGCTAAGTTCTACCTAGAAGGTGTAAAACCTGGCAACCCTGCACATTAGCTGGTATATCTAATAAAACAGTTATGGAAGCACAAAATGACAGCCAGCGTAAAGCATAAAAAATATTATTTGGCTTAATTAGGTGGGCTGATATGGACAAAAGTATTGGGGTGCATCTGTTTTTCAGGGTTTGGGCTAGGCCGCTTACTTCCAGTGAAGGGCTTAGTCTTAATGCTTCAGCATACCAAGGCATTTTGGACAACGCCATGCTTCCGACTTTGTGGACACAGTTTGAGGAAGAACCTTTTCTATTCCAGCATGACTGTGCCTCAGTGCACAAAACAAGCTCCATAAAGACATGGTTGGATGAGTTTGGAGTGGAAGGACTTGACTGGCCGCACAGAGCCCTGACCTCAACCCCATCCAACACCTTTGAGATTAACTGGAATGGAGATTGCGAGCCAGGCCTTCTTGTCCATTCCTTACAGAAACACTCCCAAAATCTTGTGGAAAGCCTCCAAAGAAGAGTCGAAGCTGTTGTAGCTGCTAAACGGGAGACCAACTCCATATTAAGTCTATATATTTGAATCATTAAAGTCATTAAAGTGTCTGGTTGGTGTAATGGTAAGGCATCCCAGTACTTTTGTCCATGTAGTGTAGGTGTGTGCTTTGTAGGGAAGCCCTGCAGCAGCAGCTGCAATGTTCAAAGTGGTTGTTTTGCTCCCCCGGGTGGACAGACTGTGGGAGTGTTGGTGATGAACTCTGGCCTGTGAGCAACAATTTATTCAGGCCAAATGGACAGTTTTGAAACTTTTTTGATTGAAACCAATAAATAACACAGTGGTGCCCAGAGCTCGGAGAAAAACAGCTTCCAGATGAGACGAGAGAAGTGGCCTGGCTGCTCAACTACTATCGGGCTATCTAAGTTTCCCACACACATACACTAGTTTAATTCAGTCGTATTTGTTTTTTACAAACGAATGGAGGTTTATTAAGCAAGCAAAGTCAGTTCTGCGTGGCCACAGCTGATCGAGAAGCTGAAGGAGTTTACGAGAGTAAATAACGAGGACTGCAGGTAAAATCAGAACTGGTTTAATGCGAGCTAACCGCCAACTTAGCTTCGTGTTTGTGCAGATTTTTGAAGAGCTGTGTTAAAGGTTTTACTTGTTTGCAAGTTCTTGTTACACTAAGGTGGTAGAAGCGGCCGCAAACGTCAAGTGAAGACGTGAAAAACGTTTTTCAAGCAACTTATCGTTTTTTTCGAAGGTGAAGTTGATTAGCATGCTGGCTGCCAGGTTTGTTTCCACACTACTGTTGTTGTTGTTGTTGTTAGCTTAGCTTTAGCTTAGCTCCCTAGCTTGCCACTTTTTGCATTTTGGACAGCCAGCCAACATCATATAAAATGCTTCATACGAAATGAACTGTCTATCTGGCATGTGTAGCTAGTTATCCAACTGAAATGTAGGGAAGTATTTTCGACTTGTTGAACCCTCATGACAGCTTCAACAGCCTCCAGCAAATTTAGCCAGACTTCTCATGATCTTGACTTTAACCCCCCGACGCGTAAAATGTGATAGTTAATATAAACAGAAAAGTGGTCTCAGTATATTTCTTTTGTTATGCCCAAACTGGAAAGGTTATCATCATGGTTTGTTGGATTACATGAGAAGGTAATGGGTGACCTAGATGAAATCTTATTGCCTTTCTCTGCTCAAGTTTCTGATGTGGTCTGCTGTATCTGCAAGTTAATAAAGCAGAAAACACTAAGTCCAGTGTGCTTGCACGTTTCTTGCTGTCCCTGAATATTTCAAAGATGACCAAATCAAATGATTTGTCTCACTGATGCCAACAGGGCTCAGTATCTGTACCTTCCAGTATACTTATGACAGCTTTGAGGCAGTGATGCTTATAAATGGCAGTAATTTCGATGGCCAAGGATGACCCGAATGCTGCTAGGTGAGTGGAGTTAGCTTGCCATTTATTGGCTTGTGTTTAAAGGTCTGTTTTCTCCATTTACTATCAGTGGTTAGGGTTGGGTATGGTTAAGATTTTACTGATACCAATCCTGAAACTGCCAAACAAATGTATCCATGCTCTTATTGGTACTACTATATAATTTATATAACAAGTTAAATTGTTTCCTAAGGTGTCAGTATCTAATGGGGGTGGGGGGGGAGGAAATTGCTAAAAATATTTATATAAAACTTTGTTTGGTTCCCAGTATATATATTTTTTCATTATCTTGATAAATTGTCCTAATTTATCAGTGCTAAGGAACATGTAGCAGCTGAATGTTTCATTAAAAAGAGGACCATAATTAATCCTGTTTAGTTGGATGCCATGCAGACAAGCATATAAAATGTCTAATGAAAGGAATAGTAAGCTTTTAAATGTGGCACTAATAATGTATTATTAGTTGTAAAATGGCGTATACATGAAATTATTATCATTATTATTATGACTATTACTATTATTGTAATCCATATACCTGCTTGTGTATGTCTGAGAATGGCCTAAATGCAAATGGATATTAAAATCTTTGTCTTTCTCCAAGAAATGTGCTTATATGTAGATTTTTGTCTTCATTGCTTTTTGTAATGTGCTTGAAAACAAGCACAAAAACTGTTGTGCATATTGATGCATTACAATTAACATCCACCCCTAATGGTTGTTTTAACAGCGAAGCATAGAAGAGGACCATTTTGTGTTGTTTTCTCTATGATTTATATTTACTCAATATTAATTGATTCTTAGCTGCCAGTTGCTTTAAAATCAGAGGTAAAACCTAAAGGTTTTTAACTTTTTGAACTGTGGTTGAACATTTTGAGAGCCATTCACTACCATGTAAAAGTTTTGTCATGTGTGTGCTAATTCAGTGAGCTCACAGTAAATTCAGAAATCAGTTTGGATTCGGTATAATAAGTAATGTGTTCTGTTTCTAGGGAGGATGGAAGAACTGCATAGTCTGGACCCGCGGCGTCAGGAATTGCTGGAGGCCCGGTTTACCGGAGTTGGAGTGACCAAGGTTTGTAGATGAATCTTCATTTGTAAGAAAGTCAGAACAAGACTCCTAAGGATAGATATGATCTTGTCTTGGTGGGGCTGGATGAAATAGAAAAATAATCTCTCAAAGGGGCTGCTGGTTGCAGGACTGTCTAAGTAGTGCTTTGCCAGGCAGCTCATTCTTGGGAAGTTTCTCTCATGGATCTTCCACCACTGCAAAGGGTCCATTTCAGTGTCTGCATCTGATGTCAGCTGGTAATTGTCAAGCTCTTTTTCCATTATCTCTGTCACTGTGCTGGTGGGGTATGATTTCTTAAAGAAACTGCCCAGTAACTTTCTCTGTTTTTTCGGGGTGAGTAGCATTACAAGAGGGCTTCTCCTGTATCCTCTAATCTGACTAAAGTGGCCAGATCTGTTTTCCTCTAGCATATTAGACACTGCTCTCATTTTGATGGCATCAGTCTTTCATGGGTTGATGTATCTTGAAGTGTGGACCCACCAAAATGACCACATCAAGCTGGTCATCAGTTTTCTGTTCAGCATACTTTTCATTAAGGTGTGCCATGACAGTCATGTTTATGTCCTGTGCAAGCTATGTTTTATCTTTAGATGTCTTCAGAATCTGTGTTCTGAAGAGATGTAGCATCGACTTGAGGTAGGACACACTTAGGTAGGATTCACTAGAGAGTAAATCAGTAGATTCAAGCCCTCATGCATGAACTCAATCACACCCAGGTCATGCCAGATGAGAGCCAAGTACCTGGTCTTACCTGAACTGAGGACCTGTGAGAGGGCTTTGTGCTGCCCTAACACCCTTCCAGATATTCTTTGACATGAACCCCACCTGGTGGGCGAATCTGTCACTAGCTACTGTTGCGCTTGGTCCTGGTCTGAAAGCAGCCATGACTTTCTTACACACACCCACAGCTCCACCCTCTTGTCTTTTCCTTTTTAATATGTTTAAAGTTAAAGTGGGACCTCAGACTCATTATTTCATCTTAATTAAAGTTGACAAAATAGATTTGATAGGTAAGCATAATATACATAATATATATATCATTAATAACGCTGCTCACCATCTTGCTGATAGCTAAGTGAAGTAGATGCCCAAAGCGCTGCAGCAGTTTCCAGGTGTTTAGTGATGTTTCTTTCTCTATGTTCATTCCACTGTCAGCTGTCATGCAGACTTGTTTGTCTTCACTGATTCCCCAGGATGTAAGTGCTTCTGGCAGTCCTAAAGCAATCATTTTAAATGTATGGTCTTCAGGAAAGTGGGCAATTTGAAGACATTTACTTTTCCAGTGTTCATTGAAGTGGGCAGTGTGGGTCATATGTGGTTTAGATGTGTCACTTGATCACAAATCTGATGTGCTGGTGTATGACACGTTGTCGCTCCTTGTCCACTGAGTCAATTACTTTAATCTGCTTTAAGCTGCTTAAATCTGTCATTTTTGATTATGCCTACTGGCATCATCTCTTTTGCCATGAAGTAGGCTATTGTTTTTATATCTTTTTGTTGTAAGGCATGGTGCTGGAAAAAGTGGACAAAATGGTCTGTTGTTGTGCAGGGATCACACTAGTTGTTTTAGGGTACCACCAGGGCTTTACTTTCTTGGATTTCTGGCCACAGGTGACCACAACATTACCAGAGCTCAAACCCGTGATTTTCTGATGATTGGGCCAGCACAGTTCTGTCCTTCAGGGGGTCAATAATAGAATAATAGAAACTTTGAAATTACTTAATACTCTGTATACTTTGGCTGTGCTCATCTTTCACTTGCACTTGATTAGCGCTGAAATATAATTTTGTGATAAAGTTTATCACAACAGTATCATATTATCCACCCATACCTTTCATAATGAGTTATTTGCTTATTCTAAGCAGAAATTCCTGACAAACAGTTATTTAAAGGTTACATACTTGTCTCATGAAGTGTGGGGGGTACTTGGAACATTTTTCACACAGGATGGTATCCAAGGCTTATACCATCATTATAAAGAATAATAGTTACAAAGACTGGATTGCTATCACTATCAGCCAGCACTCAATAGTTCTGTATCAGGAAAGAAAAAGTAGTGTTACACCCTATCTATTGCACCTACTCTTGAAGGTCATCAGATGAAGAAGAGCTTACCTTGCTTTCTTTTTACAGGGAACTGGTCAGAATGAGTCCTCTAACCAAAGCTTATGTAGCGGAGGGTCTTTGAGTGATAAAGAGCTTGAGGTGAGAGCTAACATACACAAAGACAACATGAACTCCAAGGGAAATAATCTAGCACTAACTGAAGAAAATTTAGCAGCATGAATGTGCCAAATTAAATAGGTTGAGTCTCATAACAAAACAATGCAGTGATGTTTTTTATTATTGCTTTAGTGCTTTAGATTGTGTGTGACTCTGAAAAACACATTTAAGACAAACCACTGTAACTTTTCAGAACTATTACATGATTTTGTGTTAAGCCATTCTGAGCCTTTTCTGTTGGCATGTTATTGTTAAATTTTGACAAAGTGTATAAAGCAGCTTGCTAGGGGTGTATCAGTGCATAGAATTACTGTGAAATTGCAGTGCAAAAACGTGACAGTGTGCATTGTGGAGAATAAGCGTTCTATCTATAATTGTGATAATTGATGTAACTGCATTGTTCATAGTGATCAACCACTGACAGTCAACAGTCCAGTCCAATGCAATCATGCCACACCCCCCCACTATCCATCTCTAGCCTCATGTGACTGAGTACAGTCATGATTTTGTTTATCCAAATTTCATTGAGTCATGGACTGAGAGTATCATTACACAGCTACAACTGAAAATTTTAAATTAGTAATAGTAAATAGAAATGACAAATATGTAAATACAAGTAACAATATGTAAAGAATGATGAGTCTTGCTATTAATGCTGTGATTCAGGAAATTCATTTTTGTGCATTCAGGCAACAGAATAATTGTGGCACTTCATCTGGTATTTTTTAGATTGTGCTTTCAGATCTTTTCCATTAGTCTTGTATTGGATTCAGACAAGCAATGTTTTGTAATGCTGTTGTCTGTTTCATGTGTTTGGCATCCAAAGACACCAGAAAAGAAGAGCAGTGAGCAGAGAACAAGGAAAAGAAAAGGGGAGAATTATGACCAGGGTAAAACATTCTTATTCTGACATGAATTTTGTGACATTAGGGGTGCACTGAAATGGAATTTCAGGGCATAAACTGATTAGTAACATTTCATTGGGGCTGAATATTTGTATATATGCATGTGTGTGTATGTTTTTATATATCAGTCAGTCACAGCATTAAATCAGGCAGCAAGTGAACAGTTATTGATGTTGATGCGTTGAAAATTGTAAAAATGGGCAAGCATGAATATTGGGCGAACTCAGATTGCAATGGCTAGTCAGTTGGAGAATCTTCAAAAACAGCATCTTTTGTGGGGTGGTCCTGGTAAGCAGTGGTCAGTACCTACCTAAAGCGGTTGAAAGAAGGACAACCGGTGAACCGGCAACAGTGTCATGGGCATTGAAAGTGAGCAAAGACCCAAGATCTCAGCTCGATCAAACAGTAGGATGTGCTGGACAAACTAGTTTGATTCATGGAGGCCAAGACGTAAATTACCTGCTACTGTCTTGGTGCACATAACACAACACACCCTCAGAGGTCCTGTGGAGTTCGTCCCTAGACGGATCAAAGCTGTTTGGGGGCACATGGGGGTCCTACACGATCTTAGACAATTTTTTTTGTCTTTTATCTGGTTTTGCTCTAAAAAGTGAGTATAGATTGAATTATTTTACCCAGCAAGAGCAATACTTCTCTTCTGTTTCATAGTGAAAGGAGGAACACGAGGGCCTAAAATTAGTGATTACTTTGAGGTGAGTAGCTGGTTGGAAAGTTCAGTGTTTCTTTATTGTCTTCAGTATAGGCTTCATTTTCTCCTCTTTATTGTTTCTCCTTTTCTGCTCTTTCTGCCTTACTGTGTCACTCTGTGTCAGTTTGCGGGGGTCAGTGGTCCAGGGAGCAGTCCAGCACGGGGAATCCCACCCCTGGTCCGCTCCTCTCCGCAACACTCACTCTCCAACTCTGCAGCGCTGGTATGTTCTTTCACACTCACTCAAATTTTTGGCAGCTACAATTTAGCAGTACTCAGGCATAGAATTTTAAGTATGTGAATTGCAGAAATTGGCAAAAAATTTACTGCCACAAAGTCACAACTCTTGAATAGGCTTCATGTTTGTTACTTATTTTGTATTCAGCTGGTTTTGACAGTGTTCAGTTTGCTCCTTATTTTAAATGTGAAATAAGGAGCAAAAAAGGCCAGCAAAGCTAGCTCCAGTAGTCAAATGTGTTCAGCACTAGTTGTATAATAAATTAACTGTTTTGCTGCTAAAGTCTAATAAACAAACACTAATTGCTTAGAACTCTTCAGCTGTGCAGTTGGAGTCACTGCAAGCCCAGTTTAGTTTTTGTTGCTTTAATAGTGACCCATAACCCACAAGAACTAGAAATGCTTTTAAAGAGGGAGAAAATAGTGAATTCTTATCATACCGTTAAAAATATCCTATAAAAATGTATTATTCTGACATATACGGTAGATGAGCACATCATGTTTTTTTAGAGTTTGATACAGCTGTTCAAAAAGTGATGTTTAATCATTAAAATTCTTGAATTGGAATACAGATTTAGTCACCAGCTGCACTAAGCTATTCTGAAAGGGCACTTATTTTTGGTTAGTCCCAAAGATTTGATTTTATTGTACACTTTTGTTTATGCTTTGTATGAAATATGAAAATTTGCAAAGTCAAGTTAATTTATTTCAGACACACATGCAGTAAAACAAAACAACTTTCCTCCAATGGTGCAACACTAAAGACTTCACTAGTGCAGACAGGACAGGGCTACACAGAAAGAAAGACTGAAAACACAAGAGCAAACAGTATGATACAATACAATAAGAGGATAGCCTATAACACAGTCGACAAGAAGCAGAAGCAGTACGGAGAGTAATTACAGTATTATGACTGACTGAACTGAAGCAGCAAAATAAGTAACTGTACAAAAGTTTTACAAGATTATGAATAACAACTAGGGCTGCAACAATTGAATATTTTTGAAATCGATTATTCTGTTGATTTTTTCATAAATTAATCAAGTAATCAGATAAATCATACTTTTGTGTTTTTAAACAACTATATCAATAGTGTGTTATGCACCATGAAAGGCCTCTTATCTGTTATTCCTCACAAAAAAAAGGTTTTTATTCAAACTCAACACTTTTATTAGATTAACTTAAAAACCTTTGGCGTATTGGCTCCAGAACTAAGCCCATTTAATGAACCGTGAAACATTTATGATGCACATGAAAAACACTATTAAATATAACTTCACAAACATAGGTTAGCCTATTTATCCTTAGTTTTATCTTAATAAAAGAAGGGAAAAGGGGTGTACCTCCTGTAATAGCCCGTCTGAGAATAAAGAATGAATAACAAAGTATATTCATCCCTCCCTTGTGGTGCACTCACACACACACACGCACGCACGCACACACACACTGAAAAGTTACATCTCAAAACACGCCTTCCCCATACATAAGGTAGTTCTATGTACTGTTGTGGTAGGCCAGGTCCGTTTTACCGTGTATATACACTGCACTACGTTGTCCGCCTTACACAGTGTAAAATGGTCCCACACTTTAGGCACTTTCTGCCTTTTACGCACACCGGGATCTTCATTTTCTGCCATTTCCATAGAGACCAAAATAAACGCGCCGTCTTAAATCTTTGAAATGCGCATCAGTTAAAACAGTCCGTGTGAAACAATGAGACCGGAGCTGCGTAGTGTCTACACAGCGGGAGTGATACAATAGCAGAGACATTTTAGATAGATGGACTTTGTTGACTCTGTGACATAAATTAAATGAAACCTTTTTTGTAATTGAATTATTCGAGTTACTCGAATAATCGTTTCAGCCCTAATAACAACCATACATTTTGGGGAAAAAATTGCTTGTTTAAATACTTCTGTAGTTACTACGCCTCTCATCTACTGTATGTTTAAAGCTGCTCTGGTGTAATACTCTCAAGCTTTCTACTTTCTCTTCTTAACTCTGCCAAACTCTTAGTTTGTTTTTGTACACTAACCCAAACCTTACTGTCCTGCTAAAAGCTGAAAGTATACTTATGTCACTGTCAAAACAGGCAATGCACACCAGCTCTTTTTCAAATTTATAGTACCATAAAATGCTCAGAGTAAAATGAGTGATTTCTTGTTGTGGACGTTGGTGAGTCTTTGTGTTGTGTAACTTATTTTACATTTATCTTTTTTTTTCACCCATCCAAACGAATGTTCAGATAACGTGTTCTATTGTCCGGTCTGAAAGAGACATATCAGTTGGTCCCTTAATGCTTAGCATGAATGTAATGCTAATGCAGTTAATAATGTGAAACTTAATACCATAGAAAGCACACGCTGTTAAAACAGTTTTAAATATGCTCTTAAATATGATAAATGCGTTTTTTAAATTGTATTTTGTTGTCTTTTATTTGGTTTATCATGCATTCATTATTTTAAAATGTTTTCCCACATGGTTCTGTGTCAGCTTGTTTTATAAAGGTGCTACATTTTGAAATGTATTATTATTATTATTATTATTAATAATAATAAAAGTATCCTTTTTTCCTAACCTTTTAGGTACAACAGAACAGTCCTCCCTCAGTCAGCTCTGTTAATGCAGATCTCACTGCAAACTCAGCGAAGCCTTTATCTGCAAACTCCTCACACAGAGCTACACAAGTGAGCTTTAAAAACCACACAGCTTCAGTTAAATCAAAGGACCAGTTTTTGTCACTGGAAGTTGCTGTGATAGACATTCTTTTAGACATTCTGATATTTATTGTTTTTCCCATCTCTCTGTGGATGCAGAGCGATTTGACAATGGACAAGCTCCTCGCACTAGAAACCAACAAGAACTCAGACCTTGAGAAAAAAGAAGGCAGAATAGACGACTTGTTGCGGGTAAGTACTGCGAATGGTTGGTTGAGTTTTAGTAAGACATGCCTAATAAGTTTGACAATCTGACATATATTCAAGGTTAGGTTTTACCCATATCTAGTAAACGGATTCTGTGTCTGTGCAAATGCATTCTGTGAACTTCTACAGTATTTGATGGTAAATACCATTGGAAGTGATTGCTTTTATGCTTTAGGATATTATCTCAGTCTCAATAAATTTTGTTTGGTATATTAGTAGTTAATCTGTTGTTTTCATGATTTCTTATTCAAAAATCTGCTTTTTGTTTTTATTTTTGCAATGTATCGTATTGATTGTATTCTAGAGTTTTCTAAAGAGTTTAGTTCTGTCAGATGTTTTTACCCACATATATTTGATATTTGTATTTCTTAAACACTTAACTATTTAAATAGCACCACACCTTTAATCCTTATCTTTGTAATGCTGAATGGAAGCTACAGTTCATTGATGTAAACAAAAATAAAACTATTGTAAATGCTGAAACTCTTATATACGCAGGTGAATTGTGACCTGAGACGGCAGATTGATGATCAGCAGAAAATTCTGGAACGGTTCAAGGAGCGGCTCAACAAGTGTGTCACCATGAGCAAGCAGCTTCTTATAGAAAAGGTGTGTGAATGTGGATGTGAAAAGCAATCATTTTATGTAGGCAGTTACTAGAACAGCAGGCTTCAATGGGAGTCAGTAACCACAATTCAGCAGTAGACCAATCAGGTTGCTGGTTATACAAAAAAAGTTTTTTTGAAAGAAGCATGAATACAGAGAGTGTGGTTTTGCCCAGACATTGCAATCAGAAGTGTGTGTCTGTGCAATTGCAGTCTAAACAGGAAAAAATGGCTTGTCGGGATAAGAGCATGCAAGACCGGCTTCGATTGGGTCACTTCACAACTGTCAGACACGGCGCCTCATTCACTGAGCAGTGGACAGATGGATACGCCTTTCAGAACCTCATCAAGTGAGTCTTGTTTCTTTCTTTTGCTGTTTTTGTTCAATATTTTTACAGTCTGGTAAAAACCCATGCTGGAGTTCCTGTACTTCATGAAAATGTTACATTGTTTTTTGCAAGGTTTTAAAATGAAGTCATGGAGAAGTTTTAGAACTGCACCTAAAGAAGTGTGGCTGCCTTGTCTCCATGTAATGCAATGAAGTTGCCTTTCCTTCAGCATGGGTTTTCCATTGGGGCAGCAGCTGAGTGAGCTGATTTTACTATCTGAATATTGACAGGCAGCAGGAGCGGATCAATGCAGAGCGTGAGGAAATTGAGCGCCAGAGGAAGCTGTTGGGGAAGAGGAAACCACCTGCTATGGTCCAAACTCCTCCCCCTAGCCTAGAGCCAAATAAACGGAAGAGCAAAAGCAATGGAGTGGAGAATGAAGCGTAGGCACATTGCCCATCACTCTTCATTCATCAGTTTCTTGGCAGTCTGTTATGTACTTAACAAAGAAATGTTTCTTTTCACAGACTGTCTCTTGCGGAATATCACGAGCAGGAGGAGATTTTCAAGCTGAGACTTGGTTACTTAAAAAAGGTGTTACTTCTCTTTTCCAACCACATGTGGCACTCATTTGCATGACTGCCTTTTTCTTTTCATTCTGTCAGTTTTTTTGTATATCTGTAATAGACTGACAAAAAACATTTATAGACTGACAAAAAAAAAACATTTATCATTTATATTCCACCACTGTGTAAACACAGTCTCAGTTAACATTAGTACATTCAGTGTAGATTTGAATTCTTAATATAATAGTGGTCTCTTGCATCGAATTGTTTCTAAGATATAATCCCGTGTTTTCCAGGAAGAGGCAGAGATTCAGGTAGAGTTGGAACGGTTGGAGCGAGTGAGAAATCTTCACATCCGCGAACTGAAGAGAATACACAACGAGGACAATTCTCAGTATGACGAAAGTCAACACATGCTGTTTTTTTAATGTGTTAAGGTGCATTCTGAAGTAATTCAGCTAATATTGCACATTCCTCCAAACCTCTCCTGCAGGTTTAAAGACCACCCAACGCTGAATGATCGCTATCTGCTGCTACACCTGCTCGGCAGAGGAGGCTTCAGTGAAGTCTACAAAGTTAGATTCTTAAAGCTGACACATACACCAAATGTATTAGTTACACCTATCTACCAGTCTACATTGTAGTTTACAGACTGTTGTCCATCATTTGTTAGACCTCTTTACCCTATTCATCAGTGGTCAGGACCACCAGTGAGAAGATATTATTTGGACGGTGGAGTATTCTTGGCATAGCAGTGACACTGATAGTAATTACATGTGTGCGTGTGCATGCGTGTTGTCAGAACTGATTACGTGTCATGCTACTGGAGTTGTTAAACACTGTGTCAACTCACTGTCCGCTCTATTAGACGCATCTTGTTATTGATAACAGTTCATCTAATGCTGCAGTTTGAGCTGGTCATCCTCTAGTCCTTCATCAGTAGTCAGTTTCTGGCTATAAGACATTGAGGGTTGGATAGGTTTGGTTGGTGCACTATTCTCAGTCCAGCAACAGCACTCAGGTTTTAAAAGCTCTAACAGCACTGCTGAGTTTAATCCACTTTATGCAGCAACACACACACACACACACACACACACACACGTAAACATAGCACTACCATCTCATTAGAAGAATGATCTGCAACCCCTGCTGGTACCTTGTCCTGTTGAGATCCTGACCATTGATGAAGGGGGTAAAAGAAGTTAAAATTAATGCAGAGAAACTTGTGGACAACAGCGTGAAAACTACAAAATGCACCTTTAGGGTCAGTAGGGCTTCTAAAATGAATAATGAGTGTAGATACAAGGTAGGTGGACCTAATGAAGAGACTCACCAGTGTAAATATTGAATGCATGTTTTGTTTTGTTTTTTAACATAGGTCAGTGGATTTTGTGTCCATGAACTCATGTTTATTTTTTACCCTTACACTGTAAATGAGACAGCAGTCCTCACATCTGATACTAATAGAAGATTTATTAATAACGTGATAATTAACCTTATTTAAAAATCACCTTTTTATCTACTTGTATTTCTTAGGAGTATATATGGTTGTGTAGGCTTTTAAAACTTGACAGTGCAAAGTTGGATTGACATTAATTAATTATAGAGTGTTGTCAGTAATAAGTATGTTTTTAAATTTCAGGCATTTGATCTAACAGAGCAGAGATATGTGGCTGTTAAGATCCACCAGCTAAACAAGAACTGGAGAGAAGAGAAAAAGGAAAACTATCACAAGTATGTGCCAATTTTCTGTTGTTACTTGTATGTTAACTACTGTTAAGACATTGTGTTCACAAGACGTCTGCAGATGCTTGAAACGTTTAATAGTTTTAAGATATTAAGTTCATAAAATGTCATGAAAGGCCTTTAACTACTAGAGATATGAACTTAAAGGATGTTCATTCCAAGCAATTTTAAAGGATCTGGTGTTGGCTGAAACGAGCCTAATCCTCTTCCGATTAAGTTTTTTAATCTGTTTACTTCATTGTTATTGCTGGAGCTGTAAAGAGGTGATACCTGCATCCTGCAGAAGTTAGCAAAGTTCTCTGCAATATTTTAAAGTGGAAAATTAACATATAATATCTACAACAGTAGTGTTTTCACTTATACCAGCTGTCTTCCATTTAAATAGGTTAATAAAATGTACGAAAGTATTTATGTATAGAGCATGCAGGTTCCCTCGAGCTACCAAAACCATATACTACATGTACTTGTGCCATATTTTTCACTCACAAGTCATGGCCAGTTGAAAATTAAACTACTGCACAAGCATCCTTCTTAAATAGCTGCCGTAGTGCCTCTGTTTTAAACAGGCATTTACAAATACAGCATTTAATGTTGAGAGGTAGGTGAAGATTGCTGTATCACAGCATTTTCACTACACCATAAACAGTCTTTTTGGAAAAAATAACATCACAGATCGGTTCTTTATGTCCTGCACATAATAAATATGAACTGATTTAGCTGTGGCATTAAGTGTGTAATCTTACGTGTATTATCCATGGACACAAAGGTTTTGGATCAGTATGGGATAATATTCTATATGAAAGGATCATACTGATGTATTGATAAACGTGAATATAAATCAAAGTGTCTTCTCGCTTGTCGTTATTTACTGTTGTTCTTCAGGCATGCATGCAGAGAGTACAGAATCCACAAAGAGCTGGACCATCCCAGAATAGTCAAACTTTATGACTACTTCTCACTAGACACAGACTCGTAAGTTTATTTTTTTAATTGCTGGGTAACTAGGGAGATGGGATATGTTTTCATGTTTACTGATATCAATCTCATACTTAATATACACCTTGATATTCATACATGAAGTAGCTTGAGTTTTTTTATTAGAAGACCCTCATTTTATTTGAAATAATCAGCTTTTATTAAATGCAGCGCGATATAAGCTAATCGTTTTTGCAACTTGTGATAATGTGCGCAGAACTGTGTGTAACAGATTAAGTTTGAGGGAGGGTCTTCTGCGTGGGATTCATTTCTCCCAAGTCTTCTTTCAAAAGTGATTCTATTGGCCTAGGTTCTGCACGGTTCTGGAGTATTGCGAGGGGAATGATTTAGATTTCTACTTGAAGCAACACAAGCTAATGTCTGAGAAAGAGGCACGATCCATCGTCATGCAGATTGTTAATGCTCTGAAATACCTAAATGAAATTCGCCCTCCAATAATCCACTACGACCTAAAACCAGGTAAGATCTGCAAACAAGTGCAATGTCCATATTCATATCAACTTTATGTGAAGGCTGTATTTTAGCCTGGCTAGCTGTCACTGGGAGCTGTGTACTCAGAATGGAGCTGTATTATAGCCACCAAGAAGGCATATAGGAGTTAATTCTGTGGCATTGCTTTAAAAATAAAAGAACAAATTCTACTGGAACCTGATTAACTATGTAACATATCCACATTACATTTTATCTTCCCTACATAATAGTGATGCATGATATAGACAAAACACTAGAACATGGTGATTGTAATGTTGCATATTCTGATTGTGATATGCCCTGCAATATATTAAAACACATTGGAGAATAAATAATATGGTTGAAAAATGACTTAACTTTACTTTTGTTTATATATGAATCTTGATTCACAGAGACTCATCTGAGCAAGTCTATTGCTCTAGATGCTCCCGGCACACAGCAAAAATATTGCCTAGAGGGCTCATTTACAGCTTTCTGCAATATTAGTATTACAAAGGTTATATGTTGCACAGCCCTAGTTAATATTACTGAGCCCTCACTTTCTGTCCAACACACTCACTCTATCATTCAGGTAACATATTGCTGGTGAATGGCACGGCGTGCGGGGAGATAAAGATCACAGATTTTGGCCTGTCAAAGATCATGGATGATGATAGCTATAACTCTGTGGATGGCATGGAGCTCACATCGCAAGGAGCTGGAACCTACTGGTAATGCACACAATTTAATTTAATTTAATTTGGATAATTTTATTTGTATTAGAAAGATCCGTCATGATTGTACATTAGATACTTGAATGTCATACAAATTCAAAGATTCGTTTTGGCCTGTTGAGTCATTTGCAGTGTAGGGTTTCTGTTATCAAATATAGCTATGCACTAAATCCTCTATATTTGTTGGTTCTTTTTGGTGCCTGATCTGCTTTAATTGAATTGTTTTAGGTATTTGCCCCCAGAGTGCTTTGTAGTGGGGAAAGAGCCACCTAAAATCTCAAATAAAGTTGATGTGTGGTCAGTGGGGGTTATCTTCTACCAGAGCCTCTACGGGAGGAAGGTAACTAGTGCACACACAGGAACTATTTCATTGGGTTTTTGCTTTCCATTCTGACAGTTATTCTCCACACCTTTTAGCCATTTGGACATAATCAGTCACAGCAGGACATTCTACAGGAGAACACCATTCTCAAAGCCACAGAGGTTCAGTTCCCTGCTAAGCCTGTGGTCTCTCCGGAAGCAAAGGTACAGGCTGGTGGACAGCTTCAAGCAAATGTCATGTCTAGGATTGTGCTCCCTTAACTAATCCAGTGTTTTTAACTCCACTGCCCTGTACAGTTTGAGGTATTCTCCACCCTTATACACTCAGTAATTTTGTTCGGGCAGGAAATAGTTGAAACTACCCAGTGATTAGCTAAAACGGTCTAGTGGGTACCCAGTACTAGAGTTCAAATCTGACAAATTGGTTGTAACAGCCTTGGTCAACTAAGATTCTGTCAAGCAGTTGGTTTTTTTTTTCTGCAGTGCCGTAAAAACAGAAATTAAAAGTAAATCTTTCAGTAGACTCGAGGCTGCAATGGCAAATAGTAGCTTTGCCACACAGTACCAGTAATTGATGCCATCTGAATACCCTTTTTCCCCCGGTTTTTTTTTCTGTGTTCACATTAATAGTTAGTTCATTAAGACATTTTTAAATTAGGCCCACAATAACATACAGTTAAGATTCTTTTCTATTCTACCGTTAAGGTTATTTTTTCTTTTCTTTTCTGCTTGGAATGTTCATATAGCATATCATTGTTTCATAATGATATGAAGTTATTTTGCTTATTTGTTATATTTTGAAGGGGTGTGGTTATGAGATTGTGGTCATTTTGCTTCATTTGTTTTCTTTCACTGCTGATTTTGACATTGTGCACATTTCTGTGTGGTTTGCAGGCATTTATCCGTCGCTGTCTGGCCTACAGGAAGGAGGACCGTATTGATGTGCATCAGCTGGCCAGCGATCCTTTCCTCATGCCTCACATCCGCAAATCTGTCACCGCGCCACTGCCTCCGCCACTCCTGGGACCCTCCACATCAAACTCCTACAACAGCAGTTCCTCCAACTGACTCACATGATTCAATTCTTCGAGACTTGTTGTCCATGTCTGATTTGGAGTGAGGAGAACTGCAAAGGGTTAAAAAATTAAATGCCAGTTTCTGTAGGAACAGAGTGTCATGGCAGGCAAGGCGGAGAAAAGCAGGAGTTGTCCATTTAAAAACTAGACGTCATGGAGGATGTGGATAAGCACTTGAAGTTGTAAGGGAAACATTACAAAGTATGGAACCCTTGAAAAGTGTGTGGGAACTGCGTTAAAATGCAGGATGCAAAAGAATAGGCCTTTCAGTACCTATTCCCTACTAATTATTTTCATCCCAATGTGAGGGATTTAAAAGATTGTCACTGCTTATACTTGATGATTCTCATCTAAATGAAATTGTTCCAAGGCCCAGTTTCTGAGAAGGAGCTACGGTCCTACTCATCTGATGACCAAAGTTGAACATCAGTTCAAGAGTCAGTTCAGGTTATTTTTTGTATTTTATGAACTGTTTTAATGGTTTATTTTACAAAACCTTTTTAGTCTTGAAAATTGCAACTGGAATTTTTGGAACATTTTTAAAATGCTACGCTTATTTTCGTTAGCACAAATATTTTCAGCATTTTTAAAAATAAAAAAAATGCAAGGGGATTCGCAGAAAAGTTTTGTTTGGTCATGCATTACTGACTGTCAACTGTTAAAATATTCATTTCTAAACCTTTCTTATACATTTACTTTCCTTCCCCAAATTCAGTCTGGTTACTTATATAACATTATTTTAGCATCATTGGGAAGAAATATTATAGTTGAGAAAAAACTAGACAAATACAGAGAGTAAGATTTTGTTCATCATTATCTGAATAGTTTAGAACAGTAGCTAAATTTGTATGCTGATTTTCATTCATATCCAGGGGGACATCTTTTTTTCAACACATTTTTTTTTCTGAAACTAGCAGTCAGAATGGCTTCATTCACCACCAAACAAGACATCTGATAAGGCTAATACCTCTTAAAGTAATTCTATGAAATTGCTATGAATATGCTGCCAGATACCACGTTACTTTGAGAAAAGGCTCTGGTCTAGGGTAACTGGATACATCAATCAGCCATAACATTAAAACCACCTGACTAATCTTGTATAGGTCCCCCTCATGCTGCGACTCATCAAAGCATAGACTCCACAAGACCTTTGAAGGTGTGCTGTGGTATTTGGTACTTCCAGATGTGTGGCCTCCATAAAGCAGACTACTTTTCCTGGCACATCCTACAGATGCTCAGTTGGATTGGCATCTGGAGAATTTAGAGGCCAAATCAACACCTTTGGCCGTCCACATGATGTAAAAGAAAACCAGACCAGTCCATCTTCTTTCATTGCTCCAAGATCTAGTCCTGATTTCCATGTGCCTATTGTAAGGGTCAGCATGGGCATTCTGATTGGCCTGCAGCTGTGTAACCATATACAGAACATGCACTGTGTCCCCTGACACCTTTGTCATAGCTAGCATGAACTTTTTCAGCAGTTTGTACTACACCAGCTCTTCTATGGGATCAGCCCAGATGGGCTGGCCTTTATATCAATGAGCCTTGGATGCCTGTCACAAATGGGTGCCTTTTGGGGAGGCTCTCCTGACCCAGTGATCTAGCCATCACACTTTTGCATTTACCATTATTTTACAAGCAACATAAATACTCAGAAGCCACTTAATGTTTTTTTTTAAATAGTAAATAAAATAGCTTTATTTGCATTGCAGACATTGCAATCCTTAGTAAATAAAGTGGGTAAGTTCCCCTACAATGCACATCAAACCACCGAATGACTTCCTTAAAAATGATAAAATTTTAAATGTGTTGCCGTTGGACCGCAACATGGTGGAAAATTTGGTTTTCCAGAAGTGTTGGAAACTGCATCTCTAGCCTCATGTTAAACAATGGCCTATGAATAATTGTTTAGATGATCAGATGTAACTGTCCGATCATCGATGATTAATGTCAGGATACTCCTGGTTACTAATATAACCTCATAATCAGCTGCAATGCTAATTACATGTATGAAACCAAGTTAGTTTGTCATGCATTTCTCTCCCAGTTGTAAACAAGTAGCTAGGTGATAATAGCAAAATAACAACAGAAATGGCAGAGCATTACTTGTAATAAATACTTGTTGCATTATCGCACATATTTTAAATTTCTGCTCTAAAGTAAGAATTTTGGAGATTGTGTCATAAGGCAATTTGGAAATTTAAGCACTAAACATTTTTAACAACCACACACAAATCTAAGTGATACTAAGATGTTCAATGTAATACTGTGTTTCTTTCTCTTTACACAATACCAGTTGTATTGTAGTGTCTCAAAAAAAAAAACAAAAAAAAACAGGTGCAGAGGTCAGTCCTAATCCCAGGTCAAAGTCAAATACAGCTATAAAAAGATTTTCAGGACCTTCAGCCACGTGCGTTGTAATCAGGGTCGGAACTAAACTCTGAAGGACTGAGTAGCCATGAGGGTATGTCTCAAAGCAGGGTGTTTTTATAGTAAATCTGTGTACTTTAAACCAAAATGATGTCTAAAAGGACGTCCTTTACCTCTTCTCCTATGGCTTCATTCTTTGTTTTAATAGATGGTTCAGCCAAAAATCAAAGTAACCCAGTTTTCTTCCAAATGCCAAATAGAATCAATCAGCTAAAATAGTCCGTAGCTTGCTTCTTTAGCTCTGCACTGGAGTTACAGGATTAATGTAGCTAAGAGGAAGCATATGTCCAGTAATTACCATTGTGTAAACTACATGTGGAAATCACTGCATACTTACTTCAGATTGAGTCTCGTGTTTTTGTCCATTTTTAAGGGTGAAAGTATGTCATACTGTGTCAGAAACCACATAAGCAGGTATACTTGAGATTATTTAACTCAGTGCAGTTGGAAATATGTTTAGTAGGATCTGGGTGTCTGGCTGTCTGAAATTTTCATTTTTAAAATAACCTCTCAGGTTGTTCCTACTCTTTACACTGTTACTTAATTTAATTCCTTAGCCTTTCTTCCTACCAGGTTAAATACATCCGAGAAATCTGTACAGTGGAGCATGGTTTGAACATGAACAGGATTCTTCAATTCCAGCCCTGGAGGGCTGTTGGTGATTTCAGATTTAGTAGGTGTGTTTCAGATGGAAAATCACCAAACCGTGCTGGACAACGGCCCTCCAGGACTGAAGAATCCTGATGTATCAGCACATTTGCTCTTCACAGATATAGTTCAGTGCTCTTGGTTGGGACCAGCATTCCAACATTAATCATCATTAACCATCATTTACAATCACAAAACGACCTCACATTCAGTCTTTTGAGTCTCTTCGCACAAAAATGATTCTCATTCTCCGAAGCTGATAAAACCCAGGTGTCCACGTAGTGTCCCAGTGGACATTCAATGGATGGTGGAGTACAATTAATGGAAATCCAAGAATTCCTCTGAACAGTAGGGCAGGTATGAACTGACGTAACAATAAAAATGGCGTCTGTGGATTTATAAAGAACTTGCTGTATACTACAGTACAGGAGATGAGAGCTAGCTCTTATACGTAACAACTGTTTCCTTTTGCAATTATGAAGCTGGCTTGTGGCTTGTTAATTATGACTTTTCCAGTATCACTTGAAAGCAGCATAAATCTTAAAAGAACATGAACTTCCAAACATCTAGAGACACATTTCTAACAGACTGCAGGAAAGTGACGGGCCTCTGGGAGCAGGTCCAAGCGTAGTTCTGTTCTAGCGGTTGTAGAACTGTGAGGAGACCCAGGCCAAACCCCATTTGAGGTTGGTAAGCATGAACTTGAGAGCTTTGGTCCACTGCTCCTCTGAATTAAACTGAGTCTTTATTGAGTAGGACCCTCCACTGCCGCCCGTGTCCTCTATTTTCCCCTTGTCAACGTCCATTCTGCTTAGAGAAGAGAAATGCTGTGTTAGCAGTTGGACTGGGTTTATATGCTGGAAGAAGCTGAACTCCAAACAATTTGCCCAGCGCTTTCTCCTGGAGATCTAGCATCTTTGCAGAGTTTAGTCCTGTCCCTGCTGTGTTATGATTGACTTTAAAGCCCATTTCACAAAGCCTTGAACAGTGCCAGAGTAAAGCAGGCAAGTCCCCCATTCACATTTGCAGCACTTATGAAATGCCATATGAAATGTCAATATGACAACATTTATAGCCTGACAATACTGGTCTCACAAAGATGTCTGAAATTTTTACTAGGCCCCTCATTACCTTTTCTGGCATTTTGGCTTGTGTTCACACAAATAGCTTTGTTCAAGGAAAATTTCTAGGTACAACTGTACAGATGAAAGGGGTTTGAAATTCATATAAAACAACAGATTCTTTGGACATAGAAGTTCCAGCTCTCCAAAAAAAAGACAAGAAACCTATTAACTAAGATTTGTCTGTTCAAAATGTTATGGACATATAGTTTCCCTTGCCTGTATGGTAGGCAGAAGCCTGTGTCCCCCTTCTCGACCTCCTCTTTAAACTGCTGTACACAATCCAAGAAGGCCACCATTGCATGGTCAAATTTATTATCCCAAAAGAAGCGCAGGCCGCCTGAGCAATACAGCGGTAACTCCTAAAAGATCAAAAGAATCATAGACAGAGACGCAATGAATCAAAATTGATCTTATGCATTCAAATGGAGCTATCAGGAGTTTGGTATTAGTTTGTGCACTGAATAGTTCAAAAGACTACAGTAGTGCTCACTGCTTTTTGCTTGCTCCATATTCATGTAATATATAGATCAAAAATATTCACATGTTATAAAGACACACACACAAAAATACCAGCTGTATTTGTCAATGTAACTAATAACTTATATACATGTGAAAGATCTGATAGCAACAGTTTAGAACTTAGAGGACATACATGGCTGGGGTTAGATAACCTTTTTCTTCCAATAAAAGAAATGTTCATTTAAAACCTGTATTTTGTTTTTACATAAGGCTCCTGTGTACTATTACATTTTGTTTGAGGATCTGCAACTATTCAGTGAGACAAATATGCACAAATATAAGATATTAGGGGGCAAATACTTTTCACAACATAGTAATTTTTCATTAGGTCATGTGTTGATCTCATCGTTCTAGTTTGAGTACATGTAACAAGCAATCTCTGAGTCATGTATAAACTTAAATGCAGAGGACCACACCCACCTTTGACTTGTCTGTAAGGGATTCCAAGTAAGAGTGGTTTCCATAGGGAACCAGTCGATACCTGCCAAGAGATTACAAGCAATTTGAAAATTATACAAAACCTTCCACAGTAATGCTTACTTGATTCTTTTTCTTTTTACGAATGTGCTAGAGCATTTTCTAGAGAATTAACATTTCTTTCAGTTAGGCTTAGTTAATTTAAAATAGTTTTCCTGGATTTGTTGTTATAACAAAGCGGCTGACAATGGTATTTGTGCAAAGCCTCTCTCCAAGTGAAGACATTAAACTGCCCTGTGCATGAACTGGCGAAGTTGTTATGCATGCTGGGTGCTACCTCTGGAAACGCAGGCCCATCTTGTTAGCCAGAGCATGCAGGAGAAGCACAGTCTGGCCCCAGGCTGCATTTATCTCATTCCATTCTACAGGCACACTGGGTAAACGGCCAAGACGAAAGTTATTTATCGTTCCAAACTGCCCGCTGTGCCTAAAAGAAAAAGGGGCCACATAGAAAGAACAAATGAGAACACAGAATTATTAACCTCTGAGGACATCATATTTTATTTATATTAAGGGATCTAAAGGACCCAAAGTAAGATTGATCTGCAAATACAGTTGGTCCTTAAATATCCACATATTCCCATAGGAGAGCCTTAACCTGGCTCTGAAATTTGATCTGTAACCCAAATGTAGCCTGAGAGCACAAACTGCGTGTGAACCCAGCTGTAACCAGGCAAATTCTGTCAAAAGCCATCTGTAGCCCACAGTGATGTTACAGAGGAGCAAGTAACAAGTCGCAAGTCTTCAGAATCAGAAAACTTAATTGATTCTAGTAGAAACTGCTTCAGAACAGCAGTCAGAGTCTAGAGGGTTTTGTTGCAAGAACGTACAATTTTGACAAGACAGTTTCCCTAATGTTTTTGTATGATGTGTGTATTTGACAAAACAGTGCTACTACAAAAACCATTATGTAACAGTGTCATGCCTGAATCACTATTGAAGATGAAATGACATCTCAAAACCCTACCAATCTCACCACTATATCTTATTACGAAGAGCCGGACTCTGTTTGTTACTGGTGAGAAGTTAGATCTTAACCTGACACAAGTATGTCTAAACTTGATCACTACCAACCAGAGACCAAATAAAACGAATTCCTTGTGAAAGCACCTTCCTACATACCCAACAATAGTCCTCCTCAGATCATTTATCTATAATCACTATAAACCATACATTTTATCAGTTTACCCAAATTTTATTAATGAATCAACATTAAAACGCCTCTCAAATAAAGGAGATAAAGCGGAAAATCAAGCCAAATAAACGTGTAAAATGTGAAATTTTAAACCAATTTGAAGTCCATAATGTGTAACAAATCCAGCATCTAACCCCATGTCTAATGTTTTAAATGTATTTTTCACATTTCAGTGTTGACAGATCGACAATGAATCTTTGTGCATGGAGTAAAAACTTCAAGAATTAAATGTTTACCAGATATGAAAGGTGGCGTTGAAAACATTGGTTTTCTTTAACCTGTCCAGCTGAGTCTGGCAATAACGCATCTGGTTATCCACACTTTTTAGTTCATCATC
Organism: Hydrocynus forskahlii; assembly: GCA_037974365.1. Lineage (NCBI taxonomy): Eukaryota > Metazoa > Chordata > Actinopteri > Characiformes > Alestidae > Hydrocynus > Hydrocynus forskahlii. Next base: position 29,633,907 of record JBBPCX010000114.1, on the reverse strand, counting down.
CAGCTCTAGCTGCTGCCTTTTGAACTCACAGTACTCTTTCTGATACCTGAGGAAAGGAAGAAATAACATAAAAAGTACAGCTATATATAGGATATACAAGTCACTTAAAAATCTTTGACAATTATTTGGACATTAGTTCCACAATTACATGATAACAGTGAACGACTGTCATTGACCCGGAACACTCTAGAGGAGTGAAGGGTTGCAGTTGCTCGTTAAACACCACTCTTAACTCTGGTCCAAAATGAATGTAGTTTTTTTTCACTACGGCAAAACTTCTTAAAACTTTCTGATCACGCACTGCAATTCCTCAGTGTCCAGCTGTTGAGTGTGTGTGCGAGCCTCGGAGAGGTCCTTAGCTACAGCCTCCCGCTGCTCCTCAATTGCCTCCAGCTTCTGTATCAGCGCCTCCTCCTCCTGCCTGAGTTGCTGCAGCTCATTGAGGAGAGAGCCCTCGTCCTCCTCCTGCAGCTGAGACAGCAGCTCCAAACAGTTTCTGTCATTCAAAACACAGGCACTGTCAATCATACTGTGATACCCAATGATGTTGCAAAGAAGCAGCAGCAGAAATAAGAAGATTTTTGGCGCTCATGAAGAAGGTCTCAATGTAAAGTCTCAAAAAGATTTTTTTTTGCATAATCTATATGACACAACTATGTAAACTAGGTTTTGTGCTTCTCTGAAATGTATCTTATTGGGTTGGATGTCCACATAGATTTGGCAATACAGTAGCTTTTTTTTCAATAAATATTTATTTTTGCCCAAAATTCAAGTAATTTTTTTAGCATGTTTGTTGGCATCTGAAATTCTGGTGCAGCCCTAATACACATATTTATTAGCTAACCGACAAGTGGCCAAAAACCCTTAAATTAATCTAATGTTCTTACTTGTAGTTCTGGCACTCATTTTCAGTGATGTTGAGTTGTGTGTCTAGGTGGTCCAGCAGTGTGTCTGTACACTCTTCACACAGTGGGTGGTCCACATCAGTCTGACCTGACATGATATCAAACAGGTCACTTGTAACCTAGAGGAGACAGAGAGACACCCATTAGGGTTCAAGACACTGGAAAGACTGGGTCAACCATATGTATAAGAAATTCAGTTGATTGGTGTGGTAATATTCTTAAAGGGGAATTTCAACATAAAACTTGCATTCAAGTAAATAGGTATTTTACCGGTCAAGGGTGATGGGCGTGGCATAATTATATGGGTTCTTAATGTAAAAATCCTCTACAGTTAAAGTTTAAACTCATTTTAAAATCCCCCCCTCTTTCTGCCAGGTGCAAGAGTGGACTGTGAGAAGCCAGTTCACTGGAGTTCAAGGCTGACAGGGGCCTATGTATGGATGCGCAGCCCTGGACAGTAAGGAAAGTCCCAAAATTGCCTAGAAAAGCCATAAATCAGATAAGGCGCATGCCCTGAAAGCCATCAAAAGGGGAGTTACAATGACATGGGGCAAAGAAATGATAAATTTAATTGGTCAACGTAGAACTGGAGGTGTACCCTGAAATATAAATCAAAAGATGACTTAATCTGTAGCAACTGGATGAAGATAAACAGGGAGGAATAAACAAAACAGATGAAGAAAACGCCCCTTGTATTCTATAGGGTTTACGTAGTAATGACGATAACAAGTTGGGCCTTCATTGGGCCTAATGATCAAGTGGTAATAGGCAAATCAAGCAATGTAACACCCCACACTCTTCATTGGTAAGAAAAACCTGTATGGGATGGATTGAAATAATACATAAATATTAAAAATGTATAAAACCCAGGAGCGCAGAAGAAAGCAGCGCCGGGCTACAGCTGAAGATCTCTGAATAAATCAGCAACATCGCACCTCTCTGACTTCGACTGTTTTTTTTGAGGTCTTGGACTTAGCCTAGCGCAGCGCAGCTTAGCTTAGCTTAGCTTAGCTTCAGCATCGATCACCAACCATCAATCATTGATCAGCAACGACATAAGTTGCCATGTTGTGCATCATTATATTCCACAGCCTCAGCAGTGTGACAGTATTCAAGATATATTGTTTAATATGTTGTCGTCCATCAATATTCACCCATTACAATACTCAGAACACATTATGCAATTGTATCTTTCATGGAACAGATTAATCGTCTCACTCAGAGTGCATACTTAAATGTGGAAAATATAAAGTTTCGGATGGCAATGCTCAATTATGCATTTAAATGAGTGTTAGATTTTATGATAAGCTAGTCTTTCTAGAAGTAAAACTGACTTATTTCTGCATAAGCTCAGCAAAAAAAATTTAAATAAAAAAATACTAAAAATAATCATACCTTCCATCCACAAATATCCACCCCAAAGCAGTTGTAATCTTTCAAAATTTTCAAAATATGTAATCAGAACGTAGTTTTCCCAGTTCTAAAGAACTTTTTTTTCTCAAACTAAAGAATCTTGTTTTAAAGACTATGGCTTCACCACTGTAGTCGGAGAGCAAGCTTGTTTACACCAGATGTAATTATAATTGCATTTTTTTGGCTGGTTACAGGGATTTTGGTTATTTAGGTATATTTACCTGCCTGTCAAGTGTGGTAAACCTAATCCATTCTGGGCTGTTTTGGGAATAACTACTGCCTTACTAACACAAACAACAGATTATATTAGAATGGAGATAGCAAAAAAATGTTACTTATGTGGGGACTAAAGCTGATTCTGAAAAACCTTTTTAAAAATTAACAGAAGTAAAATGTAAAATCTCGAGTTTGCCTACAAAATTGAAATGGATTACACCTGTCTCTGTTTATCTCCTATACATTAAAAGTGTTCATTTCGTGCATGCTACTAATGGAAATGCTGCTATACCTTTAGTCTGCGGCTCAGGTTCTCCATAGTGCCTCCATCTGAGGCCTCTCCAATGAGAGTGAAACTGTTTGCACTTTCAGTAGACATCATCCTACAGCGAACCACACAGAATGGAAAACAAAGCTTTCATATTGGAACAAAGCAACACTTTCATATTGGAACAGAGCAACCTCACAGTCCTACCTTGCAGGTGGAATATATTTCCTTGAAACTCCATCCTGCTTGTTTTCCACAAAAGTTTCCTACAAAACAAATTCACACATGTAAGCCAACTTCTGACAACTAATTACTATTCAGTTATTTTTTTCTTAAGCAGAACTTCACAATTACAAAACTACAAAAAAGGTCATACAAATGCAAAGACATCATCCATCTGCAAAACAGAGCTCCAGCAGCAGTTTCAGGGCTTGCATGGTGTTAGATTTGTGCCTTCTAGCTGTTACGCTCACGGTTTCTTGGGCTACTTTTAGTCATGCGCTAGCTACCAAAACCAGCATAGTTAACCTAAATATAATTAACTTAGCTTCAACAACCTTAAATAAAAGGCAAAAAACATTGTTTCCTGAAACCGCTGGTATAGAATTTCTCTCTTGACCCGCGGATACAACTTATAACAGCACTCACCTCAGGGGGGCAGTCAGTGTCACAGCTTTCTGCTTGTTTACTAGGTGTTACAGTGACCAGTGGCGCTAAAAAAAAAAAAGTTTCAAAAGCTCAAACTAACTTAATTAAACAATTACTGATAATAACTGAAAAACACAATACTTAATGTCTAAACAGTTCTCATTTTGAAAGGAGAGGTGTTACCAAATTTTTTACAGGAGATGTAACTGACCTCGATCCTTTATCACCGGTAGATTCTGTCACTGCAAACTTACCGATAAGCTCCTGGATGGTGCCCCGATCCAAGACGTTGAAAGATGTGTCGAGTTTCAGGGGTTGACTGCAGCGCTGACACACAAAGCTCACCTGCATTGTGGTGCTTGAAGACTTTGAGCCCTCCATGGCGCTGTAGCAGTACAAACACAAACACAGGTGGTCACTGTCGTGAGCATTTCCCTAATTCCTTCACACTAGGGTAGGTCAGTATGGCTCCCAAACAGGATGCAGTGCTTAATGTTTTTTTGTATAATTCAACTCATCGGCTCCCCCTCAAGGCCTTCATGAGGTTCAAATGAATGCATTACAGAAAATGCGCAGGATGTCCTAAGGATTAGGACTGGGGAACAGAATGACATTTTCAACTATGAACGCAAAATACGTAGACAGTACTTTTCTTCGTCAACATGTTGGTATTAACAAACTTCACACATGCAATTCATTATCACATTAGTTTGTGAAATATTTAAGTGAAAGGGAAACGTTTAATGGGGCTTGTAACCAAAGTCATTCAGCATAGTTTGATGTGAAACGCTGCATTCTAGAGAAACTTATTTACGGTAATGGCGACAAAAACATAGCATCCAAAGCATTTAATGCCTCTAAAAGTAGTTATAAAGCAATCAACACAAATACCTGGATTTTGATATTGATCCATAACCAGTCCTTTTTGGAACTGAAAGTGGATGTGGTTCAACCCAAAAATGAGTATGTATATATTTACATATATACATATATGACAACATATATATTGAAAGTTACTGGATTTCAATTCCCAGCCCTATATACACACACATATGGGTGTGTTTATATACAGAATGTATTCTCAAGCACAATATAAAAAGCTTAAAAAATATTTTCAAAATTTTAAGAACACCTCTGATCAAAAATAGTGAAGACTTTCTGATATCTCCCAGTTGTTGGTGTTAATCTAACACCTGGTGACAATTTACTAAATTGGTTGACACACCCTATTTATGTGGCAGCTTTCCTAGTTCGTTTGCAAGATGGCAAGCCACTCCAAAGTGGCTGAAACCCTGAGACAGGAGGTTGTCCAGATGAAGGCCAAAGGGATGACCCTCTCAGCCACTGCAAGAGAGGTTGGGTATTCCAAGTCTGTGATTTCAAGAATATTGAAGCTTTACAAGGACACAGATTCAGTCAATTCCCCCAAAAAGGCAGGCTGTCCATGTAAAAAAATGCACGACAGGACAGGATTCTGCGAAGACGCACAATGGGAAATCGGTTCAACACTGCAGCTGGAATCGCTCGCCAGTTCAGTACTGAACAGGGCAAGGATCTGTCTCGGCATACAGTGTCTTGCTGTTTAAAACAATTCGGACTGAAAGCCCACTCTGCTGTGACCAAACCTCTCATATAGAAAGAATAAAAGGCTAGACTAGCCTTTGCTGAGGAGCACGTTGTGTGAACAGAGGAGAACTGGTCCAGAGTGCATTCAGTGGTGAGAGTAAATTCAGTTTATTTGTGTCTGTTGGGAAACATTATGTTTGGCACTGAACTGCAGGAGTTGGGCCTCTTGTACAGCTACACGGCAGAGTTAATGCAAATGTTTATCTAAACCTCCTTCGGCAACATGCAATTCCATCACTGCAACTGTCTCCCAATCAGTCCACAATTTTCATGCAAGACAAGGCTTCCTGTCTGACTGTTAAATGGGTTAAGCAGTTCCTTGAAGCTAAGAATACTGAAACTATGAAATGGACAGCCCAGAGTCCAGATCAAAACCCCTTAGAAAATGTCTGGAAAATCCTTGGCAACAAAGTTACTAAACTGTGGAACAGACTGCAAGAAGAATGGCCTAAGATCAAACTAGAGCAGTGTGAGAAATATATATATATATATATGCTTATATTTATACTACAATTCTATATACAGTGCTATATTGTTATTGTCTCCCTACTGTGTCCACAATATAGTATTTTATTTTTTAGGTGAAGTATGTGTACTATATGTATATGGCTGGGATGACAATAAAGCTTTACTTACTTACTTTAGTGCTCTTCTGAGGGTGCAGATGTACTGAAGTCATTCAAAGCAAGGGCCTCTATACTTCCTTTTTTTTATCCTGTAGCTCTCAAAAAATATTGTTTCAATCTCTTCTTCCGATACAGTGATTACCGTTCTCTAATTTTGATCACTGTCTTTTTCACAAAATAAAGGTTTTTGTTGAAGTGCCTTGGTTATTTAAAGAATAATGCTAGTACAGCAGTGCGATAACCACAGTTGATATTCCATCAAATTTTGAACAATGGAGATTAACAATATTTCAGAGTAAACTATATATTTATAAATTGTTCTCTAATTTTGAACTCCACTGAATATAAATCATTAAATGGCAGTACATGGCTTTGAACTGCAACCATTATCTTGTTCCATTCACCACCACTGTAAAGAAAGCTCCTCTAGAATGAACCATTTCCCACCACAGCCAATCTCAATTACTTTGTTTACATCTCAGTAACTGAATTAAGCAGACATTTTGAAAAAGGGTGCAATTCTCCTTTAAGAAATAACAAGTCAACAAGGGCCTGACAGTGTAAGGCTGGAACATGGAGAGAACTCAAATGTCCTTCATGATGTTTTAATTAGAGCAAGGACACTAAACTGTGCACTGCTAGAGGAAAATAAGAGTGAAACTGAGGGGCTGGAGCACCAACCCTCCTGCAGCACTGGGAGTCCAGGCCGTACCAGCAGACAAATTCAGCTCAAAGACAACAACCACAGCTTCGATAAAAAAAAACCCAACCGCTGTTTGATGTATTCCGGGTTAAAAACATTCAGTAATAAACCACTAAATGCCCTTTATATATTTTTAAGACCTTCGTTAATGTGTATCTGCATGTAAATGCAACTCACCCAGGCAGCTTCCTGTTGTTTTATTTTCGTGCGGGTGACGTAAGCACGCACGCACGCACGCACGCACGTCCATTGTTTTGCATTATTTATTTTTCTGTTATGTATTTATGTTTTTCCAGATATCACATTTAAATGTGAATATGTGTAAAAAAAAAAATCTATATTTAGAAAAAAAAATGAAAATGTCACGTGATTGAGGTCACGTGACAGATAAAGTCGCGGGAAAAGGTGATTTTTTTGTTGTTGTTGCTTTTCTAGCTCAGTTTGGATGCTAGTTTTGTTTGCATCTTTTCTCACTTTTTTTTTTTAACTAGGACAGGCGTTTCTGTCCAGTATTCAACATTTTCTATAACTTCAGGGTACTTTGGGTAAGTTTCCCTTGTTCATTGTAAAGAAAAATTACACCTGAGTGTAGCATTAATGTTAATGTAGTTAGCTAAAGGCCTGATGAAGGTAACTTGTTGCATAACACAGAGAATTAGTGCTGATTTTTATGATAATTAATAAAATCATGAAGACATTACTTGTATTATTAGATTGTTAGTAGATCTAGCTAGTCTTAGTCTTACTTGTATGACTATGCATGGGACAAATAAAGAATATTGACTCTTAGGTCGAGGTTGAATTTTCTTGGAAAGCTTTCCTCAAGATTTTGGAGTGTTTCTGTGGGAATTGGTGCCCATTAATTATATAGAGCATTTATGAGGTCAGGCATTGATGTTGGACGAGAAGGCCTGTCTCGCAATCTTCGTTCCAGTTTAGGTGTTGGATGGGGTTGAGGTCAGGGCTCTGTGTGGGCCTAGATATAGGTGAATGTACTGTTTTATGTTAGGCTGTCATCACTGACAGTTCATCTTTCTGTCAACCTTCCTGATCCCTTTTGCAATTTGAGGTTTTATGTAATCTTCCTACATTTCTTTCTGAACTATTCCTTTCTGCTTGCAATTTCTGAAGTTATTTATTGAGCTCTTTTCCTGAATAAGAGCTGTAATGCCTAAAAAAGACAATAAGTGTGCAGTGACTCCTTTGTGGTGAATTTGATAGAACTTTATGGCTCCACACAAAAAGGACTGAAACTTTTTGCTTTTGCCCTGGCTTTTGCAGTTTGCACATTTTGCAATTGACTGCATACCTTTTAAAATGTTTAGAAATTGGTGTTTTACGGGTAAAAAACAGGTGCTTCTGACCCAAGTGTGATCTGACTAAAAGAGGTTGTCTTTGCCTGGGTCAAACTTAACTGAGATTGGGGTTGTTTACAGTACGAAAACACTTTTTTGGATGGCTCACATTTTCTGAACAAATACAGCATGATGAGGCAGGCTATCTTCACCCATTAAACAACAAAAGAAGAAAAGAACCAAGAGAAATGTAAAAATAGCATATAGGGAGATTAAGTATTTAACTTAAATTTGATTCAAATTTATCGAAAGAGATCAAAAGTCAGCTAGAAAAAAAAAACACTCAATAATAGTAGTCATAATATTATAATGACAACCAAATGGATCTGTTTATTTTTCCATTCCAGCAGAAAACCAATCAGTACCAACTCGATGCCAAACCAACACCAAATGAGTAGAGGGAGATGTAGGTGATTACGACAGGACATATGTGTGTCATGCAATTGTAAAATGTAACCAAAATTAAACCTTAGTTCAGTCATTGATTAGGACTTTTAGGTGCCCTATAATAAAGCAAACTGCTCAGATGATCAATTTACAAGTGCCACGCTTCACTTAAAAGTTGTGAGTGATCAGTACAGAGCCCTATTGGTTGAAATAAATGAAAATGTGTGGCCATGACGTACAATTGAATGGGAATTGTATTGTAATACATGGTCAGGACTTAGGTGTGGGAATAACAATATCATCTAGTTCTCAAGCCAACTCATTTCTCATTCACGTGTTTTACTAAGTTGTGGCAACACATTGGGGTCCTGTTTTTATTATTATTGTTATTATATTATTTTTTCCCTCCCCCAAACACTTCTTATCATGGCATGTCTCACATTAAACACTTATTTGTACAGAAATGGCCACACCAAAGGCTGAAGACATCAAGAGGGGAATAGCTGTGATCTGGGAGAATTTACAGTGTCCAATATGGTGAGTTTTTGTTGATGCATGTAGGTCCCAAGCTGAACACTACACAAAATGCCATTGATTGTAGTAAACTTAAATTTTGTCTAGTGCAATCTCAGTGTCAGCAGAATGCATTCAGGTGTTGAGTGGATCTTCACACAGATGTTGGTGTGAATATCTTAAAAATCTTCAGAATCACTGTATTCATATTGTCTTCATAATTTTATATAGTTTGGATTTGATGAATGCCCCAGTATCAACAAGATGTGACCACCAGTTCTGCAAGTGAGTGCATTTTATTAATTGTCCTACATCTATCATATGTAGTTGTTGCAGTGTAATAGTGTTCTTGTTTTGAGTTTTAATTTGATCACTAATTCATTAGAATATTTGTAGTAATAGATGTTTGTCAACTTAGGTTTTCTCTTGAACTGCTGTTTTCACTAAAACACAGTTTCCAAGCACTGTTATTCTGCTAGTACCATCAAAAAGTCGAAAGTCTGAAAAATAAACAGAAAATTTGACAAGCCCTCCACCCCCACTCTACAAAATGAAAATGCTCACCACCATTGCATTGCCTGAAACAGCGCATGATAACTCTGTTATTAACTCACTTTCTGCAGATTCTGCATGATGAAACTGCTAGAAAGGAGTAAAGGAAAAGAAACAAGCTGCCCTGTATGCAAGATGAAGGTTACAAAAAGGTAATACCCAGAAATAAGAGTTAGTGTTTAATAAAATGAGTGCTGCATAACATTGACATAACCATACCACAAACATGTCATGGCAGACTGATTAATGCAACAGTGTAAGTTACAATTGTTGGCTACTAAATACATTGAGTTCATATTGTTAGATAATTTGGATTTAATGAATGCCTCAGTGACGTGACATTCTACAGTGTTTGTCGTCACAACATTAAATGATCAGGTCATTAAACACTGCTGCATATGTTAACATACATGATTTGTCATGACATGGCATGGTTATGTCAGTATTATACAGCAGAGTGCATACTAAAAAGTTTTTTACATATAATACAATTTGTTGTACACACGTATGATTAGGATGTTTCATTTGCTGTACTACAAAATGTCTAATTTTATGGGCAAGTTTCCATGAATAGGCTTTAGCTTGTTGTCACTGTTTGTTCAACAGAAGCTTGCAGGAAAGTCCAGGGTTCCAGAGATTGGTAGAGGGACTGCAGAATTTAGTCCAGTCCTATGAATTTGACACATGCACAAACTGTAAGTTTTTGTATTTCCTATTTTTACTTATGTTGTCTTAGCAATTAAGCTTAGAGGTATAAGAGGTATTATTGGTGTTGATGTACTCAAAATAAATGTGCATGAATCTCTGGCTTTGGATCATTCTAAAGGCTTGGTCAAATAATACTAAATATCTAGTATTTGCCTGCATTTCTAGCATATACAGTATATTTCTGTGTATATTTCTTAATCCATTCCTAATGAGGTGGGCCATGGCATTGTCTTGGATATATTATCATAATATTAATTTTGCAACAATGATCACACTAAGCTGTGTATCGCCCTAGATTTTACAGGAATGCCACAGAGGAGGAAAGAAACAAGGTGAGTGTTTTTCCAAGGAATTGAATTACTTTTAAGATATGGGTTTATTGAATTCTAATGCTTATTGCAATGTCCATCCCATTTTCCATGGTTAGTATTGAAACAGAATCCGAGGATCAGCAGGGCAGTGGGGAAATTACCTCCTCAGAGCATGTTTTGATGGAGAAGGCAGGGTCGGGTTCCTCCACAGCAGGTGAGAGATTTTGCATAGTTGATTTGTAATGCCTACAAAGAATCTACTTCAGTTTATTGTGTAATGTCTAGATGGCATCACATCACAGCAGTAGCATAGGTTAGGAAGCACTTGTAGTTGTGGTTGTCCCCAAAACATAAGATTTGTGTTTGAATCTGGTTATCCATGAACATGAGTAATTTTTTTCTCTGTATTTACATAGTAATTGTAATTCATTTTTAAACCAAAAAAGTCTTCCTATTTTTAACCACTTCAAAAATAAAAAAAAAGGGCCAGTTTTTTGCTCAGAAACAATGAATTTAAGTTTTTAAAATTTCACTCTGTAAAATAAGTAATTCACTCTGTAAAGCTGCTTTGTGACTACTTCGTTGTAAAAAAGCACGATATAAATAAAATTGTATTGAATTGAATTCAAACCTCTATGATGAATATATTAGAGAGATCTTGCAAAATGAGGATTATAACACAATAAGGTGTTTTAGTGAGAAACTTTCCAAGCTGTTTCAATACCACTTTAAGTAATATTCACTCATCCATATATGATGTGTAATGCCAGGGTCTTTTTGACCACTTTAACTCATTTCCAGCTAAGGATGCTTTTGCAAAACTCATGGGTCTTGCGGATTCCTGTACAGTGAATTCCGAACAGGATTGTTTTCACAGTGAGCATGGTGATCTCCCCCAAGACTCTGGAAAGAATCTAATTGGATTTGAGGATGTTCCCTCAAGGGGAGAGGTCAGGAGAAGTAATTTACTGACTTGTAATGATGGCAGTCCAGATTGTGTTACTAACATACCCAAGAGACGGTCAGCCAGAAGAGCCAAAAAGGTTGGCTTGGAGCCAGACAGAATTGTGGCCAAGAGACAGAAGAAGAGTGTGGAGAAAGTAGCTGAGTGGTTGCTGAAGATCTCACCCTCTTCAGACACACAGACTAAAGACAGCAATAGACCCCTTCCTGTTTTTTGTGATGGTGATTCTGAGAGACAAGATATATTCTCTTCTTTCTCTACAGAAGTTAATGTGAAAATTCATGAAAAGGATAAAGTAAGGCCGCCAGCCGAGGTGCCTGGACGATGTCTGGAGGAGCAGGTTTTTGGGGCTGTCTATAAACGAGAGCGCAGAAGTTCTAAGCTCAAGGTGACCAGAGGCTTCTCACCTGAAAGAGAGATTGTGACTGACCCTGATCCCCTTAATTTAGTACAAGAAGAAGAAGAGATTAAGACAAGGGTTCTTAAAAGGAAGAGGGATTGTATGTTGAATCCAGCAGATTTAAGAGTTGTTAATGATCACAAGGAAAGTGAGGAACCCAAGGAATCTGTTGTTTGTAACGGAGAAAACAAAGTGGTTAAAATTGCTGAATTAAATGTTGACGCACCATTGAAGTGTGGAGAAGAGCAGGAAAAGTTAGTAGGGATCTCCATGGAAGAAAATTGTTATGAGACGGTCAAAAATATGCAAGAAAGTCCTGTGTTTGAGGTACCCTTGAAGAGACCAGGGAGGAGAACAAAGTCAAAGATGCAGGAGGTATGGCAAGATTTGGACTGTGATTTCAACGAGAAAGAAAACTGTGGCAACAAATCTAGTAGGAAGAGACAGATCAATAGGAACAACTGTGAGAGTTCAAAGGATGGCCATTTGGAAGAAAGCAAGAATGCAAAATGCACCAAGTCCCTTACACTTGTTAGTGCTACTGGGAATGAGAATGTTGCTGTAATAAAGCAGTCTGGTAAACCCAAATTAGTTGAAGCAGAGATTAATATTGAGAATTACCCAAGTAGCTCTGAACCGCAGTCTCCTGATGCAAGACGAACAAGAAAAAGTTTAAGGCTACAGGCCTTCACTGCAGTAGTTCAAAGCACTCGGCGGCATAAATTATCTACACAGGGCCTCGCAAAACTTGCTGAAGGGTCTAAAGAAAATAATCAGTCACAATCCACATGTTTCAACCAACCTGAAGTGGATGGTGCAGATGCAAGTAAAGACAATGTTGATGCAGGTCAGGGTAATGCAAATACTGGACAACACCAGAGTGGGAAAAATGGATGTGTTTGCGAGAATGCCTTTGAAGAAATTGAGATAATGCGGTCGAATGAGGAAACTGCTGCTTGCACGTATGTACCTGCGGCAGATGTCCCCGAACAAAATTCACTTATTGCTGTAGTTCAAGACACAGAGTCTGACAGACAAAAAATACAATGCTCCTCCATGGCTGTATGCTCACAAAGTCCAGTTGTGGCTGTGGTACCGGAATCATGCCTACCTGAGAAACCTCAAGAGTCCGCATCCACAGGAGTTGTTTCTCCATCAGATGTAGAGATGTTGACTACTGATGCTTTGATATCTGCTGGAGAGCATGGCTGCATGGAGGAGGGGGGTGACCCCAGTGACAGTGAACTTGATACAGAGCTGCTGATGAAGACCTTCAAAGGCACCAAAAGAAAATCCTTCTACCTGGGCAGTCCCAAGCCTTCACATGTTGAAAGCCAACGTATAGGTCTAGATAAGGAGGAAGAGACGCAGCTGCAAGAACAGATAACAGTCACTGGCCAAAACAGTGATCCTAGATCAGTTCTTGAAGATATTCCAAAAAATAGTGACTTACCTTCAAATCACTATGAGCCTGAATTCTGTGAGAAACCCTGTAAAAAGACCCAGAGTAGTTTTGGAAATGCAGGTGCTGCAAGTGACAGTCTACTTCAGGCAAAATCTTCTCATCTTGCCACAAAAAGTCAGGAGGATGCCTCTCTAAAGAACTCGGGTGACAATGCAAGTTCTGGCCTAAGTCCCAACAAGGTTGCAAGGTCTCAAGATTGTGGGAATTCAGAGTCTTCTAATTCCTGCCAGCTACTTTTTACCAGTGCTACTCAAGAGCAGCCACACATCTGTCACAGCAAGATTCTGAGGAATGAGCCGTCTGCAAAATCAGGAACACGCCAAACAAGATTTGTTCAGAGTGAAACTCAGGACAGTTATTTGAGTGCAAGGAGTTCTTCAGACCTTAAAAAAAGTCCAGTGGGTCTGCCAAACTATGGAGTTCACACTAATGATTTTGAGTCCTCCATCACCCCAGATGGCCTCTTACCAGAAGGCACCAGGCCTCATGTATGTCATATCACTGAACCTGTAGCCAGTCACAGCTTGGATAAGATGGAGAGAAAGGATTTAGAAATCCAGTCTCAGCCGTGTGCACGGAAGAAAAGGAAAGCTCAAAGGCTTGAGTCTTCAGAGTCTGAACTCAGTGCCGAGGATGAGGACCTGCCCTCAATAGCTCAAATATTCAAATCTCACTGTTCACCCTTGCCCTCTGGCTGCAAAAAGGGACATTCAAATCAAGACAATCACCATCTGCAAGAAGCAAATCCAGAATTGCAGTCTCCAAGTCAAGAAGTTTGCCCTCCTAGTGAACCAGCGCCAAGACAGTGGAGCCAGTGTGTCAGCCCATCTCAGAATGGGCAGTATGCTGAGAATGTAAAGGCCAGTATGGTTGAAACGGCTGTACAACCTCAAACTCCCTGCAGAGATGAATGGATTACTTCAAGCCAAGGATCTGTGGATCTCTTTGGGACTCCAGAAGAAAGTAAGTGCTATACAGTCAGCCTGTAAGAAGTAATAAATGACTGTAATGGCTACATCTGTCATCATGTAAATTCATTTTTATTCTTAGGTGAAGCAGCTGATCGTATTAGTGCCAATGGAGCACTTTCCAGAGATTCATCTCAGTATTCAAGTGAGATTATTAACACACAGGTGAGGGCAACTTTTTTGCATTTTTTATGAAAGAATATTGTGTCTCTATGTTCTAGCACGTTGTCTAGTAATTATTCCTTTTAAATGTTATAAATATGTGTACAATAAACATTAATGACATGACGCAATGATCACAAGACAGTCTGAGTGGTTTAAGTCTGACACATGTAAATGACCACTGTTCTGAATCAAGGGGCTAGGGTCTTAAAACATAGGCTTATTTAGTTACTAAACCAACTGTTTTTTAGGCTTGTATGGACTTTAGAAGCAAACATTACAATGGTAATGGTGTTTAGACAATACGTTAAGATATTTTATTAAAAATACAAATAGAAACTTGGGTGTCTGATATAAACCCTTTAAAGCAAAACAACAGAGAGCAAAAATAATAGCTTTACCTCTACTGCCTCAGTGCCTTTTGAACATGCTGTGCAAAGTTATTTATGGAATTGTATACTACTCAAAAAATTAAAGGAAACACTTGAACAGTCATGCTGTTGTTTAAGTGTTCCCTTTAATTTTTTGAGTAGTATACTTTGTATATTTCAAAATACTTGCATCACAGCCATCCACCAGATGGCAGTAAATGCACATTTTTCTGCCTTACAGCTGTCATAATTGAAGAGAGTCACATTATGGAGTCATGGAGGCCCTTAGCACTACAGTTTAATGTGGCCCTTCAGCCCTCACTCTATAAGATTTAAATCAGTTGGTAATAAGAGGTAATAAATATAATTACAGACCCCTTTCAAAATCATTTGAAGTCAAAGCTCACCTTGATTTTACATCGAATGTAAGCAATCCAACCTTTTGCAGGTTTTCGTTCCAACCAAAAAGAAGCCACACCTGAGTAACTGAAAACCAAGACCAACTGATTACAGAGGTGGAATCAGGTGTGCCTCCTGTTTGGTTGGAACGAAAACCTGCACCGACAGCAGCCCTTTCTGGACAGGTTTGGGCACCCCTGTTTTACAGGATTGAAATATATGGTTATTATACAGTAATTAGTGTATATGTGAATAGAGTTGATGCGGTACCGCTTGTCTAGCCTGAAACAGAAAAAAATCATGAATCAGGTTCAAGGTATCCCTTCATATCCGTTGCAAAATAGACCATTCACTCTCCAGTCCAAACTAAGCCACAGATAATTTTAAATCAGTCATGAAGCAATTAAGCAAACCAATGTATTTAGATATATAAGACTAATTACCTCAAATTATTGGCAGATTGTCATTTGAAAATACCCGTTTTGGTAGATAAGTGGATCTTGGTAGAAGAAAAAAATAACAAGAAAAGTGTTGCATGTGAACCCTTTAGGAGGTTTCATATTTATGCTGCTTTTCGTAAGTGTACATAAATATTGTAACGGCTTTTGTTTCAAAGCACTTTGGCCGGGTTTAGCATTTTGTTGTCAGATGTCTTCGATCTGCAGATGGCCTTCAGGATATCTTCAAAAATATGCTATGGGTTTTGCATAACCTGGATTAACCTGGTCTCTGAGTATTAAGAAGTCTTACATATCCAGGATAAAGTAGTGAGAAGCAGTGTTTCTGTCTGGATTACTTTTTGAATGAGATGCCACTCAGGGCAGCCAATCTGACCCAATGCTGTCTTAAAGGTGCAGCAAAAAACAACTTGTGGATCACGGGAAATAAACTACAAGAAAAAATATAGGTGTAAGTAAAAAGATGAGGAGGTTTGTCTTTTGATTGGTTTTGATGTTTGAAGTTAATCTGTGGGATTTTAGGGTCCATTTAAGGAAATGAGTGTGGCAGTCAATTAATACATAAATAAATAGGATTCACTACACAGTCATTGTTATCCTTTAACTACAAAACTGCATTGCAGTACTCTTCACTGGACAATGGCTGCAAATGCTTTGGCCTGCGTTTTTAAAAACCACAGTTGTTTTCCGAGAGAGCCATAAGGGTGCTGTTCACTCGGCTTAGATCAGCTTTTGCATGCTTCGTAACTGGTGCTTTATTACCACATGTGGTAAATGAGCTTGATTTGCCAGTTCAGGAGCTTATTGAATTACGGAGAGCATGTCTGCTTAAAGGTCCCATGGCATGAAAATTTCACTTTATGAGATTTTTTAACATTAATACGAGTTCCCCAAGCCTGCCCATGGTCCTGCAGTGGCTAGAAATGGCGATAGGTGTAAAGAGTGCCTTGATCATCCTGCTCCGCCGTTGAGAGAACGACAGCTCAGATGGCCCAATCTGGAATTTTCTGCTCATGTCGTCGTAAGGGAAAAGGTTACCTCCCCTTTCTCATGCTTTGCCCACCCAATGAGCAATGAGTGAGCACTTCTGCAAACTATGAATGAGCACCTCTGCAAAGTAGAGTTGTAATCAGGCCTTAAAAGTTAGGCCCGAAAAGGCCCAAACCCGAGAGAATTTGGCCCAAGCCCGACAAGTACATTTTGATTGACAGCTTTTTAAAAGCCCGAACCCATTTACAGCCCAACATTACTCAAATGTGCACATGCACACAGCTCTTTTGCCTTTTGTCAAAAATGCGTCATTGATACATATTTAACATAAAGGGGACCTATTATGCAAAACTCACTTAAAAAAAAAAATAGGTCTATGGGCTATACAAAACAGGTTCATGAAGTTCTTTGCACAAAATCACTCTCACATAAAGAGATCACCTGCTTAATTCTTGACCGTTTCAGTCCCTTTCAAAACGAGCCGTTTCAAGGTTGTGTCCCTTTTATGCAAATGAGCTGTCATTGGCCACGCCCAACCATGCTAAAGCTGCGCGTTTAACTTCTGGATTTTGCATTAGAATCCATGTCCTTAACACCAGTGAAAGTGTTTCTTTCTTTCTTTCCTTCCATCCATACAATCTGTGACAGTGGTCCTAGCCTGTATGGTGACCAGGCTGAAGGAAAGGAGGGAAAAAGTTAGAGATACAGTAGGCGGACAAAAGTATTGAGACAATTAACACACGAGGAAAAGGCAGAAAACAGGCGGCATCCAGCCCTACATGTTCAACCCCGAGTCGGACTCAGAGCAAGATGAACACAACACTTCATGTGTGCCGATAGACATTGCGCTCGGCTTATCCATGCTCGTAAAACTAGCAGACGTAATGGCGGATCTTTAACTAATCTGGTGTGGGCGCGCAGCGGAGCGCGCCTTACCGTATACGTCCACGGGAACAAAACACGCATTTTACGCTGTGATTGGTGTATTCTCATTTCTTTGCCTTAACCAATAGCGGAGGTTGTTTTGAGCGAGTATTGGCCAGCTGGACGGAGCGAGTTTTGCCACTGCAGTAGTCAGGCACGGCTGAATTCAGCATACATAAAGCTGCAATGACCCAAGATGGCCGCTGAAAGGGCTTATAAGCAACCGGCTAGTGGGTGGGGTCTCGACAGATGAGGGGCGGTTCCATGCAAACAAATCAAACAAATTAAATTGAGATAAATTCTAACTTAAGATGGGTATTTGGCAATTACGAAATTAAGATAATAGTTCCGTGGGATTTGCTTCGCCACTTCTCTCCACAGTCTGGCCTCAACGAGATGGTAAACAGCAGCTGAAATTTTATAAAAGAATAATGCCAACATTAGCCTACATACTCTGTCAACATTATTAATTTAAGACTCAATTAATACTTTGTTATAATTTAGTTAAAACCTTCACTCACCAAGATTAGGCTACATGTCTTTGTGGAGGAAAATTATTGACTCCACTGTAGATGGCTTCAGTGCGGTCCTGCGCTCACTGATGGTGCGTCCAGCAGCCCTGAACACCTTTTCCCTGCTGCTGCTAGTGGTCGGGATGCAACTAAAATGTAATTGCCAGAATCTAACCACCATTTCACCTCCTCAGCATCCATTTTCGCATCTTTCTTGCGCTAATTCAAATGCCTCACCTGACTGCTCATTTACGGCGCAAGCCCGAGCCTGGCCCGAGCCCGTGTAAAATGATAGAAAATAAGCCCAAACCCAACCGAGCCCATCGGGTTCGGGCAAAGATCTTCAGCTCTACTGCAAACCAGGGTGATCAGATGAGCTGCGCCCAACCCTCCACATTGCCCCGCTCTCCTCCTCATTATCATTTAAAGCTACAGACACAGAAACGGCACCTCCTAGGGAAATCTAATTGTGGGACTGGCTCGAAGTGGCTGAAATTCTGCACCAAGGCTGAATTTCTGAAAGAGACTTCAGATATAGTATTAGGGGACCTCTAAGATGTATATAAAAGCATAAAAAATCAGCAGGTCATGGGACCTTTACATTTCTAGTGCTTTTTCATTACTGATGAGAGTATTGTTTAAAGGTTTTTTGTGTTTGTTTTTAATTGAAGCCCCTTGAGGTGCAATAAAAACTGAAATTGTTAGTTTGAAATAGATTGTCTATTGATATGTTTTTGATATCTGTCTATCTATCTATCTGTCTCTCTCTATATACATATATATATATATAAAATATTATATATAATGTGTGTGTCAGCAAAAAGAAGAGATTCAGCAGGAGCTGCACAGGCTGGAGCGGATGATGGCCCTGGTGTCGGAGGCTCTCCAGAAGAAGGAGGATGAATCGGGAGCCAAAGCCCCAAAAGATGGCCCCACTTACTCAGAACAACACTCAGGTGCTCAGGAGCTTTGCACATAAAACTGAATTACACTGGGTTACACAAGGCTAGGCCTGGACATTTCAATTCTCACATTTCATTCTCAAAATTACAGAAAAAAACATATTTTTGTACCAGAGTTTATTTAAGTCCACAGGTGTTCACATGCAATATGTTGCTATAGAAGCTTCGAATGTATCACCATTGTGGTTTATCGTTTAGTTTATTTTAATATATTTTCTTTGCTTGCTCAGTTATTGTTAAAAGGGGGACATGTCTTAAACATTTCTAATTTTTATAGAGTATTTGAGAGATATTTAGTAAAATACACAAAAATCAAAATGTTAGTTGCAGCCCAAAGATAAATAATATTTTTTATACCTATCTGCAGGGGTGCTACGCATCAGATCCTGGAAGGTGTCAATCCAGAGTTTAGTGTTAATTCAGATTTCACACTTCAAAGAAGTGGCAATAAGAAAAGGCTTGGCAATAAGATGAATGAACATAAAAGCGCTGAGCTCTGCGCTCCAGGACTGTAATCTGACACTATTAGTTGTGCATTGTTCAGTTGCTGAAACACAGCATGCCTCCCCACTCTAAACTCACTTTTAACTTCATTTTACAGCTGCTGACCTCGATGAAGCTGGACGGTGCTGTCCAGGAAACCCAACGGACAGGTACGTGATTAAATTACATTTACCTACGTCGCCTTTAACTCTTGGTCAGAAACGCGCTACATTACAAATAGTGTCTGTCAGAAGGTCTCCCTACTACTTAATGTAATTAATGCTGAAGGAAAGGGGGAATGTGTGTGCATGTGTGTAGGAATGATTCGTGGGTGATAAATCTCTGTAGACAGGTAAATAATCTCCCGAAAGAAGCCTTCGTTTGCTTATGTTTAAAAGAAGAAAGTCATGAATAAGTTAACGTTATTTGTCACGGAGAGCACTTCTCTGTTGCCACTGTAATTTATCTCTTTCACTCTGGTGCAACATCCAACCTAACACAATATGTACCCACACATGCCATAGAGCTTTATCACTTGGAATGGAGAGATGCACAGTGTTACTCAAAATATCGAGGGGACTGCTCTGAAGTCTCTAAAGCTTCCATCACATTTGTAGCATCATAACTTTATAGGCTAGAGTGTGTTTCGACTAACACGAAAATTCGAGTTACATCACTGTCGAAGGAACGGATCTGTGTCATACCTCGAGGACCCCCTGTACACTAGCTAGCATTAGATATCCTGGAAATAACATTAACACTACATTCATACTGTGATTGTTAGCGTTCGCCACATACTCTGTGTTTTCCGGTTGATTTGTGCATATTGCTTCATTGGCACTCCTCTCGACTTTTTTTTCCCCCTCCTGAACTGACGTACCCCTCCTGTTACTTTTTTTGCAATAAGATTAACATTTACTGTAGAGAGTTTTTTTCTCTATACTCTGATGCCAAAATCAAAAGTAAATTCACATTGTAAAGCTGATATTAAAAATTATTTTTCCGTGGGACCATGCCCCCAACTCCCTGTAGGGGTTTTGCATCTGTGTTACTTTTTTCACCCCCGCTGAGTTTGCATCCCTGAAGTATATAAAATTTGACTTTGCTAACATTCTCAGTGAATATGAGCTAATATACTCCCAGTCCCTTGCATGAGTGTTTCAGGTTTATGATTCAACAGGCTGTTATTTATTCGTATCACGACTGCCGCTCTTCCTCCCCAGGCAAAGTGGCCCCGATCCTGGCAAAGATCATGTCTGTGTGCACCCAAGCTCCAAAGCTCCAGACAACCTGGAAACCCCCCAGTACCACGCACCTCTGACTAGAGGCCAAGCAAAGGCGGGTAGGGCTTTACAAATGAATTAATTTAACATTTTTCATTTGCATTTTCAAAGCAATTATTTAGAGAAGTTTTGCGGTGCTCAAACATCTTGTTCCTACTCAGTTATTGATTAAATAACTATGAATAACGTCCTCTCATTTTTCCCCTGTAACTTATTTTTTAACAGTCATAATTACTTTTTACCATTTTTTGGTACCTTTTTTTTATCAAGAATTAAACAGGCTGTTTGTTACTGCGCTTTTAAGGCTATATGTGTGTAAGCTCTTGTCCTGACTGACTATATTGGACAGTAGTTTTGTCCTGAATAGGCAGGACAAAACAACTGTTGGCTGAATATGCAAATATATGTAAATGTGCTCATCACAACCATGATGAATTCAAAACAGGCAGGTTATTTTTCATATGTAGTCTGGGGAGTTTCTGTATAAGGACTGCATCTGCAGGTCATGTCATTAACATGTACATTCTCTGTCTATAGCGCCCTTGCTAGTGTATAGTTAGAGACTGTAGCCCAGTTTATCCATCCCCTTGCCATCCCCTAGATCTGTG
This sequence comes from Hydrocynus forskahlii, assembly GCA_037974365.1. NCBI lineage: Eukaryota > Metazoa > Chordata > Actinopteri > Characiformes > Alestidae > Hydrocynus > Hydrocynus forskahlii. Next base: position 29,612,727 of record JBBPCX010000114.1, on the reverse strand, counting down.
GTTATTGCTGGATACATTTGGGTGGTGGACCCCCCTCAACCAAGCAGCGGCAATGATGTGTTTAAACAAAACACAACAACAAGAATGCTGCTATGCCAAAACAGTGTCACATTGTGGTGATAAATGGTCTACCACCCAAATAATATCTGGTCCACCACTAACAGATTTACTGCTAATGAATGGAGTGGAAGGGGATTAACTGGTGTTCAACAGAGGAGCTACAGTTAGTGCTTGTACACTTGTTGCCAAATTTTGTTGTTTCACTAAGAGGAAATAGGTATATCTATTCTTTAAATTGAACATGCTAAGATATATTTTTCTGCCTTTTTGTGTAAAAAATAAATAAAAATGCACCACAAATTTTGCATAGAGCACATTTTGAGTTATTTTCTAATATGTCAATTTTAGTATATAAACAAATTATACACTAAAATGTAGAGAAGTGTTCTCGGTAGTGTCCTTAATTTTACACAGCAAAGCATCAGTGGCTTAGAGAGTCTGGTATGTTTGGCTGCTTAACATGGCCAATCACTATGTGCTGGTACGAGACAGTCACGGGAGTGCATGTACGCAGGGTTGCAGGTAACCAATTAGAATGCAGCTGTCAAATCCTGACCGTCTTTACTTAGCTTGCTATAGACCTCAGACTCTCCACATGTGGGCAGAGCATCTATGGGTGAAATTAGGTGTACTTAATCCTTTGAGTAGGCCTGTAAGTAGTGGAGCTGTAAGACAGTGGAGCTCATAAAGAAGCCACAGATCGAAAGCAAGGAGTTTCTGATAAAATGGCAGTCAATGGAAATGCAAGGTATGTGTTTGCCTAAAATATAAGACCAAACCACTAATGATGTAGTCATTAAGCTTTCTGTGCCATTTCCTACACTTAATGTAGTATTTGCTTCGTTGATCTATTTAAGTGAGATATGATTTTCATACCACATTTACATCATGGTTTTGTTTTGCACATTCAAACCCCATTTCATTAGCCATTATCATGATTAGCTCGCTACCGATTAGATCCTTAGTACTGAGTCCAGCTGAGAAAGAGATGCCATTAGAGACGTTCACAGTTAACATAATTTACCTCTCGCTGTGCCTGGTAGGCCATTGCACATGAAGATCCTGTTGAGTTATGCCTCTCTGATGTAATGAGCTTTTGTTCAGTCAGATCTGGAAACTGAAGAGCTCATTTCATGAATGTGCCATGAGTTTAATGAGTTTCTCAGGCATCATTCTGCTCGCTTTCCTTGTATGAACTGGATGATTGCCATTTGAAAAACCTTGTTACAAAGACTGTCAATGCACAGTCAATAATTACCATTCCCTACCTGTGTTTATCTTAGTAAATAACAGGGTTTTTATTGCAATCTTATTCTTCCTTGAATTCGGACACATTTCAACTTTGAAGTTAGTTTTCCCAAACCGAGTGCTTTTGCAAAACGCTGTCTGGCATGAATATCATCTTCAGATGAAATCTCCTTATAAAAGATGATCAAGGGAATAGTTTGGTATAAAAAGTCCATCAGCCAAAACAGGTTTGATGTCAGACTTGCTTATAAGGTTTCTGAAACTGTCTAATGTACTGTGACCTATTTTTATAAATACAATCGGCACACTGTAAAAGGTATATCTGTTTAACTCTGTTCTGTAAGACAAAGGGAATGTAGTTTTCCAAAATCTATTTTGCCCACGTGAACATGCTATACTAATAAGCCTCTTAAATAACACCAGTTGTGTCATTTTAGCAGAAACAGCTACAACCAAACACTTCTTATAATTTGGCCACATTGGAGGGCTTTTAAGCATGAATTCATTGAAGGGTTTTTCCCTATTTTCACAGCACTGAACAAAAATATGTGAAAGAAATTCATTTGTTTGGCTTAAGGATGGGTTGTGAAGCAGAATTGCCACATTACTATCTGGTGTGACCACCTTTGCCTAAGGAATGTTGTACCTGCTATTGCTGTGTGAAGTTTGCAAATACTGGTTGGAGGTAGAGCACTGTCATATCCATTCAGTGGGACTTACATTATATTCTGCTTACTTCAGATGTAGTAGATCAGACGTGTTTAGTGTCCAAAATATTCTTCAGTTTAGAACAGGAGCTGTGATGCTGTCCTTGCTAACACACTAGATCACAAAAATCTGTTTCATAAAAACGCCTCCAAAACTTCTCTCAATCTGCTTGAACCATCCATCATTTTCATTAAGCTAAAACAGACTTCTGGATGTGGTTTCGGACGCAGTATGACTTACTGTGTGCTATAGAAATGAACAAAATGCTGTGTAGGTAATTTTTAAATCACAGGGATTACGTTTTACAAACTATCTTGAGTAAAAGAACTGATCTATAATCAGTTCTTGTGGGTTTCTTTTTTATTATTATTATTATTATTTTCCCTCAATTAATAAAGAGGACACTGTTCCAAGATCAGTTGTCTCCAGCAGTGATCTTGTCTGAAACAGCTGGACATGGTTTGGGCAAGTGTAGAGATGTTTGTTGAAAATTGATTTGATTTGATTTTTCACTGAGCTATTCCTTTAATGTGATGAGACAAGATTATGAAAAACCTCCATTCAGGCCAGTTCCAACACAGCAAATATGTTAAATCAAATATGAGAATGTAAAATACAACACTATGCTGGTGTTTATGTTGTCTTTGAGTTAAAGGCAACTCACATAGTTGAATTTAACTAAATTCAAAATACTGGTGTATAATGTTACATTTTATCAGCACGAGTAAACTGTGAGTAAAAAACTCATTCATTTCTATAGCAGAGTATTAATGGTCCATTTGTCACCAATAACTTTTATTTAATATAAATAGTGCTGTTTTATTTCAGTTCCAGCACTAACCATAGTTTTATGCAAACTTAAATGCTTTACAGCCATGATAAAGGTATTTCAGACTCATGTCCACTGAACACAAACATTTCAACATACTCAAGACCAAACGTTTTTATCCAATTTGTTGTAGATATGTCACAGTAAGGCATCAAATTAAGTTTTTCTTTTATCATCTCACACCCCACCAGATTACATACCATGTCAGTTTTTATCAGCCTATGCTGAAATCTCTCAAATTTAATTATTTTTTTCCAGTGGAAGGTCATATGTGACCTATGTGAATTTACCAGATTTTTTTATAATTTTCCTTTGAGTTTCATACACCAGTTGTGCAAGACAGATCCTGTTTTTCTTATACAATGGGGATAATGGACTCAAAAGTGATGTTTGGATTGCACGTTGGTTTATAAGGCACTGCACACGTAATTTAAATCTATTTCAGTCACAGGAGTCTAGGGTGGTGGTTCTGCACTTCTAGAAGGGTAAATGTCACATGTTTTGTAAATAGAAAGAACACTTCAATTAGAGGTGTGTGACTTTTTCACCTTGTCTGAACACACCAAATTGGCAGTTATAAGGAACAGCAGTGCCATGAATGTGAGCTAAATGTTTTTCAAATCCATAAAATTTTCCAAACACAGATGAGCATGCAATCTCAGCAGAATGTTGATTTAAGCTGTGTTCGAAAAGTAGGGCACTACGTAGTGAATCAACCATTTTGAAATTCCAACTGTCAATTTCACCCACTAGTTAGTGCACTACAAAATCACAGCGCGACGCCAAAATCTAGGGTCCAGACACTGTACACCACATGAAGGTAGGACGCTAACATTAGCTTCTAGGTGCTATCACAAAAATTTACCACTGGCATTTGATTATGTCTGATGAGCAAAATACGTCTCAGACGCCTCGCCCTGATGCCATTACGTCTTCTCCTCTGTCTCAGCAGCAGTATCTTGACAAGTATTATCAAAATTAATGCTCGAATTTGATCCATATCTTCAGAAAGTTAGCAAGCTAGGATAGCTACTGAAAAAGCTTTAGGGGGGGAAAAAACTTGCACGTGAGAGAGCCACAGTTTAAAAACCTTTGGTTACATTGTTGTATATACATTTTTTGTGTATGGACAGGTGTAACTTGTATAGCCACAATTTATGTATATTTAAAATGTACACTGTTAGCATAATAAATGCTGCAATCCCCATCATGTTAGTGGGCTATTCCGGTGCTGCAGAAAAAATAGATATGCACAGATTTTAAACGTTGCTGTGTATTACAGTTAGACAGAATGCAACATAGCCGTGCCATAGGTCCACATGGAGAGTCAAGACATGTGTTTATGCAACAGAGATAAATTGCCAAGACCCGGCACACTATTTAAGCAACAGTTAGTAAAAACGGAACATCCCGAGTGTCCGAAATTAACTAAACATCGCCTCCCATTGTTCACTAGTTAACACCCCTATATAGCAAACACTATGTAGTAAATGAGTGAGCGAGTGAACGAGTGCACATTTCGAACACAGCTAATGTCTTTCCTGGGTAAAGGCCACGGTGAGATTTTTAAATAAACAAAGCATTCTCATTAAAATATTTGCAAATGAAGCATGATATTTAAAGTTAGACAAAAATAGCAACAAAAAAAAAATCCCCACTTATTTGCAGTAATAAAACCAAATGCAGCAATAACCAAAACCACTGAATCTTGCTGGAAACCTTTCCTGTGAATGGCAAACCCATTTGAGTTTCATTAAATTTAACCACACGTGACATATGTTTGTGTCCAGCTTTCCTTTTGGAGTCCTGTATCCTAATTACGGCAACTGATGTGACTGTGTAAAAACAAAAAAAGAAAGCTTGCTCAAGGGTACCTCAGCGGTGACACTAGCAGTTGGGATCCGAACCCCCAACCCTGTGATTGCAGGGCCAATGCCCTAACCACTAGGCCATCCAGCTGCCCATTCTAAACTCACCCAATATAAAATAATTTCACTACAGAAGCAACAACAAAAAGGCCAAAGTATTCAGAATCCAAATTCTGCCTGTCATGGTGCCTGTACTTCGACTTTGTCACTCATTCATTTGACACAAGGCTTCTCTGAGGATTTGCATACATTTATGTAAGCCATTAAAGCATTATATGCCGGCCTGTCAGAATGGGTTTTGTTTTTTAGCGGTGGTAAACGTCCCCTAATGTGAATATATTGCAAGGAGATTACAATGAAAGCATCCTTCTCTGGGGAGCCTCAAAGGAACAGAGCAGAAGGCATGACGGTGGTGTTCAATTGAGTCTAAAAATGCCTTCTGCTGCGAACCGAGAGCTTTTTAGTTTTTTCAGTAGTGTTAAGACATGCACAGTCTTTGTCAGCGGACAAACTTTTACACTTTGTTATAAATTATGCAGAGTTTTCTGAGCAAAGGATCTCTTTCTTAATTGAAACCTATAATTTATTTTGCTGCATCACATGAAGAGATGCTGTTTGAAAGTTTAAAAACTTAAGTGAATGTGTTTTTAAAGTCTTTTTTTCTTCTTTCTTTTTTATTTACTTTGTATGGCTGGTGGAGGCACATGCGTAAATTCTAGGCTCTGTTAAAAGGCTTTTACATGCATTATTAAATGTCGTTCCGGAAAAGCTACTCCATGATTGCTCCTCAGTGGTGCAAAATGCATCAGGACGTAATGATCCGAAGGTGACATTTTGATGCATCAGCACTGGAACGTCTGAGTCAATTACAGTTGACTTTTAGGGGTGCGCAAAAATTTCAAACACCAAAAGTTCAATAGCAGAAAAAGGCAGAGGTGTTATAATACATGTGGCTCACAATTCTGTTCGATTGTTGATACCGGGCTCACAATTGTTTACATTCGATACTCTCATATTCTGAACAAAATTTGAGTGAATAAAATTGTTGACTGTCTTTGGGTTGTTGATACTGTTCAACCAGTGCAGCTGCATCATAAATCATGATTAATTGTATGCTCATTCTCCACAATGCCTTGTCAAATGTCTAACTTGTGCATTGTCACGTTTTTGCATTGGGAAGTATACACTTTTTTGAAGTTTTGCTACACCCCTAAAAATGTTATTTTTGCTGATATAGTTTTAGACTGTAAGTAATGTAAATAAAAGTTAATGTAAAGGTAATGAGAAATGATAATAAATGTGGTTTGACCGAGTGCTTTTCTGCACTGGTCAGTTCAGACACAGTCACACCACCAGTGAAAACGTCGGGTGTTTGGAACATCACTTTGTTTTATCTGAGGGACATTATTTAAGTCATTAGTAATCAGAATATGAGATGAGAATATGAGATGATTATTATTAAACATTTGTTTCTTCCAGGTAAACTGTTTGAGAACTAATTCTCATTTACAAACTACAGATTTGATTCCAGCTGAAAACCAGTCAATAAGCCAGAGATGGTAAAGCTTATGCTTTTTTGGCATTCCCATCTGTAACCAGTTTTTGAAATAAAATATTTTTAAAAAGCAAGCAACAAGTGCCTTAAATGATTTTGCGTGATACCAAATAAATATTTTCCGTGAAGTTCACTGGATGGGTCTTAAATAAATCATGTTTGTGATGGAGATCCTGAAATAAGTTTGAAGACACTTCCCCCCCCCCCCCCCCAAGATTAATAACTGCCACATTTGTAAAGAACCATTATACAGGAAGGTTCTTGTACCGTCAAAAGATTTTTTTTATACTCCCATTAAAGTTAAATCATTTAAGGCACTTGTTGCTTGCTTTTTAAAAATCTTGAAGGAATTGAAGTGGTTCTACTATGGCACTGCTGGAAAGAGCCCTTGGTGGTGTTTGTTGTATTTTAAAGATTATTCTTGGCATATACTGTAACCTTTTCTGTTTTTCTATTTTGCTACAGAAACACAATCAAATTGATTTGCTGTGACATTAGAGAATTACATTTCTTCTGTTCTGGTGTTTCATCAGCAGGGCAGCGGGCCAGGAGAAGCCATCAGAAAACTCGGAACAGCAAAAGACAATCCCAGCAGAAGTCAGAAGCTGGGCCAGAAGTTAAAGGTGACTGTATTACCAAGGATATAACTACAGACCCAGTAGAGGGAAAAGTCGTGAATGAAGCTGAGAGAAAAACGTCCAGAGAAGGCATGTGCAGACTGGGAATTAACAACACAGCTGGCAAGATGGAGCTGGTGGCTTCTGGGCTCAGTGCCAGCGAACTGGTAGGGTGTGTGTGTTTGTCAGTCAAAACATATTTGCCATCTAGAGTTCACTTCTGTAATTTTATAATAGAGGTATAGGGTTGATGTAGCTAACAAGTTTATAAAACATATACCCCATCAATTGCCATAACTGCATGCCTAAATCGTCACACACATACCATGAACTGTGTTAATTAATCTCTTATAGACTTGCTTATGTAGTTTCTGACACTGCGTGACACACTGTCTAATATAAACATGGACAAAAGGTCTTGGTTTTTGGAAACTTCATAGTGTCCTAATTTAGGAACAATCCCATTGGTGTCCCAAGTTCTGTTTTAAGCCTGATTTTACCATTAAGACTTCATTTGGGAAATCGATTATCATAGGCCGCCATAACAGGTAGCACAAGTTCATTAGCATTAACTAACAATGTCTTTAATTTGTTTTCATGTTGCAAAATTTGATTGAGAGTAAGAGTAATGTGGTCTTCATTGTTTTGGGTTTTTTTTTTTTTCATGGACATGACAGTTTTGAAAATACTGGACACTGAAGGCACTTTGTTAGCAATTCTGCCAGTTAAAGTACTGTAGTGAATGAGTTAACATGTGGCTTTAAAGTAGGAGAAATAGAATGCAGGTTGATGGAAACGGGCTACTTTAAACCTTGGAAATGAAAACAGACTCTAACTTACTTTTTTTGTTCTCAAAGGCTCCTTTTTCACAACTGTTTCCATTTTTGTGCTTTTATTCAGTCATCAACTTCTCTTTGTCCCTTATATTTAAATCAGCTACTTTTTGTTACTGTGACTTTAATATATCAATAATCTCTGTTCTGAATGGCTGATTTTATGCCTTGTTCAAAAAGCAGGAAATCAGCAAAGCTAACCTGCTGTTGGCTCTGTGAAAAAGCATTGTCTTTTTTTACATTTATTTATTTTTTAATTAACATCACAAAAGCAGTGAACTCAAAACAGGCTCTTTTTGCAGATCATTTGAATTTGGACTAGTATTAAGTGGTATTAAAAAAAAAAAACTCGAACAGTGTTTATAAGTTACATCAACCTCTTTTATTAAGCAAAAAAGAACATTTGGATATACATGATATAAACCCTGTCCAAGGTTATTAAAACGTCCAGTTTTATTTGCCATTAAACACGCTTTAAGTTGGTTTTCAATGTTTACAACAGTACATATCTAGCAAACCTAATCAAAGGTTTTTGTTTTTTGTTGTTTTTTAGTGCTTATTTAGTTTTTGTTTCATTTTGATTTGATGTTCATGTGAAGTAGTTGTGTGCAAATAAATTGGTTACTTGGTAACATGACAATCAATTTTCAGCCTTAATTGATTGATTGCCCCACTTTTGTATGAGTTATAACATATAATTTGTACATTAAGATTGGATTAATTTCTGTAGTGTGAATTTGTTGATTTTAATCATATCAGATCTTTCATTATGTATCCCATAGACAGTAATATAAAATCCTGATTTGTGTCCCAAAGAGTGATAATGCACCAAAGAGCAAATCATTGATGCTTTTATGGTAAGAAAATATGTTGTCAGAAGAAAACCTTGTGTCACCATAATTAGAACTATATAGGGGGAAGTAAAACTCTTAATTTAAGTCACTTTAAAAAGACAATTTTCCTGTTTTCGTTTATCATTCACGTAACGTGAAGGCCTCATTGTTCTTATCTGTGTATGTGTTGTATTTTTTTGCTTTGCTTGTTGACCTTTCTCTTTCTGTGTAGGCCATGGTAAAGAGATTTGCAAGGAAGATGCATGGAAGTTTAAGTAAAGAGATGACTGCCAGTACATCCCATGTCATTATCAAGACAGGTATGCATTTTCCCGCGTCCATACATATCATTAATGTCAAAACAAATCTTCATATCTCCCAAATGGTAACTTTCTAGAAACAGCTTCACCCAACAATTTGTGTACTTTTTTTGTATGTCTTTTCTTCTTCCGAGAGAGGTCACGTTCTGCTCCAGATTGACTCCATTTAAAATACACAAGTGCACTCCCCCATACACACTCCTCCAGTGGTAATTACTCCCTCTGTTGAATTATTTTTATATCAAAGCCATCCCTTCCAAAGCGGCATATTAGCGAGTGCCATTAAGAAAGTCTATTTAATGGTGGTGTTGCCCAGGCAACAGACTGAGGTCCTTGATCTTTCTCGGGAGAGGTGGACCCAGAAGGTGGAGGAGAGCAAAGCTTTCGGCCATTTAATAGAGGACAACTTGGTAGGGTGGGGAGCATGCATTTTAGTAGTCTGCCAAGCTGCACATTCACAGATAAAGTCTTTAATCATTTCCATCAGAGCCATGACCCTCTGAACTTCTAAAGTCTAATTATCATAACTCTCTCATTCAGCTATCTTTGCCTAACCGGAATGGTGCTCTGTAGGGGTGGAACAATTTCCACTGGTATAAAGACACTTAAGGCCATAAAAATGATAGTGGTAGGGTACTGAAGAAAAAAACAAAACATAATGGTCATTTGTCATTGATGTCATGACAAAGTTTTATACTGTCTCTTCCCCACTGCACCCTCTTATTGTCAAGTGCACCGTGTAGCAATAGCACACTGGCTAATTAGTTTTTAATGCAAGCCTAATGACTGCATCTGCAGTTAATCCAATACAGTGCGCCTCTGTGGCATTGCTCAGTGAGGTTATCAGATATGGTTTTCAAGTGGATCTTAATTTCTTATATTACTTCTATGAGACTGATTCCTTCCTACAGTTTTAAAGCACATCTTTCTGAGGCAAATGATGTTCTTTTACTTCTCACTATTTTTTCAGTAGAGTGTACATTCAGGAGAGCCACATTTACAACAAACCACCATTTACCTCCATATTTTTTTATATATATATAATATATTTATACACAGTATATGCGTTCGAAGAGCACCTGTGTAGTGAAAAAACGCATTGTTGATTTGTGGTAAAAAAAAATTGCCTAAAAATGCCTATTTTCCTAGTGTAAACCCTAAATATGCCCCCAAATATGCTCGCAAAACACTTTAGAAATGTAAAGAGAAAACCCGTACAGTTCACACTGAACTCCAGCAGTACTAGAATGTAAATACCGATATTATCGTTGTGTAGACTGTACTGTAATTCATGCACGTGTGTTTTCTTTGGTATACGCTGTCATTTTCATTGGCATAAGCAGTTAAATACAGTAATAAATTCATTTAATTTACAGTAATAAAAATACAGGCCTTTAGAAGAACAAAATGAAACATAAGAGAACACTCGAGATGCTCCAAGAGGGAAATCAGACAATCAGCACCAAGGAAAAATAAATAACGTGCTTGGATTGGCTATTTTCAAACCTCCCGCCTCTGAGTACAGTGAAGGATGCGTCAAAGGGCGGCAGCCAATCAGCAGCAAAGAGAAATAGATAACGTTTTCGAATTGGCTACTTTCAAACCTCCCACCTGTGAGTCCAGCGGTATTTCACCGTCCCAAGGCGCACTTTCTTTGTGTGTGTTTCCACAGTTCCAAAACATATAGTAGGGATGCACCGAAATGATTTTTTTGGACCAAAACCGAAAATGAGGAAACACTTGGGTGAAAACCAAAACAAATAATTATTATTAAATTATTAAAAGAATAAATCTCAAAACTATGAAAATATTTATTTTGCATTCAGACAATGCACAATATCAAATAAAATTTGAAATAAAATAGTTTACTTTGCCACGCTCATGAATAGCCTAAAAGCAAGATAGCTGAAATATTATACAATTAAATATCTTCTCTCATAAAACTAGTGAATTC
>JBBPCX010000114.1:29559191-29601802 GCA_037974365.1 Hydrocynus forskahlii | reverse complement strand
TATATATATATTTTTTTTTTCCTGCTTGTTTCCCTAGGTCTGTCATTATTCATTTTCACATTCTAATCTCTCTTTATAACAACCAAAGGGCCACTTGGCTGACACAATTTACAATCATTAGTTACAGGGACGGTCCCTCTGGAGCAACCTAGGGTTAAGTGTCTTGCTCAAGGACACAATGGTGGAAGTGGGGGTTCAAACCTGTGACTTTGTGGTCATCGAGTTAACAGGTAAGTGTTTTACCTACAAGCGACTACCACTCATGGCTCTCAAACTTTTCCTCAAGAACCCCCCAGAGGGCCCATCTTTTTATATTGTGTTTAGGTGAAATGGTTATTTGTATAGAAACTCTTTCTTTACAGTGGTTGTGAATGGAACCACTGTCTGGAATATCTTGAATCGCAATTATATCCATATTTCCCATTCTAACCCTCCTGTGAAACTACATATGTCTTTTTAGCTTTTATAGGCAATAATGATGGTAAAATAGTTTTATTTGGGAACTATTTTTGTCTCAACACTCTGCACGTTCTTCTCCAAGGCGTTTTAGAGGAAAACCTTCTCAAAACTATGATAAAACTGTGTCCCATTGCGCATTTATAACCACTTCCTTTAATAAGCTTTCAGAGGCATTAAACACTTCTGACATCTGGTTCCCATCACCACCTCTGTGAACAATTCTTCATAAGTCATTCCACTCAGAATGACTTATGTCTTAATGGTTTTATTACACATCATTTTATGCAATTTATTCTGCAATTTTGCTTTAAATTGGGATTAAAATCCTCATGGGTGTCAGAAACACTTCAACCACTCCTTTCGGATGCGTGGATCCTTTGGGAGATTGCACTGATTGCTTCCTGACAGCCCAGAACAGTACAACATTTAATTGTTTTTACCACATTTTTCAGTCCAGTAACTCTTTCTGCAGGAACAACACCCCGCAACACACAAGTTTCGTTAAACTTTTAATTAAACTTTACATAGTGGATCGCCACTATGTAAATGTGATCGGACATCAGGACATCAACACTGCCGTTTTTTCAATGTATTCTGGTTGGTGTTTGCTTACATGGGCTGATGGGCAAAGATTACATTTCTTTTCTTTCCTTAAAAAATGATGGAGCTATCAGGTTTTTTATGGACAGGAGTCTTGCAGAGATGCAGCTGCCCATTCTTTGGAGGTCTGAATGCTGTATCTGAACGCAAAATAAACACTTGTTGCTGACGTTTCTGCAAACGTGTCAGTGAAACACTGACATGACTGATTCTGCCTGTCAAGGAGCCAGAATATCTCAAATGGGCTGACATCAGTCTCTCCCAGACACATTATGATGAGACTCTATGGGCCTCTCAAAAATTCTGGAAGAGTTCACTTTCAAAAGAGCGCTATGTGAGACATGGGTTTAAGAAGATAATGCCACAATATCAGTGTTAACAACTGGGTGCCAGTTCAGAAACAAGAAATCCATAGTACCCCGACCTTAGCCAAGCTGTCAAAATCCTTTAATAAGCTGCCTCTTCAACTGGCTGTAAAATACGAATAGATATACACTATATAGGACAAAAGTAATGGGACACACCTCTTAATTATTGAATTTAGGTGGCCCCTTACTTCCAGTGAAAGGTAATCTTAATGTTTCAGCATACCAAGACATTCTGGACAATGCTATGCTTCTAACTTTGTGGACACAGTTTGGGGAAGAACATTTTCTATTCCATTTTCTGTACCCCAGTGCACAAATCAAGCTCCATAAAGACATGGCTGGATGTGTTCGGTGTGGAAGAACTTGACTGGCCCACAAAGAGCTCTGACCTCAACCCCATCCAACACCTCTGGGATGAACTGGAATAGAGATTGTGAGCCAGGCCTTCTTGTCCACCTCATTAATGCTCTACAGAGTGAATGGGCACAATTTCTTACAGAAACACTCCAAAATATGGAAAGCCATCCAAAAAGAGTGGAAGCTGCAAAAGGGGGACTAACTACATATTAAAGTCTATGGATTTAATTGCAGTGTCCCGGGTTGTTGTATTGGTCAGGCATCCCAATACTTTTTTCCAGTGTATTATAATGTATTATAAGGCCCCTGATCCTAGAGACCTGTAATAAAGCACCTAATCAGGAACATACCTAAAAACATGAAAAGTCAGCAATCTGGAAGTATCTCCTAAATAATGATGGCAGTCAAGTTAAAATGACTGCAAACTCTGAGGCATAAGTCACCTTATATAGAAAATTTGGGCAGCGAGCCTGGAGACTCTTTACCATTGGAGTTTAACTGGGTCATGACAGTTTCACCTTGGAAGAGGAGTCTGACTATGCTGCAACCTGGAGACCTTATTCTGTGATGGCAGAGTTTGACTGGGCCACAAGGAGGTAGTTCTGTGATAGCAGTCTTACAGGGCCACAACCCAGGGACTGTGTTCCTTGATGGGCCATGAGCTTATTACTCTACTCTGTGACTGGCCCACAAGCCGAGGACTTTGCTCCAAAATGGCAGAGTTTGACTGGGCCATGGGCCAAGGATGCTATTCTATGATAGCGGAGTGTGGAGCCTGGAGCCAGGCCCAATCAGAAGCTCTGTACTAACGGGCTTGTTTGAGAAGAACCATAAATGTGGCTTTTGCGGTTTGGAATTAGGCGATAAATTTGGTGTTCTACGCCCACGGTCATGCAAATTAGTTTTGCAAGGCAAAGTATGCATTCTTCAGGTGTCCATACTGTCCCTGTATAATTTGTGCTCTGCCGTGGTTCCGTAAGCTTGTACAAACAATCTTCCACATTTCCCATATCATAGAAAATGAATTTTCCTCATTTCTTTGTAGTATAAATGTATTTATAAAGGTTTGGTTTCAAATCATACCTTTCACTCCCCATACAGGGCGTATATGCAAACTAAGCTGCAAACGCAGTTCCTTTTGAGTTATTTTTGTGATGTCACATAATTAATTTAATTATATACATACCTATTTAGCTGTAGCCATGCCCATTTATTTAAGGAGGGGTTAAGTCTAGACTGCTTTTTGAACAAGGCACAATCCAGGGCAGTCAGACAGAGCAGAGGTTATTTACATATATCTGCCTTTAAGGCCCAGTCATGAAAACAGCCTGCTCCGTACTAAAGGAAAAAGAGAAGCTGTCTTTAATGGAAATTACAGTTATAATTCCTGCTGCTTTTGCTACATAAACTCACACAAACATCATAAGTGAACCTGCGGGGGGAAAAGTAATACACAGAAAAATGTCTGACACGGGCCCTGTAAATTTCTCACTTCCACGACAGTAGGCTACTTGAAGGTTTTCTTTGAAGGCATGTACAGTAAATGCTGACTGTGTAACAAATATAGCAGCAGTAAGGAGTGGGTCACGAGTGGGTTTGTTTTATTCTCCTGTGAAAAGGGGACATTTGTCTTTGGGACAGGGTGCGTTCTCTGCTCTAGACTGATTAGAGCTGATGAAAACAGAGCCAACTGTTATGCCAGGGGTGCGGGATGGAGAGCTGCAGTCTAGAACAGTTTGATTCTTCCCTGCTGTACTGGGTGGTCATCTTGGTTATCCGAATGCGAATACTTTGGACTTTTGCTTTCTGTTTGTTAAAATGTCAAACATGACTTTCTCAATGACTTGTAAATGATTCTGAGGGACTCAGAGACAACAAACTTTCCTGCAAATATTCAGAAAACATTGGACAAAATTGAAAGCAATTTAGGGCTGCCAAAAACAATATATTTTGATTAATGTGAATTGGTTAAATTAGTCCATTTTGTGTGAATTCACTGATTTTCACACAAATTAATTGACAGCCAATTACTTGAATGAACCAATATTCAGTTTTAATGTGAATTAACCAATAGTGAGTTATTCATGTGAATTAATCAGTAGTCAGTTATCCGTGTAAATTAATCCATAGTCATTAATTCACGTGAATAATCGATTAAATGTGGCCTGTAACTTTCATTTGTTATGGTTATTCTTTAATAAAATGAATGCAGAATGGAACTTTAACATCTTGTTGCTCTAAATTTCAGTAAAACCTTTCATAGGTGATAACACCGAATAACTGTTTCAGTTCCTCCTTTTGTTGACAGATAACTGTGATTGGTCAGGATGCTGTGAAATACTGCAACCTCCTGTGACATCTCTCTCTCTTGCTCGCTCTCTAATATATATATATATATTTAAAAAAAATTATATATATATATATATATATATCTCAAAAATTATCATCTTCACAAAGCTTAACAAACAGTTTAATGTGCAGCCTTAGTGTATGTTAATCAGGGCATCTCAAATCAAAAACAAATGTTTCACCATCAGAGAGAGGATGAGGAAAAGAATGACGGTGGCCTTTAACCAAAAAAAAAGGGGGGGGGGGGGGGAGTTACCCGTTAAACTTTCCTGCGGATCTAGTGGCATGTGGGTTCCACCCTCACCAGCTGCTGCAAGTACTTTCATCTATACAAAATACAAATACTCAAAACAGGGGAGAATCGTCCCAGAGCTGGTGGGAAAGAAAGTGCGAGCTTTAAAAAGTGGCATAGCTTGGCTTCAAGACAACCTTCACCAAACGCTGAATGGTAGCAAGTGAGATGTCACTTAAGAAGTCCTTGTCCAGCATTATCTGCAGATATTCAGAAAATGCATTTTGTCTTCTTTTGTTCAAGAAGGGACTCTTGGCCAGAGCCGTAACATTTTGTCGCTCTAGGCAAAACGTAATTTTGCCCGCCCGCCCCCATCCCCCCCAGCTTCAGTTCTGCAAAATCTATGATGGGTGGGACGAAACACAAATAACATTCCAAACAAATCTCTGCACAGTCACTCCAGTGTCCAGCCTGCATACACTACTTCATACCAGTGCTGTGTGTAGACAGATCCATA
Organism: Hydrocynus forskahlii; assembly: GCA_037974365.1. Lineage (NCBI taxonomy): Eukaryota > Metazoa > Chordata > Actinopteri > Characiformes > Alestidae > Hydrocynus > Hydrocynus forskahlii. The sequence continues at coordinate 29,596,920 of JBBPCX010000114.1, read as the reverse complement.
AAAAGAAGCACTGTTTATGTAAAATGACTGTTCATTTTGATGAATGAACACATCACTTGATCTCTGGAAAGCCAATTGGAGACAAACAATGGAAAGACAGAAGGCTGAGAAATAGCTAAAAATGTAAAGCATTTGTATCATTAAATTGTAATCCATGTGGATGGAGATGAAGAAACAATCAGGAGACACATTGTCTCCTGCAGGAGAGTTAAATGTATAATTATGTGTATTTAAGGAGAACATTTAGTCCAAGAGCAGAGACAAGTTATTCAGGAGGAGACCAGTCACAAAGGCCCGGCCTGTTTAAATGGGTCTGATTTTCAGCTCAAGGTCTCCTATTCTTAATTTTTTTCTGTGGTCTCGGCCACTGGTCTTGACAAATATTCTAGTTGGTCTTGACCAAGTACTTTTTAAAAAATCAACAAGCATAACTTAGAACAGTCATTGACACTGGCTGCCAATGTCCTGTAAAAGTCCCCACACTCTGTACACGATGCGTTCATTTTCATTTTAGCCACAGAAACAGCTCTATTCATCTATCTATCTATCTTATCCCACAGTGATGTTACACTACACTTGCTTTTTGATCATTGCAAAAAATCTCCAGCATCACACACATACACATAATAAACACCATCACGCACACATACACACACACACACACACACACACACACAATCCTCAAAGAGGATTCTTTTTTCTCCTGGTCTTAACAATATCTTTCATTTGGACTTGGTTTTGACTTGAACTCAAACTTCTTTGGACCAAGCCTTGACTGGCACTCTGGTCCTACTCCTGGACTTGACAAAGGTTGTTTGACTACAGCTCTACCAATTCCCTGAAAGAATGTATGTCTAGCTCGACAATATTGTGGATACTGCAGCTGCGGCATATGCCTTCATATAGTATCCGGGGGGAGGCCAGGCTTCAGCCTCGCAGATTTCTTTTTCAGAAATATAAAAATGTAACTTGTACACCCCCTTCACGGCTGTTTGAATGTGCCATGTAGCCTGGCATTGAACAACATGACGGTTCTCCGCAGGAATGCCTCTAATTGGTCCCACATGATGGCAGTGACAGCCAAGACACTTTGGCAATATTCTGCCTGGTGGGGTAGGAAAAGGGAGGAAAGGATGGGACATTAAAAGGTATAGGAGCTTGATTGGCATTTACAAAAGCATCATTTTCGGATAATGAATTACTGAATGTGCTAATTGTGACTTTCACAAACTAATGCTCAGGGAAGTCTCTGGGAAGTTATGACTGGTGTATGCCTCATTGGTAAATCATCCATAGCTGCACTTTTACAGCCATCTATGAAACAGCCAATTACAATGCAGAGTTCTCCCCAGAAGGAAAAAAAAAAAAAGCGTTTTAACCAGTTCCAGTTAATCCATTATGCTCCAAAAGCCTTGCCCACACTTCATTCCCTTTTACTATGGCTATAAAGCACCGAAGCGAAAAGTCTGCTTTCTTATCCGAGTCAAGTGCTCTTTAGCAAGCGCTAAAACAGAATGTGTTTGGTGAGCAGCACTCTGGCATGAACCAATGGCCTAATTAGAGAAAGAGGATCCCACTCATTACCCCCCGTGCCTCTCCCACCGGGAAACAAGATATTTGTCTGTTTTCACTTCTCAGCGGCTTCCACTTGTTTTGATACACACATAAACATGTTTCGGCTTTGGTTCTTTGGGGCGCTTTGGGAGAGAACAACTTTGTGCTGAGGAAACTGTATCATGGCAACCCCAGTGAGCGAGCTAAAAGGCTTCTTTGTGCAACCCTGAATGATGGCAGGGGGCAGGGGGGTTGGGGTGGGGGGTTAAAGGAAGTCGGGAGAGATGCCCACTAAAAGCTTGGACGGACTGTGAAGGATGGAGTGGGTTCTTTTCCTTCCTCCCCCCTCCACTGTATAATAGTAATATGTTTAATCAGTTCCTCTGGAGTGGAAAACGGTCTTTTTACGTGATAAAGTCTAAAAGTGATTCCCCCACATGGCAGGTCTTTATAAGTAATGGTGGTTCGGGTCCACTGCACTACCGTGGAGAAGTTCCAGAATGTCTTGCGATAGAGTCTTGAGTTAGCCTCCTGTCAGGGCCCTAGAAAAAGGGCCTTCTTACCCAGCCCTCAGGATAATAATGGTTGGCAGAAGAGAAAGTGGGCTAGAATGTTATTAAATTATCTTGTTCAGCATGGTTTTACACAATACTCGTACTGACCAAGAACTGCTAAAGGTATCTGTACTGAGACAAAAACATGGGCTGAAGTTTGGAGAAACTGTGAAAGAGTGAGAATAATACTAACATTCCTATGCTAGCTTGTTGCAGAGTATAGTTTTAAACTAGGTGTGGACTTTAATAGTGTATGTAGTGACCAGGTACACATGCATTCATTACACGGTATTTTACAATGATTTTCCCTTCAACAAATGTAACATAAATAAACAGTAGCTGAGAATTTTCAAGATTAGCAAGAGAATATTAGCGCTGGAGAATATTAACTGTCAACTGATCATCTTATACCGATACACGTATGATTCCTTGCTGTAGTGAGTAGTTTTATTTAAGCTAGTTTTGAGTATAAGTAAATAGTTTAAGTAGTAACCAGATAGCTCTATTAACTGAATGTCTTACACTCATTTCACAGTAGTTTTACAAAGATTTTTCTCTTCTATAAACATCGCATAAAAAATTAACATAAACTAACTCAACAGTATTTTTATTCTACTTTTCCTTTCAATAACCCTGCCATCACAAACAGGGCTTATGGCATTCCATTTACCTCGGAAGAGGAAAGTCAGAGCCAGGAATGGCATTAGACCTGAGTTGACCAAGTACCAGTAAAACGAGATGGAAAACTGGGTTAGCTAGTATTAACCATTGTTAGCAATACCATTAGAGCAATGCATTAGCTCAGCTAAAATGAGCCTAGCCAGTGTCCATTACCCTACATAATCAAGCTCTCCATGCTGAATGCCTCAACCTAGCCAATGTTGCAAAACAAAAATCACTAATCATGATGACATTATTCTAGTAATTAAATCAGCGTGATCAATCATGGACAGTCCCAGCCTATAACAGCTACTGCTAGTATCAGCACAACGAAATAAAAGCTCTGTAGCAGTCAATCTGCGGATCATTTTCAGCACTTGTGGCGATTTTAAAAAAATAATTTTAGTTTCCTGCATTGCTCTGGTGCCCCGCCCAGGGTGAGTCCTTGCCTCACACCCGTTGGCTCTGGGATAGGCTCCGGGTACACGTGACCCTCGTAAGGATTAAGGGTTACAGAAAATGAATGAAAGAATTAATTTTAGGTTCGATTGCTCTCATGTGGTCTGCATGAAATCAAGTCGACAGCTGTTTATTAGACTGGCCTTCCATCATCATTGTGCCAGACATTTGGAAGGGCACTACAGCTTGACCACAAGGGATATTTTGCAATTGTTCTTGTTATACTGCTCTGCACGGGCAACCTCTGTGAACCCACCTGGCACCAACGTTCAGCTGTTAATGTCTATGAGGCTGTTTTGTTTTGTTTATTTGGCAGCGCCCTCGGCTCTGGCAGGCAGTGCTGTGGCGAAGGTCCAGCTGCACTGAGGTTCATTCCTGGTTCTGTTTTTTTTTTTTTTTTAAGGTAGACTGCCCTGTTTCCATAAACTAAGCCTATGATTCTAATTCTTTTGTAAGTTGATTCATTTCTTCAGAGAGAAAACTGCACAATGCTGCCAACAAAACATGCTTAAAGACATTGTTGCTTTGTTTGAGATACATATTTATTTAAAAGAAATTACATAATTACATAGTTAATTACATTGCTGCTTAATGAATTGCAGTTACGTTCTCAATTCGTCTCCACTGAATTGTACATTGTAACCAAGTCCCATTGTCTACACTGAGCTAAGGGGGCATCATAGAATCCAGGCATTAGTGATGCATGGGTTGGGGTCTTTTATTACCTTCAAACAATCTGTTATGGGAGACATCTTGCCTCACTCGACCTGCAAAAATATCTATTAATCAGTGAATCGCCCCTCATGCTTATTTTTCTAATAAGCTGAACTGAACAAACCCATTTGACTTGCAGGACAGGGACTGGTACGAAGGAAAACAACCAACAGCATGAAAAACGTTGAGTCATGACAGCATAGAAGTGCCAGTTCCATTTTAGAAACGTGCTGCTGTTTTCCTGCTGACAGTGAAATCAGGTGAGAATTGAAGCTGAAAAACAGGTATGAAATGCCTCTGGTTATCCACCTGAATCTGAGATGCTAGCGGGGGACATCAGCGGGGTGGGAGGAGGAGGAAGTGCAAGCAAAACTACACCTGCTCACTCTGGTGCTCAGGATGATGAAAGAATGTAATTTGTTACTCCTTGATGCTAAGTGATTAACTTTGCTCAAATTGTGCAACAGCAGACAAAGACATTGTGGCATTATCTACTGCCTGCCTGTTGAAACATGCGTGTTTATTGGCTCATAGATGCTCATAAAAATAGGCATTGAAATTTGGTATGGAATGAGATTTTTGAACAGTCCCTAGAACTGGGACTGATACCTATTGGGGGGACAGTGGGTCCTATGTAAATGTCTTCAAAACGTTTTCAGCATAGTTAGCATATGTACAATTATAGAAGAGTGAATGCTTTGAAAGTGTTTACAAAACCATTTTCCAATCTCTCTTTATCCACAAGAATTAAATATGTCTTTAAGACGGGTATATGTAAATTACCTCCATTCCAATTAACTGCCCTGTATTCAGATAGCACTCTGGGTTTAAAGACTCCTTACAGCTTCACTGAGATGTTGGGGCTAAACTGCTGTAGGGTGCATGGATAGATACACATGATGGTACGGCTTGGTGAGTGAAGTTTAATCATGTTTATATGCGACAGAAAGCTCTTTTGTTTCATAGTTTTATGTTTCGTGGTTTGAAAAATTTGGTTGTCCATTATTTGGACCCTTTACAGTCCAAATGTGTTCATTTTCACATTCACTACAACTTGGCACTGTTAGCACTTAAGTCACTTTTCTAAGAACTACTGAAAGCCACACCAACAGGGGCTCATCAATGTGTGTGTGTCTGTCATAAAATTAAATATTCGCAGTTATAAAAGAGTTTAAACATCAAAAAAATAATGGCTGTTTATAAGTTGTCATTTACAGTGATTCCTAGTCATTTAATCTGATCCATTTTTAATTGAGGTCAATTTTTTTATTAAGAGGTCAGTGGTACAATTTGTTTTTCATATGATTTAGCATTATTTCTTAACCTGCTGCTCACATCGCTGAACTTTAGTACCGTGAACTCAGGGCTTGTTTCCAAAAGACAGTCCAAAGAATGTAAGCAGTTAAAACCAAGTATCATGCTGACTGGAAACAATGAAGCTGAGCTGTTTCTCTCTCTGAAAATAAAATCTGAAATGCTTTTAAGAGGAGCTGTTATAAACAACCCGAATGCCAGAGTTCTCATACGTTCTGGCCTGTCTTTCTGGCCTGTCTTACTGAAGATAGTCGTCAGGATGCATCCTACTTCCTCTAACCAAGATACCATCTCAATTGTGGAAATTCCACAAACACTGAACGATTCTGACCGCAGTTTGACTTCTCCCTGCGGGTTGCAAGCTTGTGCAGAGTATTGTCACAGAGCAATTGATAGACCACTGCAGTATTCCCCACCAACATAAATATATTAATGCAGTAATTACGAAGAACTGTTTGCCCATGTGGCATTGTGCACCATCCATTAGCCCATTCTACAATACAGCTTCTGTTTAGTTTTATTAGGGCATTTTAACAAGTCAGCTATCAAATGGATATGACCATGGCTCTGGACATGCTTGGAGATATGAACTATGGGGCATTTCCAGTATTTCCAGCTGCTGGCCTACTGGTTAAGGAGTTACCACTGGGTTTGAATTCCAGGATTGTAGTGGCACACCTGAACAAAGAACCGTCCCCACACACTGCTCCCCGAGCGGCCCCCATTGGTGGCAGCCCACTGCTTCACTTGGTGAATGGGTTAAATGCAGATAAATAACTTCACACTGTTTACACTGTGTGCTGTGGTGTGGTGTGTTCATGCATGATCATAAGGCCACTTCACTTTACTTTCTAAGGTGGATTAATAATAATAACAATAACAACAACAACAACCATAATTTTCCACCAGAAACACCCATTTCCTCCCACATAGTGAGTTTTTTTGTATTACTTTAACAAGATTTATAGGCCGTAAACTTACAGCAAGAAGCAAGAAGTACCAAATCATGCTGAACTCACAAACTTACTCTACAAGTTTTTGAGTAGGAACACAAGCCTGTTTATCTTTGGTTTGAGCAGTTTTTCTGTTGTGTTAATGCATTAATTTTTGGAGAAAGGTGCTATGGATAATGATTGAAAGGATCCTCTTTGGAGGGATTCAGAGGATTCTTCATGTTGGTGTTAAGAACAGTTTTTTTTTTTGGAATTACCACCACACCACACCACTCATTTCAATATAACTGTGATGTTACAAGTGCATTGGGTATCAAAGTAATACTATTATGGCAATGACCGTATACTATTGACCACTTTGTAAAGTCAGTGCTACTTGATAAGCCTGCAATCCATGGTGGTCAGTAAATAAAACCACTTCCACCTCTGGTATAAGCCATGTCCACTTTCAGGCTGGTGATAAGATGGTATGAAAAAAAGTTTCAAGGTCGCCTTTCGGTCTCGTTATTGAAAAACTCCTCACAAACCCAAGCCTGCCAGCAACAGAAAAGACCATTTCCCGAAAATGAGATGATAATCATCCACCTGACTCGACCAAAGCTCCACCAGACATAAACAGTCTGCCAGCCATGAGCACAGCGTTTTCCAGCCCACGGGAAATCCATCTCCATCTCACAGGATGAATCCGGGCTCTCAAAGGAGGCAAAATGAAAAAAAACAAACAAACAAATAAACAAAAAAACCAGAGCAAATCTCTGATGCACCCTGATTATATAAAAATAAAATAATGGGTTTAGTTCCACTAATGCACTTTTTAGTGGTCAGATCTTTACAAGCTTGTGACACGTACTTCTCCTTTATGCTTTAATATGGAAAGTGTCTCTCGGGAAATCTTTTCGAAGACACCCTTCCTCTCTGTTCCCCCTCCTTCAGTGTCCCACATGTTTAACAGTGTTATTGTATTTTGTTCAGCAAAAGCTGAACAAAAGCACAAATCGAAACAACCTTCTGTAGAAAGTTCACCACGTTTGTCCTGGTAAGTAGAAGAGGAAAGGTTTTATAATGATCTGAATCTGATGAAAAGCTGCCATGTGTACAGCAGTGTTGCTGGAGTTCTTATACAAACACTGTTGTTGCTGTTTTGAGAATGGACCATTATCTCAAAATTATCCAGCCAAGAATGAAACTGACCACTGACAGCTGGCCGAAAAAGTCAAACATCAAGAGTACATGATGATTCAAACACACCACAGTTAAATAAATATATTAACAGCAAGTTGCATTAAAATTCTCAGCCCAACCTTTGCCCAGGTTGTGGACTGCTGGAACAGCAAGGAGAGGACAGGAAAAAACTTCTTAAAACTGCTTTAACTCTAGCCAGCCAGCATTCTCTAGTTTATTGTCAGTATCAAATGCAACTGAGAATGCGCTAGCTGGTGAATGCTAAGAGGTAGCATCCTACCTCTTAGCATTCACTGTCCTGGGGCTGGAGGGCAGTGGATGTTGTGATTAGGGGGGTTGGGAGGGTACCATTTTTGACAGTATTTCATAGTATTATTACAGTATTATTACAGTATAATTACAATATCACTACAATATTATTACAGTATTACAATAGAAATCCAGTGTTCCTATTTTACACACACACACACTGTTGTAGGTTTGGATGCACTTTGCTTAGATTATCATTTTATTGTTGCATCCTTTCATGAGGCATGTCACATGATTTCTTTTAGGAATACAAGCATTTTTGAGCATCAACTGCTGTAGACTGAATAGATGAGTTTATATTAAAGCATAGTTTTTGTGGCATCACAACAGTGAACTCAAAATAATTTTACGGCTACATTTGCACATATATTGGCATTATGGACTAACGGGTAACAAATACATTCTGACAGTGTTTGTGAAGCATATTAATCTCTTTAATTTTGTAAAAAAAAACAAACAAACAAAAAAAAAACAATCAATTCGCATGGTATGGGCTCTAAAATCTAGCAGATAGATATAGATATTAGATTGAGACAGAAATGGCCATACCAAAATGAAATATAAGATACAAAGCAACACAAACCTCATAATTGGACCTCAGGAGAAAAATTAAATATAAAGATAAATGTAGGATATTGGCCTTTTAAGTTTCCTGCAATGACCCGGTCTATCACTATTGTTCATGATGACACACTTATGCTTCCACTGTAGCCTGGCCCTCCCTAAGTTCTGCTGAATTATAGATGAAGTAAAGCAGGATGCACAGCCATCACTTACATCGTGCTGTGTGTGTGTGTGTGTGTGTGTGTGTGTGTGTGTGTGTGGCTGGACAGTGGGAGCCTGCTGAAGTCCCTGTTGGATTCTGAGTGCCTCTTACACTAAAGGACGGGGCATGATGATTAACTATTGAGCACTGAGCAACTGGGTGGATTATACAAAGTGTGTGTGTGTGTGTGTGTGTGTGTGTGTGTGTGTGTGTTTGTGTGTGTGTGTGCATGCGCAAGTGTGTGTAGTGAGGAAGGGTTGGGGGTCTTCAAAGAAGCTAATGATGCTGCTTTGAAATGCAGCATTGATTTTGTGCTCTATATGATCTCAGGTGGCTGAGGGCAGTGCTCTCCATAACAGGACCATTACCGAGAGCCCCCCTCAGCGATCTGTGCTGAATTGAACACACATGGTGAGCATGAGGGCTTTGGCTCTGCTTTGATTCTGGCAAGTTATAGTTCTGATTATGGTAAAACTTAGTACAGTATGCACTTTTTATTTAAATCTGTGGTTTGTTTACGAAAAAAAGGCTTGGTGCAGCGTTCTTACTGTCCATATTCATATGTGAGGAATCCACTGGCAACTGGGGTGGTCTCCCCGAATAGGTGATCCCAAACACAAATTACCTCAACTGGCTAGGTGGTCTTCTCTGAGGGCTAATTGAATGCAGAGAAAAACTGGACCCCCGTTTTCTTTCAAGCCTGAATTTTAATTATATAACATACACACCCATTTAAGGCCATTTTGATCAATTAGGGGCAATTAACAACAATGAAAATAATAATAACAAGACATATTGCATCGTGGTGTTTAATATGAACAGATTCCAAAACAATGTGTGAACTGCCTAGAGGTTAAATGGTCCGACAACCGACCAGGTAAACTAAAGTAAAGTGGCCCCTTATAGTCACGCATGAACACACCACAACTCATAGTGTGAACAATGTGAAATACTTTCTCTGTATTTAAGCCATTCATCAAATGAAGCAGTGGGCTGGCACCAACGAGGGGCGCCCGGGGAGCAGTGTGTGAGGACGGTACCTTGCTCAAGGGTACCTCAGTGGTGACACTAGCAGCTGGGATTCAAACCCACAACCATCCAATTGCAGGGGCAACGCCCTAACCACTAAGCCACCAGCTGCCCCAAGGAAAGATTGGACATTAGCCAGGAACCGGACTCCAGTCTCACGCATGCCAGACATAAAAGATGACCATTTGAATTTCGTACATGTTACATAAAAATTTAAACACAAAAAGACACTCCCTTAGCGACACAAATCTCTTATCCTTTATTAACTACATGGGGCTACAATCAGACAAAGTTTCATGTGGATTGATGAATTCTAAGTACATGAAATCACAAAAAAAATGTACGAAAAATTGGACAGAAGTGTGTTATTGTGAGGTGAGTGTTTTATACACCTGATGCAAATGCAATTCTAGCTGCCCCGTCTGTTTTTTGTATTGAGTTAGTATTGGCAAGCACTCAGACCCACACATACACCCACACCCACACATGCACACGCACACACGCACACACACACACACACACACTCTCAAAACCCCCTTTAATCCAAATCCCATCATTCCACTCTTGTGGTAATGGATCCAGGTGCACTCTCTCTCTCTCTCTCTCTCTCTCTCTCTCTCTCTCTCTCTCTGCTGCAGCTGATATCTGATACAGCTCAGGAAAAAGACCTCATCAATTAATAATAGGCTGCTGTGCCAATATTGTAACACCACCTCCCCCGTGTCTGTTGGAGGGGGGGTCTAGGCACTTAGAAACAAAAGAATCAGACAATGGACTAGAACACAATTTATGGTTTCCTTTCTGGAGTAAAAAGTAACGTAAGGACACACAAACTCACACGCAACACACACAACCCATAGACACTATTGATACTCAGGTCAGGGTTTTTCATGATCTGCCACTTATGAGAGCCATTATGAGAGCCATTTGTTAATCACAGATCCAAACCTGACCCGACCCACAATGTTTTTGTTCGTTATTAATAACCGTATTGATAACTACTGTGAGTTATTCCTTTCAGTGAAAAAAGACAATGTTGATCTCTCAAGATGTAGCACTCCACATTAACCTGAATGTTTATTTAGGTTTCTGTTTAATATCTTAGCATGATGAATACACTATCTGGGCAAAAGTATTTTTTTCAGAGTTTGTGCTAGGCCCCTTACTTCCAGTGAAGGGTAATCTTAATGCTTCAGCATACCAAGACATTTTGGACTTTGTGGACACAGTTTGGGGAAGAACCTTTTCTATTCCAGCATGACTGTGTCCCAGTGCACAAAGTAAGCTCCATAAAGACATGGCTGGATGAATTCAGTGTGGAAGAACTTGACTGGCCCTCACAGAGCCCTGACCTCAACCCCTTCCAACACATTTGGGATGAACTGGTATGGAGACTGTGAGCCAGGCCTTCTCGTCCAACATCAGTGCCTGACCTCATAAATGCTCTACAGAACGAAAGGACTCAAATTCCCACAGAAACACTCAAACACTTGAGGAAAGCCGTCCAAGAAGAGTGGAAGCTGTTAACCAACTCCATATTAAAGTCTATGTATTTGAATACAAAGTCGTTAAGGTCCCTGTTTGTGTAAAGGTCCCTGTACCTTTGTCCATATAGCCTATATCACGTCACCATGTGCCCCAACACCATGGACACCAGAGCAGCTGCCCCTTATCCATTTATATAACGTTATGAAAATGCTTCCGCTGAGACGCCACATCTTTTTGTCACAAATGCAACATCTGGACAGCTCACCACACTTGGAGGAGAAATCTAATTCTCCAGTCAAATTAATGAGCTAACAGATGCCCGTATTGGCTGAGTGACTGTGGTTAATTGAGGTCCATCCTACTCGCCCAGAGAGAGCAGGGCCAATTATGCTTCTTGGACTCACTGGAGTTTCCTGACAATAAAACCAATACTTATATGGCTGCTCCACTTGGGAGCTGATCATTAATTATTTCATCTAATAGTGACAAAGACACAGGGCTGTAATTTACATTGAGGCATCACCCATTTCTTTTCCCTAACTGGTGCCTGACCAAAAATTGCTCCTCACACCTTTGAGATTATGGTCAGAGGTCAAAAGGGTCACAACTCTAAGGGGATTCCAATGTAGGATTAGCTATAGCTTCAGCACTAGGAGCCTTTCAGGGCACCACTTAGGACACAACACAATGGCTTTCCAATGAGGGTGGTATAAGACTATAATGGACCAACACTCTCCACTTACAAAGAGAACATAGCCTAGTGTGGAATTCCCACAGACAGGACGAACAGCTAATACCATGTATGGATAGCTTGATACACTCTGAAGGAGAGGACAAAATAAGGGATGAAAAACAACAACATGCGGAAGTGAGTGAGGAGGAAAGAACGAGGGGCTGGGTAAGGTACATTTCGGTAACATAAGTAGAGTAACATATTTTTCACGTTAGTAGAGGTTGATGAGATAAGAAAAGGTGACAGAGATACAGACAGAGTTCCCAGAAGAGACTTAGGGCGTTGTCATACTTGGAATGTTATGACAGCAGTGCTGGCATTTAAAGCAATAAGTCAAGAGATCCTACACTATGTGGCAGAAAGTGTGTGGACACCTGAACACACCAGTATTAGCTTGCTGAATATTAAGTTGGACCCCCCCTTTGTACTTTCCACTCCTTTATAAAGGATTTCCACACGGTTTTCTTAATTTTCTACACCTTTTAGCAATGTGTGTGACTGAAACACTTAAACTCAATATTTATTAATTACTTATTAATTACACATACTTTTGGCCATATCGTATGTGTTTTGGTGAGTTTAACATGGCTAAAGGGAGAGCCTAAACCCCCTGTTCATAGTGAAATTACAATAATGTGCAGACTCAAGTTGCTTAACACTTTTTAAAAACAGCAACAATCTTATCCAGTGTGCAATTATATTTAGATCAAACATGATTTCATGAACATTCCATTGTTATTTGACACATCTTATATCGGGATTGTAATCTAGTAAGAACTGAATAGGCATAGCTGTCAATTGATTCCTTTGAGATTTTGGTATGGCGAGGTGCCATGGATAAATGTTACCAGCAGAAACACTGCACATAATTTCTTCTTCAGGCTAAAAATGTAAATCAGACACATTTTCAAAATATGAGATGTCAAAAAACAACCTTAGAATGAGAATGCCTTGGTCTAACTGGTTAAAAAAAAAACAAAAGACAACAGAAACCCACAGAAGAAAAAACATTATGGAACTCAAACTGCTGACAGAACACGCTCCAGGACAATTTAAAAGAGAAGATTACATCTGCATGTTCTGAAGGTTTACCAGACAACTTAAGCCACTGGTAAGTTGATAAAATGATAAGAAGCTACAGAGCACTAAAATAACATTACAGTTGGATGGCGCAAAAATTAATCTGCCTTAGAGTGATGGAATGAGGAAACAGAGGAAGTAAAAAAGGTATTCATGCTCCAAAGCAAATTACCTCATCAATGAAACATAGCAGAGGTAGTGTTACAGCACTGCCGTTTACAGCTGCCACTGAAATTGTCTCACTTGTCTTTATTGATGATGAAGTATTATGAATTCCAAAGTGTACAGAAGCATCTGAACCACTTAGATCTGATCTGTGGACATGGTCTCACCATACTGCCCATCACTGCCTAAATATGTGTACACCGTATCAATACTCACCTTTTCTATCTCATGATGTGGAAATTTGATTTATATCCCTCTCTTTTATGCTTCCCATCAGTCTGTCTCTCTCTCTCTCTCTCTCTTCCCACTTCTCTCCAATAAATAACTACAAGACAAAACCAGCTAGTAATTTTCTCAAACACCCTTTAACACAAGCTGCAACTTTGAAAGCCCTTTCTTGTCCTTTACTGACCTCCCAATCAGAATATTGCAATATTACATAATCTCTTTTGCTGAACTATGTGTTCAGACGGTTTTACACATTACTGTAGGTCCAAAACTGAAAAACATCCAGCCAAGGAATAAGATGCATATGGTAAAAAGAAGAATTAGTTACTATTGATCACTTAAACCATCTGTTCCTCTGCTGCGATGCAAAAGTAAACATCAGCAACCAGCCGGAAACGCAGGAATCAGTTTTGGCATACCTGGCCCAAAACGGATTCCTGCGTTTCTCAAAAGAGAAAATAAAACACCACCTCTGCACCACAACTTCTGCAGATTTATTTACACTCATTATCTAAATGCTAAATAAAATTGTTTCATTTTAATTATTTATTTCTGAATTCAACACATTGGAAAAAGAAAACAGAAATTGGGGTCCCAACTGTCCCTGTTTCAAAGCTTTAATAAGGTAAGATAAGATAAGATAAACCTTTATTAGTCTCACACATGGAATATTTGCATTGTCACGGCAGAAAGTGGGCAGATGGATTAAAAGCTACAAGATAAAAATAAAACTACACTCGTGTCTGTATGCAAATATGTGTATATATAACCTATATATGTATGTGTATATGTACATGGTGGAAATGTATATATATGCAAGAACACTGTGGATATACATATATACAGGTAATATTCCATTTCTTGAAGGAATTCAATGTTTACTTTGTTTATCACTGTCTTCTTGTAATATACAACCTCTTCTTCTTCAGTTTGTTCCTTCTTTAGGTACTTGGCAGGGATGTGGGGGGTTTTGCTTTGCACACCAGACCAGTTTTACCAGCAGATTTTTCAGAGATGTGGGGGACTGCATCTGCGCTCTTCCCTGTTTTTTCGGGACAGCTGGTGGCCTAATGGTTAGGGAATTGCCCTTGCAAATATAAGGTTGTGAGTTACAATCCCAGGACTGCTAGTGGCACCTCTGAGGTACCCTTGAGCAAGGTACTGTCCCCACACACTGCTCCCCGGGCGCTGTGTTCGTGGCTGCCCGCTGCTTCACTTTGTGAATGGGCTAAATACAGAGAAAGAACTTTGTGCTGTTTAAACTGTGTGCTGTGATGTGTTCACATATAACACATGGGCACTTTACACTTTATAAGAGTCAATTACCTTTAGTTTCAGTTTCTCCGGTGAGCTGTTAGGTGCAAACATAACAGCATGAAAGGTTTGAAGGGTTACATAATTTATTACCCTCTGCAATTGTCTACACCTGACTGAGGCCATACAAAAACAGTCCTTGTGGACCTGTTTGTCAAGTGCAGATGTGGAAAACGAACAAAGTATTTGCATACAATTTTTAGGCCAGGAACTTGTGCTCATGAACATAATCAACTCAGTCCCAACACTCAACCCCTACTTCTGTCCCTTATCTCCCTCCTCGTCTCTGTACCATCTCGCCTGCAGCTGTCTCCAAGTCTAATGAACCACGAGAGAGACGGAGAACAGGACATACGAGTGTGAAAGATTCAAAGGTTAGCAGCTAGTCATCATTCTTCACCCGTCCTTCAGGGCCACGGTGCAGGACGTGCTAATTCTGCAACCAGCTGGCCGCTCCAGCAGGGAAAATCCCAGCTTGTGAAAAATTCATTGATTGTAGCGATTAAGCTGTGAACCAGCACATAAATTGTACTTATAAATACTTTAAAAGTGCTAATACGCTTGCTAACATCAAGCCATAACAATCCAATTGAACACTCAGGAGATGGAAATACACACAAGCATGGCTAACTCTGAACAGCCTCTTTTCTAGAATAGCCAAACACACTGTTCAGCTCTGCTTCACATGGCTAAACGCTAAATTAATGCTTCTGCTATACACACTAACTCAAAATGTACACACACACCCAGACACACACTCACGCTGATCTGTCTGGCATGGAACCGAGCAAATGACCTTCCAACACGCTTGTACAATTAGCCTCTACTTTCATTTTCTGACACATTTTGCCTTTCGGTCTCAAGCACACATTCGCATTGAATGGACTGCAAAAGAAATGGAAAACATCTGTTCTTTTGATTTAAACAAGTGAAAAATTATTTAACACACAAAGAACACACTAGCTTTTGACTACAGTTTACAACTGCAAGATTCAGAATTGTTTTTAGAAATACACTGAATGAATGAATGAATGAGGCTAAATGAACTGCCCTTACAGAAGATTATGCATGTCACTATTGTTTATATAAGTATCAAGTAATCTACCAATTATTTTGATTATTATTGAAGGAATTACACACATTGTATAACAGCAAACATTTAAACAATACAAGATTGATTTCTAAAACATTCTAAAAGAATATTCTCAAACATCTGAAAATATGTATGGTAATGCTATTTCAAATTTACATTTCTATAAGAACATTACTCGAAACATGATTATTTCTATAATATACTGAAAGTTCCTAGGAGAAAGCCATAGAATGTTTGAATATTCTGTATGAATAAAACTATTATTATTACTATTGTTGAAAAAGGAGCAGCTTCTCGTCCAATGCGGAATTTTGGAACCATTCCAACGGCAAAACATTTGCTACTATCCAGTGTCTTGCATGTATACCGTTTGATAAAGTGATTTGATAAAGTGAAGATGCCTGGGGACCAACAGTTCCTCCTGACATTTTTTTAACCACAAAGGTTACATGAAAATACACACTGTTATAAAACAATTTTCGTTGTCACAATTACCTTTATTTTTCAAATGGTAATGTAACCAAATATCAGACACTCAGGCACTGCCTTTCATTCTTATCTGGAGAGTCAGATAACATTGAACAAACTGTATAGAATAACTTAAATTTCCAAGAATTTGATAAATATCTTTGTCTCATGAACATTTTAAACAGGAGTTATAGGTAATGCAAAGTAAATTTTAAAACAAGTGAATTTCGCTCATGTCTTTAAAAAGATCGTTCAGAAAGCAATCTTTGTGTCACATCTACAGGTTCATAACATCAACAGTTATAACCAAATCTTATTCAAGAGTATAATAAAATAAGTGCCACAAGTCCAAGTTCATTAGTGTACTTTAGGCTTTCACTGTTAATAGCGACAGATGTTACCGTTCAAAACACTAAATTCCAGACTGATCAAGGAACAGATAACTTGCTGCTAATTCTTTGCAGTCGCCATGGCAGAAATGAGTGGAGAAGGGTTTGCGGCACGGATGCAGAGCCAGATAGCGTTAGAATTAGCAGAAGGAATAACATTTTAAAAGTTTATGATTTGATTATTCTAACAGAGCTAGCAAGCAACAAATAACACAATATAAGACTGAAGCTGCGGGTCGTATGAAATCTGACGGCGGGCTGTGATTGGCCCACGGGCCGGACTTTGGACATCCCTGACTTAGAAGAACCTCCTAGTGACAACCACAGTTACCATAGCAACCATGCAACACTTTGCATTTTCTCGCTGAAAGGCAATCTATTTATTACTATTATTATTTATTTATATTCTTTTAATTTTTTTTACATTACCACTTTATAAAAAAACTATACATTTAAAGAAGTTATAGGTTATTTAAAATGTGTTCATTAATGCTTATTAATTAGGACATAAATGCCTTAAGTGTCATTACTACACAGTTGTAACACATTCACATGGAAAATTACACATATGCATCCCAAACAGGGAGCCCACATTTATCTACACTGTTATACAAGTGAAGCATGAATGGGCTAAATTGCAGTAGGCTAAATAGGCAAATATACGTAAAAGCATTGTTTTTTGTGACATCATAGAAACAATAATTCAAAAAAGGAATTAAAATAATTTCTAGCACTCAGTAATCTATAAGCAAAGGCTAAAGCAGTATACTACCTGACAAACCACCATTACACATCCGTCTCATTCTCTCTCTCTCTCACACAGATGTAAACACACACACACACACTCACACACACACAGCAGATCATATCTTGCCAGACTAATGTGTTTGACACTGAACAAATCAGGCTCCACCAGAGAGCTGTGAGGGTCTGAATTCAGAGACCCTGCAGTGCTATAGGAGCAACACAGAACAAGTGTCACACTGAATTCTCTTGGTAATACTGGGCTGTGCTGACAAAAGTCACAATACCCCCATTTAGGACTGGGCAATATGGTTACATTTATTATTTATCATTATATGATTATTTTATATTTATTTAGCGATAATCTATATTACTTTATATCATTTTTCATCATGGATGTTGTCAGTACAACACTGGGCAAGTGCAATGTTTCATCACAAAGGGAGCATAATCTATTATACATTATAAACTGTAATAACACAATATTCTAGGGTCCATCTTTGTGTGGATTTATGCAACAAAAAATTCATTTTTACACAACCGTTTGCAGCTTTTCCAAACAAATAAGCAGACTGATTTATGTAAATGACCTCTGCTCTGACTGGTTGAAACACGCCGCATAAATGGGCAGTAGGCTAAAAAAGGCAAATAAATGTAAGTGCATTGCTTTTTGTAACATCTTATAAATAATTAATTCAAAACAGACTGTTTTAGCATATTCATGTCCAATTTATGGACTGTATCAAACTCTCTTAAACAATGGAAAATTCCATGGTTTTCCATGATATAGGCCCTTTAAAACTGTGATATGGGCCATATAAAACCTTGAAATGGGCCCTTTAAAACCATGATATGGGCCCTTTACAACCATGATATGGGCTCCTTAAAACTACAATATGGGTCCTTTAAAACCACAATATGGGTCCCTTAAAACCACGATGTGGGCCCTTGACCTGTTTCCAATTAATTAGTCCTGTTTCATTGCAGGGGTGTAGGTATGAAATGCTGCATAAAAATAACTATTTTTAAAATTTAGCACCCCTAATTCCTTTTTTTTTCAGAAAAAAGGAATATTGTATCATGAATATTGTGATATCACACAGCCATTTCACCCAACACTCCACGCATTATACCCTTTGCGACAGCATTGTTGTCACACTGTCAAAATGTAACCAGTGGGTCTAGGCAAAACATACAGGAGTGCCCAGGACAGTGGACAGAGTGCAAGGGGTATCAAAGTGCAGGACAATGACATTCAGATAGACAGGGAGCTTCATCTATACTGTCACAGTAGCCAACAGTTAAATCTGCCTTTGTAAATTCATTCATAACATAGCTGATGATGCAGGACAGCAGAATGAATAGATAAAATAGAACACAGATTAACTCCCTGTTTTCAGCACCTCTCTCACAGTAAGCTTGTTCGTTGCCTGACTCAGAGCAGGTTTTTTTTGCCTGACTTGTGTTGGCAACATGCCGTATCACAACGGCATGTGCCATTATAACCTTGCAGGAGCATGGCGGGATTTCAGTGTCATTCTCTGCAGTTGCCCACCACTCTGCTGAGAGACAGCTTGACAGCGAGGCAGACGCAAACTGCAGTATGTCGCCTAGTAATGTGTACTGTTTGTGCTTATTATTTTCACATTTTAGGGGATTTCTTCAATTTTCTTGTGCGCAATTCTACCCACTAGCTGTGACTCTCTCATTCACACGATCCCACCAACACTGGTGACAGCTGGTGGTTAAGGAGTTGCCCCTGCGATCAGAAGGTCATGGGTTCAAATCCCAGGACTGCTAGTAGCACCTCTGAGGTACATTTCAGCAAGGTACCGTCCCCACACACTGCTCTGAGGTCCCCTCACACCATGTTCCTGGCTGCCAGCTGCTTCACTTAGGATAAATGCAGAAAACAATTTCATGCTGTGTTGTGGTATAATCAAGTCCATCCAAAATGGACACTTTGCACTTACTGGCCAATACACGATAGGGCCATTCTAACCACCCAATGATAGCAAGGCCCATCCATTTCTTATAGGGTGGTGGTAGCCTAGTAAGTAAAACACTTGCCTGTGAACCTCCTGACTACAACCACTGTGCCCTTGGGCAAGACACTTAACCCTCAGTTGCTCCAGAGGGACTGTACCTGTAACTAATGACTGTAAGTTGCTCTGGATAAGGGGGTCTGCCAAATGCCACTTAACTTTCTTTCAGACTCCCAGCCATGGATGGCTGTGGCTTCACTGTTGACCAATTTTCTTGCAACCTCCTGATTGTAAGTCCAGTAACTTTAGCAGACATTGCATTGCTATCACAAAAAGAGTCCCATATAATTACTGATACTGATATTGATACTGATACTGTCCATTGATACCAATACTTATAGATACTTTTTCTGATACTACTCTCCATAATCTGGTGCAAAAACATGAACCTCACATGAAAAGATTCAACAGTTATTTTAAACTGTTCCCTGAGTTTCTTGTATATGTAATGAGGGAGAGGCAATGGCTACAGATGTCTGGGGGTGATGTATTAGCCTTGCTCCCATCCCTCCCACTGATCCAATATAGAATCAACCATTTGAACATTGCAGCAATGTTAGAATGCATTAATGCTCCACAAATACCAATAACAGTACAGTGTTGACCACTCAGGAAGTGTAACTTGTTTTCAGTATCCATCCCTAATTATACTTGTGTGTAAGTTTATTTGATTGAACTGAAAACTAAAATACTAAAACACTTTGTATTCTACTATAACTAACACTACTACTACTACTACCAGTAATTATTACAACCGCTATTACTACAGTGACTGATCACTGGCAGATGTCCAAAAGAGTCAAAACATCACAGCATATTTTGTGCTAATAAGGTTCCTATCAGCCAGTAAACCTAGTCATAAACAGTGTCTGTCTGTTTTCTCACAGCATTCAGCTCAGACAGCAAACATTAAGCAGCAAATCATCTTAATTGTATTAGTAAAAAATCCTCCCACTGAACACAAACTCACAAGGGTTATTCTGTTTGGCCCATTGTCCCAGCCCAAGCTGAGATTTTGATTGGATCTGCCCGAGTTCGACTCTGTCTGTTCTTGCCTACACGTCTGGGGTTCATGCAGCTCTAGGAGAGTGGGGATTTTTTTTTCACATGTTGGAATCCTGAACTGCGTCAAAAAGTGGTGGTTCATCAAAGTCATCGCATCTGCATGGATTCAAATAATTAAAACTAAATGGCATGAATAAAAAGCACCTCTTCAAAATGAAGACGTGTCTGGCTATTCAAGCATAATTATCCTAATATGCAGGATAGTCACTACACAGTATTACAATATACTGTAGATCAGCCAATATATCAGCCCACCATTTATACACAGGTCATATTATCACCTGATGGGGCTTTTTTCCTGCAATTAATCAACCAGCCCCTCTTGAAGAAGTTAAGACTAACAGCTGCTATGTATTGCTATGTAACAAGGGCTCAATCCATTCAAAAGCAAAATAATTAGAGGGGGTACAATAAAAAAAGAAAAAGAAGATTGAAGAAGTGTTTGATTAGGGGTCTGCCAATAAAGCTGTATTTAAGTCTTTGTAGGGACCAAAATCCCTTAAGATAAACACTTGCATGTATCATTTAAAAAAACTGCAACTTTTCTTAGAAAAAGTTAAAAAAAAGGCCAGAGGAGACATTTTGGTTAGATCAAGGTTAGGCTAGATGTGTTTGTGTGTGTGAGGTTAAGGTTAGGATTGAGATACATGGGGTACAGCAGCACATTCATACAGAAGCATTTGGAACCATATAATGATGTTACATGATTACTGACAACATTTCTGAGAATGACATGTCCACTTTTAGAGGGCTGGTTTATCTAGAGGATAAGGCTATTTAAAGGGTCAGCCATTCGGTCACTTTATGATTGTATTTATGCCTATTATCACCTTTAATAGCTTATAAACACACTTCTTTAATAGTAACAAGTCAATAAAGGCTTATTCAAAATGAACACAGCTGATTATTGAAGTACTTAAAGTACTTTTCTCAAATATATGAAATGAAATTTATAGTCACTCGTGAACACACTACAGTGCACTGGCACAGCGTGAACAGTGTGAAATTCTTTCCCTAAACCCCTTCACCAAGTGAAGCAGTGGGCGGCCAGCGACAGAGTGTCTGGGAAGCAGTTGCGTGGGGATGGTACGTTGCTCAAGGGTACCTCCGTGGTGCCATTGCATATATATATATATATATATATATACATATTAGAGTTTAGATCGGGTCCAAAAAATGAAACCCGACCCTACCCGAGCCCGTGCACCTTGTGTCCGAGCCCAGCCCGGCCCGACACATTAACTGTAATTATCGACCCGAGCCTGATTAAACCCGACAGTTTTTTAATACGTGGGCCGTTATAACACACGTTCTCAGCTGTGGGTGCTTTCCTAAACTGACACTCCGAGCGCTTGATCACGGCCCGGCCCGGCCCGAGGACAGTGACAGGAAATATCGGGGCTCGGGCGGGTTCGGGGTCGGGTTCGAACAGAGAATCTAAACTCTACATTAGTTATTTGGTGCAATAGTGATATTTTGACGATCATAAACTCACAACTTATAACTGCTTTAATTTTGCTTTACTTGAAATTTGTAACCACAAATTGGTTTACACTCATTTAGCATTTGTGGGATCCTGCTGAAGTGGAATCCTTCCCTTTCAGTGATTCACACAAAAACAATTTAGCCCCCTTTTGTGGCCAGACTTCTGAATATGGCTTTATAATGACCTGGATACTCTGTTTAGCATTCAACTTACCAAGTTACCACTATCAACTGTATTTAAATAGTTTTAAGAATTGAATGGCAGCCCTACTTTAAATAAAGTATTTTTATAAGTACTCTAATCATTTTATAAAACAGTACAGTTTGAATGTGATTTGTATTGGAAATTGTGTCAGCATGCTCCAAAACTACATCAAAACCTTTTCCATAAGATTTAAGCGTCATAAAATTCTCAGCTCACTACCATGCCAGACGGAGGTGTGGGTGAAAAGAAAAGTTTCCCCCGTCACCCTCTCGAAACTCCAACTGCAGCTGTATATCTCACTTTCGGCACCAGTTCTGCCAAATCATCTTGTCTATTGGCCATCTGTCTTTCTCTGCTGTTTAATTCCTTCGATCTTTCAGCTGATAGAATACGAGAGAAATATCTTTGAGCTGATTTTCATTTTCCACTGAAAAAGCCAGATCAGAAAACCACGCAGATTAATTACTCTCCATACCTTTCTCTGAAACACATACAAAACACACTCTTTTAATACACACATACAGATACAGAATCCCCACACACTCACTCTCTCTCTCTCTCTCTCTCTCACACACACACACACACACACACACATCAATCTGTCACATTCTTTCCAGACTTACCTGAGATGAACAAAAGTTGAACACTGACTGTGATTCTTGGAAAGGTTGGAAAGGTTCACTGTGTGTGTGTGTGTGTGTGTGTGTGTGTGTGTGTATGAATGTGGGGGGAGGTGAGGGGAGTATGCAGATAAACTCTCTTCCTTGCAAATGGAGCAGTCTGAAATATTTTATCTAAAACAGTATCTAGGACTGGCCCAAAAAGCGTTTTTTTTTTTTTTAATCTCATCTCATAAGAACAATTTTTAACACTTTAGATTTTCCTTTAAGGTATACATAAATATATAAAAGTGATAATAATAAATGGAAAAAGAATAAACCCAAGACAAAAGATAATGTTGTCGAAGGTTACAAAGTCTATGAACAGAGGATGTGATCTTGTATCTTGGTTCCCATGTCAGTAGTCACCCAGTGGTGGTCAAAAGTCTGAGACCACTTTTGAAAACTTTTGAAAAGTTTTTTAGGGCCATTTTCCACTTTTAAAATAGATCTTGGGAGATTAGATCACAAGTGGACAGCTGAGACACATCTCTGTTCAATCATGTGTCTATCATGCTGTTATGTCCCGGTAGGTGGCCGCTAGAGGCTGACAGAAGCTACGTTTATTTTTGGGCTTTTATTATGAAGGGTGATGGGTTTTCATTTACTATGAGTCACAGCTGGGTGTTGTTAGAGTTTGTGTTTTGTCATTGGTTGTTGGGATGTGGGTTTTGTGTATTTAATAGTTTTGTTTTCTTGTTTGTATTGCTGGTCAACCGTCATGATAACTTTGGTTGTGTGTTCTCTTATTCTCCTTTCGTTATAGTTTTGAGTTTTGTTTTCAAGTCCTTGTGCTTGTTTGCTTTGTTTAAATAAACATTATTAATCATGGAAATCTGCGTGTGCGCCTGCCCTCATTGTGTGGAGGACGAGAGACGTGACACATGCTGCTTTTGTTATTGTCTACGTCATTTCCGGTAGAACCCTGCAGCATCCCTTCGTTATTTCAGACAGACAGGTGTACAGCGGGAGATATCGCTTCCAGCATAATCCAGCAGATCTTCTACAAGGAAAAACGGCAGACGCTCACGCAACACTTTGTCAAACTCATTGCAAAATGGGCAAGTTATCCAACCTGTCTCTCTCCAGACTTACAACTGTAGTCTTTGTCTTTACAGTACACTATCTCAAGTGTTTTATTTAACTTTTTCTCTTCACTTTTTTGAGCACTGATATGCTGTCACGTGGCTACTTTTCTGTGACATCCTTTGCAGGAAGATGAGTTTTCACTACAAAAGACGTGATCACATGCAATCCAGACTCCTCGGCAAGTGGCCGATTTAGTGGAGTCCACTTATGGACACATTTTTAGGAATATTCAATCTATATGTCGAACAGTTTTTTGTTTTTGCATTCTTCAGAATTGTGTTAATATTCTTACAACTAAACGAAATTAGTCTTACTTATTTGTCTTACTGATGTCACATACAAACTCAAATCTTCTTAGCAATGCTAGTGATTGCATTGCATCACATAACGCACTAATGAAAGCTAAGTAGTAATTTATGAAGTAAAATATGGATGAAAATGTACAATCTTGTTCTATAGCACCACCATCAGGTCAATTCAGGTATGTCTTCTTGCTCATTAACAATACCTACCTTCCAAATTTGGATGACTTCCACTCTCTTCACCCCCACATGTTTTTCAAGATCAGAAGATTAAGCATAATAATGAGAAACATTTGATTTGAGGAATTCGAGTGGGTTAGATTTATGTAAACCATTTATTTAACTAACATTTAAACAAACTGGACTGGAAGAAAATAATTATATTTTGCCTGTTTGGTGCTAAGTCTAAATTGGGTCAAAGATATTTAGGTTGCAGATTAGATAATAGTTAGGCTAACAGATTGTGAACTTTTGAATAAATAAGATATAAAAACTGCAAAATAATAGATGGGAAACAACCAGGTTGTCTGCAGTGTCATCCAACAGTACCCTGCCTTGATAGCTGTTTGAGAAACAAGCAAAATGTATCAACTTCTAACAGTTTTGGGGGATTGGGGTTTGTGGGGGAGGACAAAGTGCAGTAGCACTACTTACTAGTAGTAGTCCAACGAACATTTTGACAGTTGAGTAATCATATTCACACAGTCAATTACAGCAGTTTTATTTTTACTTCATATAAATGGAATTTCTGTCTACAAACATACATGCAAAAGCAAATTGAGATTTAATAGCTCTCCCTTTTGGAGAATCTGCTTTATAATAACACATAGGTTACTGCTTGTCTTCTAAACTGCATTCACTAAACTAACTTGAATCAATCCTGATTTTTTTAAAAAGAGTAACGGTGACAGCCCCGGTATCCACAAAGGGACCCTTTAGGACAGCTGCTCTTGGGGTGCTGGTGGCCTGGGGGTGTTGGTGGCCTAGTGGGTAGGATAGAGGTCATGGGTTCGAATCCTACTTTTATCATACCACTACTGGGTCCCTGAGCAAGACCCTTAAGCCCAAGTTGCTCCAGGGAGACTGTAGTCAGACTGTAGTCAGGGAATGGAGGTCGCTTTGGATAAATGCGTTTGCTAAATGCTGTAAATGAAAATGCTCTAGGCCACCTAGGATGTTTGATGAAACTATTCAGATGTATTCAGCACTGAAAAGACTTAAAATCAGAAATTAATCTGTAGAAGATGAATGACTTTTCGTTTGGAAGATAACTTATTGTCTGCATTTGGCCAAAATGAATTAATAGTGGTTTTCACCCAGAGACAGTGTAGTGGAAAGGTTGCATTTCTTGGTGGTCGACATATTCATGTGTGTAAGGTGTGTGTGTGTGTGTGTGTGTGTGTGTGTTTTACATTATGTTTTGGCTGTGTTCTCAACAAACATCAAATAATAAAATATGGTATTCCGTGACCTGCTGCTTTTATGAAAACACAGAGTTATGTGTTTTTCTTTCTTTCTTTTTTTTTTAAACGCCTATATTTTTCGACCCATAAAATGCTTGTTGCTCTGGCATGCAGCAAGCCTCTGACTTATTTCTTGCAGACTCCACCATAGCATAAAAACCTGCCATAAAGATTTGTAATAAAACATCTAGCCAAAAAAATCTAAATATAACCCGTTCTAATTTCTGAAATTTCCCTCATTCTTCAGTCACTCTTCGTTATGGGGGAATTTAAATGGCAGTTTTACAAGCATTTGGCCTAGACAGTTAAGTTTTGCACTCAAACATATGCATGTTATGCAGAATTTTATTCACATCATCAAAGCTTTCCAACGTCAGATTTATTTTCCACCTGTAGAAAACCCTTTGTTTGCTCTGCAAGTGCTGGCCAATTGATTTTTAAAGACAAATAAAACTTGGCTTTATGTTTTTTGTGGGTTGTCATTAATTTGCTTTAGATTGCTTTCAAATGTGAAGAGCATACACATCTCATTCTAAAACCTTATAGTGTCAGTGCCTCTTTGCTGCTTTGACAGCCTTCATTCTTCTGGGAAGGCTTTCATCTAGACTTTACAACACAGCTGCAGTGTTTCGCTTCCATTGGGCCACAAGAGCATCGGTAAAGGTCCGGCATTGGTATTCAGTGTTCCTGTTCATCTAACAGATGTTGAAGTCAGAGCTCTGTGCAGGCCAGTCAGGCTCTTTCACAACAAACTGAACAAGCCATTTCTTTAAGGATCTCCTTTTGTGTAAGAGGGTATTGTCAGGAAAGAGCCTTCCTCAAAATGTCGCTGTGAAGCGCTAGAATGTCATTGTGAGTGGTAATATTAAGATTTCCATCTATTGGGATTAAGAAGCTCAAATCAAGGAAAACGACCCAGAATATGATCCCCCCCCCCTCCACCAAACTTTACAGCTGAAACTTTGCATACAGGATTGTAGCACTCTCCTTTCATTCACCAAATGTAGATTTGCTCATCCACAGACATCATCTTGGAAACCTAACGAAATCTAATCTGTGAAGCTTCTAACGAACAACTCGTTTTTCCGGAGTCCGTTTGGAAGTAAGTACTACAATCAAGGATGGACTATTTCGTTCACGCTTCCTTTCTGTGAGCTTCTGTGGTCTTGGCAGCTACCTGTTGCTGCCAGACGTCTCTGCTAAAAAAAAACAGCATTGACATTGGCAGCTTTAGCATGGCAGAAATATAAAAGACTGACTTGCTGGAAAAGTGGTGTCCCACAACAGTACCATGTTCAAAGTCACTGAGCTCCTTTATGTTTTGTACCTCTGTAATCAAGCATGCCATGCACAAATATTTTATTACCAACTCTTCATGGCATACAACTGCGAAAATATTTGTTACTAAAGTTCAAAATATATTCAGTAGGTGGCAGCAGTGGTTTACTGCAACAGTCAACTGAAGATCACCTGCTCATGTGTCGTATGTCACTTTAAAAAAGGTGTAGGTTCTTGTACAAATACACTGGTAGTAGCTTACACGCCTTAGTTTTAGCAACATCCTCACCAGAGGCTAGTATTACTTGGATAAACATCATTATACTTACATCTTTAAGAATTTAAGATGTCTAACCTCTTTTTATAATCTTTGCAGTTTAAACCTTTTTTTTTCAACTTTGCTCTGCTCCTTTAACTTAATTTACCACATGATAAAGAGGTGCAGAGGTTTTTTTCCGCTCTGAGGTGAGGTGCTGTGGATGCCTAAGCATTTTCTGTATAGTAACAAAAAAACAAATACATGCATATGTGTGCGTGTGAGGGTGAGTGGGCAAAACACTAGCATAAAGAATGAATCCGCCGATCACCCTGCAGCTTTTTTGTACGTCTTAGGAATGCTTGTGATAATGCATTAGGTATCTTTGGCAGAGTTGAATTATTCTCATGGATCATTTATTATCTCAATCACATCCTGAGAGCAGAGTTTAAAAGACATTAAAAACAGATACAGCTTCCTCTTGGATCTTGTAGCTCTACTGTGTTACTATGGGGTATATCACTAGTTTCGTAGTTTCTCTGAAACAGACTTGTAAAATAACTCTCTGAAAGTTTCCAAACACATGCTGAAATCAAAAGTATTAATAGGGAACTGGTCTTCCTTTGCTGCAGTCTCTACTTTCTGTGAATGTTTTACACTTTTCAATCATTGCCGCTGGGATTTGGGTTTATTCAAATACATATTCATATTTTATAATATTGGCTAAGGTCTAATTCAAAAAGATACTAGTGAAGTCTTCCCTGAGGAGTTCAGCTGAGGTTAATCAATCCAGAGAATGTGATTCCACCGCTGCACATACTGGTGCTGCTGGTGTTCTTCTGTGGAAATAACGCCTTTGTGTGTTTGCAGTATAAAACTTTTTATCAAAAAATGTCTTAAGTAGCCTTATTCTTTTATAGGAAGGGGTGTCTAGACACATTGTACATATATAAGAGGCGTAGTTGATAATATAGTGTCACTGTGTTTACTCACTGCCTTACCTCTGTCTTATTTTTTACTCCAGATCAGAGTGAGACTGGCAGGGACAGCAAGCTGGTTGCACCATGAGCTGGAGCTTCTTAACTCGGCTGCTGGAGGAGATCCACAATCATTCCACCTTTGTGGGCAAGATCTGGCTCACCGTGCTCATTGTCTTCCGCATCGTTCTCACAGCTGTAGGCGGAGAGTCCATCTATTACGATGAACAGAGCAAGTTTGTGTGTAACACAGGCCAGCCAGGCTGTGAAAATGTCTGCTATGACACGTTTGCGCCACTTTCACATGTTCGTTTCTGGGTTTTCCAGATTATACTGGTGGCTACCCCTTCACTAATGTATCTCGGCTATGCTGTGAACAAGATTGCTCGTTTAGAGGAGGGGAAGGAGAGTGGGATTGCATCTCAGCTTAAGAACCGCAAGTTGTACCTTGGTCGCCGGCAACACCGTGGCTTAGAGGAAGTGGAAGAGGACCAGCAAGAAGATCCCATGATATACGAAGCTGCTGAGGTTGAAAGCCGTAGTGACGCAGCCCCCCAGGTGCGTGGAGGGCAAAGTGCTGGAGGGACTATCGGTAAGACAAGACATGATGGGCGGCAGAGAATTCAAAGAGATGGCTTGATGAGAGTGTATGTGCTTCAGCTTTTTGCCCGTTCTGCCTTGGAAGTGGGCTTCCTTGCTGGCCAGTATGCCCTTTATGGCTTTGCAATGCCTGCACGCTATGAGTGTTCGGTCAAGCCTTGTCCTCAAACAGTGGACTGCTTTGTTTCCCGGCCGACAGAGAAGACCATCTTCTTGCTCATCATGTATGGAGTCACAGTGCTTTGTCTGTTACTCAACATTTGGGAGATGCTTCACCTAGGAGTAGGAACCATGTTGGACCTTGTTTTCTCCCGAAGGCGCTCAGGTCAGGATGAGGAAGAGTCCCAACTAACTCCACTTACCGGTCCACCTGGGCTGCCTGTCAGCGAAGCTGGGGGAGGCAGTGGAGGATATGGAAGCTATCCTTTCTCCTGGAATTCAGTGCCCCCTTCAGCACCACCAGGGTACAACATTTTAATGAAGCCTGAACCCATACCTTTCACAGAGCTAAGCAGCAATGGCAAGATGGCCTGCAAGCAGAACCGTGCCAACATTGCCCAGGAAGAGGAGCTACGGGGTGGATATGGCAGTACAGAGAAGAATTTCCTCCAAAACAGCAGCAGTAGTGCCCTCCACAGGGAGATCCAGCAGGCCCAAGAGAGGCTAGAGGCCACCATATTGGCATACAGTCGACAGCAGCAGAGTCAATACAGGCCTGGCAAGCCACAAGGCAATCGCAAGCATCAGGACTGCTCGAGAAGCAAGCAAGGTGGAAGCAGAGGAGACCAAAGAAGCACTAGTAGTGGCAAGTCAGATGAGGGGAAACCTTCACTGTGGATTTGATGCAAATATTTTGGGATGCATACACTACAACATTTAAATGAAGCTTTCCCAGTTTCTTCCCATATCCCAAATGTAGCCAAGATGTGTTTGGTGCCTTCATATGCAATTTTTTTTAAGTGACAAGAATTTACATCCTCTGTAAAAAAGTAAAACAGAAATTTGGCCTGTGCCGAAATTATGGCACAATTTATGTTTTATGTTTACATTTTTTCCAATAAACAAGTAAACAAATAAGGAAATGAACAGAAATTGTGCACTAAAATTTAACAGAAAAAAAAACATTTAACTTTGCTCTCTGTAGAGGATGTGTACTAATTTGAACAATGTCATTTGAAATGGTGTGTTCAAACTTGCACTGTATCTGAAGTTTGCTTCCTCATTTGCACTGCAGCAATGGCTATTGTAGCTTACAAGTAATGAAAGCTACCAGTTGCATGCCTAAATCTTCACACACTAGCCTGAAACGGTGTTCAGTAATCTCTATTGGACTTGCTTATGTGGTTTTCTCAGTTTTAATATAAAACAGTATGTCATACAGTAACAGAAACCAAATTCTCTGAAATAAGTTGTCATTTGCACCGTGCTAAATGGTTGAATAAAGCATTACTTGTTAGCTGTATTAGCCTCATAGCTTAAATTCAAAATAAAGAAGCAAACTTCTGGCACCAAACATGACCTGGCTGATCGTCAACTTTTGAAATGAGGTAAGATTTCTCTTTAGTTTTACTTTTCAAGCCATCTGTGTTTTGAACAGGCAGAGACCCTATTTGAAGACTAAAAGGGGCAACTGCAGCATGTAATTTTTCTCTGAGAAAAAGGAACTAAACTAAGAGATGGGAAATAGCCTTACCCCAAGAAAGCAATTAATAACTTCTGTGGTACCTTCTTAATCACAAACAGTGTTTTTGTGGACAATCATATTCAGCTAAATTCCCCACATCCCCACATCAAGCATCAGTGATATTACACATTTTCCCCCAGGTCTCTTAGACCAACTAGCAGTTGGGCTTTTTTTCATTTTAAATAACAGTTCTTTGTTTTTGATCATTATTATTCTTGTGGAACACACATCAACAACAAAAGGGAAATGAAAGAAACTTGGATAGAGCATTGCTTTTCTTTACTTCTGGACATGGGTTTTTGCTCTTTGGTAGCATTTTTGGTTGAGATTGTGGCTCTTCAGGTTCTGACAGAAGATCAGTTTTCCTTAATCACATCTTGAGCCCAATCACGAAAGAGAGAAGAAAACTGGACGGATCTGAGCCCATCGTTGGGTAAAATCTGCTCTCCTCATTGAAACGCTTTTGGGGCTCGCAGACGTTTGGTGCTACAGTTAAAAGAAGTGCCTTGAACCCCTACTTTTGGAAAACATAGCCATTCTAGGCGCAACCATAACTGTGATTTTTTTCCACACTGTGATTACAACACTAGTACAAGCAATCCTCTGTATGTCCTCATTACTACTTTCAGTGTAAAACGAAGAAAGTGAAAGCTGGTTAAATGCATATCTTGTTTTAGGAAAAGGTGTTTTACTGCCATTTAGTCGGTGAGTCTGATTTCTTTAAAGAATTTGGTCAGCAGTTCCTGCTGGTCTGATTTCTTCTTCTGTGCTGTTGTCATCCTCTAGTGGTCAACATCATAAGCACCACTGAACATGTAACAAAGTACTGTATAGTTGTTCTGTCTGTGACGTGCTACCCAGACGCAGTTCTACCTGGCAAATACCGAATTATAAACCTTACCTGCAGTAAGCTAAATCATTGTGTTATCATAAGCTACATACGTTTATACCTACGGTTTGTACATAAGCTACCTGGTGCCTACTGAGACGCATTTTTTAAAGTGTCCACCAGCAGTGTTCCAGTATGTTAGAAAGAGGTTTAACTTTCTGATTCTGTGTGTGTTTGGAAAAGTTAATGTTTTTGGAAAAGTATAGTCATTTTTCATCATTATTTTCTTAAATTCACCGTCAGGGATTTCAGGGTGCCATGGCAAGGCCCACAATTGAACTTCAAAACATCTGAGCATCAAGTGCACCTTGTAGGGCATGTAATAACTGCCTCTGCATCCATATGGTGCATTATATGTCTAGTGAAAACTGTGATATTCAGCTACACGATTACCTTAATATTTAATGCGCTGTTTGGGCAGCCCAGAGTTTCATGACCTATTCAGTACGGTATATAGAGTGATGAACCACTTAAAGAGCATTGGGTTTCAAATGGTTTCTTTACAAATATATTTTGTTTTGCAGACAGTGGAATCTGAACCCGTACAAATTCATCTTGAAATTTAAACTTCAGATTGACATCTAAAAACTAGGGACGCACAACAATATCGCGATCATATCGGCACTGGACAGATTAGACCAATATTTCATACACAATATATGATGGCAAGTTGGAGGAGTATTTATCAGTACTGTAAGAAAATAAATCACAATCTTCTTGGTTAGTACTCAAATAACACTGAAATATGTGCATGTGTCATTATACAGAGAGTGCAAAATTGGATTTAGAGCATTGTGATGTTAAAAATTGAGTAAAAATGATTGTACTCATAGTATTTTTGAAAATGTGGCAGCACTGGTTCTTTTTATGTCAAGATAATGAAATCAGTATCAAGAGAATATCAAGAGTATCATATTTTTCGATATTGCTTACACCTACGTTCAATGATTTATTTTACTCTGGAAGAACACTCCACAATAGATTAGGTGGAGCTTGACTACTACTCTTAAATGTATTCGGCCCAGATTTCCCATATTGGTGCATCCCTACCGAAAAGCGTAATCTTTTAATGTCTGTAGTTTTACGCTCTAAATTTGTTCCAAATAAACACGTGATTGTGGCTCCTAAAGGTTCTCCGTTCCATTTAGTTTGCTTATTGTAATCTTTAAACTATGACAGGGTTTATTTAAAAATGTTGGTGCATTTATAAGCCCTTCACTTGTCTGGTTTGAGGCCCAGATTTCAGTCCCAAGTTGTGTACAGCAGCTGTTTAGTGTTTGTTTTTGTTTTTTTGATGACCAAATTTGCTTATATGCCTTTGTGGTTTTCCAGTATGGCAGTATGAAGCTGGATTTGGCACTGTAATCTGCCTGAGTTTTTACTTTACTTTCTTTCTTGGATGGAGGGACAGGATGCTGGGACACCGCTGATTTTGTATTGAAATGCATGTTCTGCGTTCCTTTTGAAGGTTAAGAGATAATAAAAGAGCAGTTTTGATTAACTTGAACGAATCACGATTTCTTCATGTGTCATCATTTTCAGTCTGCCAAGTGTTCCCAAAGTGCCATAGTTCCACATGCAGCATGGTGTACTGAATAAACTTGCAAAGGAATGTCGAGACTTAATTGTAATTTTTCGCCAGAGCCCACAGCACAGTGTGTTTATGCTCAGAAATAATATGGTCAGAATGGTGTTGAACTGTTTTTACATTTTATGTTTCATACAAAGGCATTATGATCTCAAGACTGGATGAAATTTTGTGCCCAAAGGAAGTCTATTAAATGTAGAGGAAAAAAACCCTACTTACCCTGTGATTCCACTTTTTACGTGAAATATTTTAACACATTGGACTAGTCACACATACCAGGCCTCTAATCCATTAAACACAATTTTCAGTGAGTTTAGTTTTCACATACTTCTGTCCATGTGGCTGTGGTGCCTGCCCTGAATACATGTCAAAACCACCCCTCCAAACTCCTGAAACTTGTATTTAATGTAAAAAAAATCACATTAGCAGTTTTCAGCTACAACTTCTAAACACACCAGAATGGTTTAAGGTCAACTGGAAATCCGAATTAAACCACCACCACTCCACTTATAATTGAGAGCAATGATGGTCCTTCCCCACCACCTAATAGATGGTACATAAAAAAAAAAATTATAAAATAGTTTGGAAGAGCATCACGTGAAGTCATGCTGGTTCCACGCCACATCAACATTAACAAATACCTGGTAATGTGTTGAGCAAGTTTTAAGGTTGAATTTACAGGAAAGATGTGGGTGACCATTGAGTTCTAGAGTTTGCAACTTAAGTAAGATAAAACAGAAATAATGTAACAAGACAAATTGCATATTGACCAAAGTAACATTTTACCCCTAAAAATTTTGCATGGTGCACCAGAAAAAAACAGAAAAATTGCACGTTGGTCAGCTGCAAGGTGTTTGTTGGAAAGTCTGACAGCAGCTGGAAGGAGAGACCGGGGGCGGGGGAGGCAAAGTTTTCTCGGTTCGGTAGCAACAGTCCCAACGTCCGATGTGCTACCACCAGCAGACGGTTGGTCTTCTTGATCAGCTTGTTTGGCCTTCTTTTAAAAGAAACTGCCCAACGTGCGGTTGTTGCTTTCTTCTTTACGACATATCAACAACAATGCCTTGTAAACATGTATTGCTAACTAAAGGAGCTCGTGTGAGTGGGGCTGCAGGCAGCGCCCCCACGAGCGTGCAAGCGGGCTATGTTTTTTCATGAGTAATAAGCTCTAAATATCATTTTATTTTACTTATTTTACAACAAGTATTTTACAATAACAAAAATGGCATTTATTTGGTCATCATATCAATATTTTAGAGCTCCCTCAAAATTTCACAAATCATGTTTCCAGGGGAGCTATAGCTCCCCCTGCTCCCCCCTAGTTCGCACCCTGATGCTGAAGCAATAGGATTCAGCTTGAAGTAAGAGGCCACCTGAATGTATTAATCAAGAGGTGTGTCCCAATACTTTTGTCCACATGGTGTAACTGGTAAAAAGAAAAGCCTGAGGAGCAGCGGCTGACTAACAGACTGTCCTTCACTGGAAGTAAGGGACCTACCCCAAATCCTGAAAAACAGGTGTGTCCCAATACTTTTGTCCATATCGTGTGTATAATAAAAAGGGAGAAAATTAGGCGTCCTCCGTGTCGCTGGGGGCGCTGCAGGTCGCTCGTCTCTGAGCCGCTTTGGAGGGGATTTTGAAAAGCCTAGTGCGGAGGGAGAGCTGAAATTATGGATTAATGTCGAGTTTATGTTCTTTTAACGCATGAAAACAGAGTTTTTATATTTTATTTGAACCCCTGGCCACCTGCTTCTCTGTCCACGACGTCTTATACAGGTATGGAGTTTTTGAAAGTAGTTTAAAGACGTTTTGGGCACGAAAACAAAGGGTTTCATTACTGTGGACGCGTTATTTTGTTTAGAGCAGAATATTTTCTTTCTAACCCCTAAACAGGAATATGAAGTGTGTATTGATGCGGTTAATGCTGATAATGCGTCTCCAGGCTCCAAAAATGTGACATGTGAATTAAACGTTGTTAATGACGTTTCCATTATGGAGACCATGTTAGTCAGCTGCTGTTCCTCTGTTGATCTGTTACACTATGTGAACGAAAGTATTGGGACACACCTCTTATTAAATTCAGGTGGCCCTTTACTTCCAATCTTCAATCTTAATGATTCAGCATATCGACATTTTGGACAACGTCCCCAGTGCACAAAGTACCCCAGTGCACAAAGCAATCTCCATAAAGACATGGCTGAGTAAATTTGGTGTGGAAGAACTTAACTGGCCCACACACAGCCCTGACCTCAACCCCATCCAACATTGCGAGCCAGGCCTTCTTGTCCAGCATCAGTGCCTGACCACATAAACGCTCGACAGAATGAATGGGCAAAAATTCCCACAGAAACACTCTAAAATCTTGTAGAAAGCCCTCCAAGAAGAGTTGAAGCTGTTATAGCTGCAAAAGGATGGACCAGCTCCAAATTAAAGTGTATGTATTTGAGTGCAGTGTCACTCAAGTCCCTGTTGGTGTAATGGTCAGGTGTCCTAATACTTTTGTTCACATACAGGTGCACCTCAGTAAATTTGAATATCATCGAAAAGTTAAATTATTTCAGTAATTCAGTTCAAATAGTGAAACTAATAGATTCATGACACCCATAGTGGTATTTCACGTGATTATTACTTTTCATTTAGCTGATTATGGCCTTCAGCTACTGAAAATCCAAAATTCAGTATCTCAGAAAATAAATAAACCAATAAAAAGTATTGGCAATAGTGGCCGAATGAAACCTGTCCATGTACACACCGGGCTCCTTTTGCATATATTACTGCATCAATGCAGTGTTGCCTGTGGCACTGCTGAGGTGTTATGGAAGCCCGGGATGCTTTGATTTCAGCCTTCAGCTTGTCTGCATTTTTGGGTCTAGTATTATCTTTCTCTTGACAAGGTTTAGGTCAGGTGAGTTTGCTGGCTAATCAAGCACAGTGATACCATGGTCATTAAACCAGGTCTTGGTACTTTTGACAGTGTGGGCAGGTGCCAAGTCCTGCTGGAGAGTGTATTCAGCATCTCAATAAAGCTTGTCAGCAGAGTGCTCTAAAATTTCCTGGTAGACAGTTGCGCGGACTTTGGACTTGATAAAACAAAGTGGACCATGACGTGAAAACTTCACACTGGACCTCAAGTAACTTGGGTTTTGTGCCTCTCCACTCTTCCTCCAGACGTTGGGTCCTTGATTTCCAAATTATATGCAAAATTTACTTTCATCTGAAAAGAGGACTCCAGCTGCAGTCCCTTCCTTGTGTATCTCTCCGAAATTCTTGAATGGCCTGTGCTTCACAATTCTCTCAAGGCAGTGGTTGTCCCTGTTGCTTGTGCACCTTTTTCTGCCACATTTTTTCCTTCCACTCAACTTTCCAATTATTTGCTTGGATACAGCATTCTGTGAATAGCCAGTGTCTTCCACAACCTTTTGTGGCTTGCACTCCTTGTGGAGGGTGTCAACGACTGTCTTCTGGACAACTGTCAAGTCAGCAGTCTTCTCCATGATTGTGTGGCCTACTGAACTAGACTGAGAGACCATTTAAAGCAGGGGCGTTAAACTACGTTCCTGGAGGGCCGGTGTCCAGCACAGTTTGATGGTTCTACTCAAACACATTCACTAAACCTGGCAATTAACTGCCGAGGTGAATCAGGTGTTTCTAAGCAGGGAAGTCACCAAAACGTGCTGGACCACGACCAAACAGGACTATACCCCTGATACCCCTGATTTAAAGGCTAGGGTTTTTTGCAGGTGTTTTGGGTTAGCTGAGTGGAATGAGACACAATATTGCACTTTTTCACAATATTCTAATTTTCTGAGAGACTGAATTTTGGGTTTTCATTACCTGCAGGCCATAGTCAGCAAAATGGAAAGAAATAATCACATGAAATATATCACTCTGGGTATAATGAATCTATATACTGTAATATGATTTTTTTTTAATGAATTACTGAAATAAATAAACTTTTTTATAAATTATAATTTATTGCGATGCACCTATAGTGTGTTTTTATGGGTTTACACAAGGGTTCATATGAACTTACATTGATGGTATGTAGGTGGTTAAAGGAATAGCAAAGCATGTGGTGAGGTGGTTTTTGGGGATGTATTTGCGTAAAAGATTTGGGTGATTATGGACTTCTAATGTTTGTTGGCCTTGTTAGCTTCTGTTCTAAACTAAAGAAGCAAAATACTCTACATGTCTTGGCAGAAAGTTGCATGCAGTTTCTTTGTAAAACAATTCCTTTGAGTTTTCTTTGTAGAGCTATGCGAAAGATGGTTTTATAGATTTAGGTGATTAACTTCAAGGACACATTTAAGTCTCTTGGTTTAACTCAGAAGGTCATAAACATTTTGATCTGAGGTTCCATATGCTGAATTTCCATATGATGAGCCGGATTTAGCAAAATGAGAACCTTTTATACAACCAAATATGAAGAGTTGGTTCTATTTAAGCATGTAAGTTGTTACTTTGAAAGGTATTTTAATTGTTCAGTTATGGATATTTTTATTTAATGTTTTAAATGGTAGAATAATTCACTTATAGTATAACTAATTAATATAATCAGTAGTGACAGCCCTAGTGAATCCTTACTGACCATATGAATGGTGGAGACTTCATAAAGTAAATTAGATTTCACTGATAAGGTTATGTTTGGGGTAGATGGCTCCTTAGATGCAGGCCTGTTTATGGCTCTGTTTTTTGACGGCGTGACCTGCAGGTCACACTCAGCACACGTGTCTTTACTTGATAAAACTGGCTGCGCGGTGAGATTTATGCCTTTTTTTTCTACAACTCATCTGTTTAATTTGTGAATTGACAATGTTATTGAACGTTAATTCAATTCAATTCAGTTTTATTTATGTAGCGCTTTTTACAAGCAGGTTGTCACAAAGCAGCTTTACAGAGTCCAGGTCTGAGCCCCTAGTGAGTAAGCCGAAGGCGACAGAGGCGAGGA
>JBBPCX010000114.1:29528572-29542543 GCA_037974365.1 Hydrocynus forskahlii | reverse complement strand
CCCACCCCTCCTTCCCCCCTCCAACCCCTCCTCCCCCCTTCAACCCCTCCTTCCTCCCCTCCATCTTTCTGTCCCAGAATGCACTGTGTCCCATGATTCTGAAAGTGACTTTGCCCCTGAAGATAACGACACATTAATTTCCATAGAGACTGACAGGCCCACCTTCACTTATGGGCTGAAACGGGCCAAAAGGCAGGTGAGCATTTCTCACAGAAAGGGGGAATGAGTGACAAACGATTGTTCTAGTTTAAAACTACTTATACACACTCACAAACACACACATGAAAAAATGTAAAAAGATATACAGACACAATTCACTGAAATAAAAAGAAAAATGTCCCTTTCCAGAAAACCAAAAAATAAATTGTATTTCTAAAAACAAACTTTGAAAAACACACAGTATAAAACTTCAGTTTTCATATTTTCACGCATTAATGATCCCATGCCTTATGCAATTATGAATTAAATATAGTAAATAAGAGTTCAGTCTTAGTCTCATAACTTGGGATAAAACACAGCAGACTGAATGTGTCAATAATTTGAATGTATTCACGCAACATGAAGTGTAATTATTTTTGGCAGTGGAAAGTTATTTTCAATACACTGTTAAATTATGGGGTAGTACATAAGTTTCAAACTGATGTATTATCACAGCTTTGCATAACAGATACAAAAAACAAAACTGAAACTAAACCAAACCTTTTTCTCTTCAGAAACCAAAAATTAAACTGAAACTATTAATACGCTTTTGCAACCAAACTGAAACAAAAAGTTTAAATAAATAAGAAATCAAATAAGAAATCGATTAAAATCAAAACAAAATGAATTTCTCAAAACTATAGTGACTCTGTAACTCTGGTTGGGTGTGTGTTTTGTTGTGCAGGTCCGGAGGCCTCAGCGTTCTGTCCAGACTGAGACCAAGTATGTGGAGCTGCTGGTGGTGAACGACTACGACCTGGTAAGACTGATTCAACTCTGTGTGTGTGTGTGTGTGTGTGTGTGTGTGTGTGTGTGGGTGTGTGTGTGTGAGTTTGTATGTGTGTGGGTGTGGGTGTGTTTGTATGTGTCTGTGTATGTGTTTTTGTGATCCACAGTAACTGACCCTCCCGTCTCTTGTTTGCAGTTTGTGCAGATGCGTCGATCCACCGCTCAGACGCGCAACTTTGCAAAAGCTGTCGTGAACATGGCTGATGCGGTATGTATTAACTTAGCATAATATAATATTTTAATTATGTTTTGATCTAAGTGCTTTAATGTTTTGTTTCTAAGACAAATAAAAGTACAGCGTACCCCCAAAAAGTCACGGTTCAGAGTTTGTGGCCTCAGTCATTCACAGATTTTTTCTTAGAACCCAATTAATAATTGTTCGCAGAAACCCCTGCAAAATAGCAGAAACCACAAATATCCTCTCCTTTTTTTTCGTTTTTCGTGACAATATATAATTTTTCATTCAAAATTAAGGAATATATAATGTATGAATTTGTGTAACAAATATGAATGTAAATTCAGCTAAATTTTTTAAATAAAATATAACTGTATGCATTTTTTAGTACTTGTGTGAGAACACAAAGCAACCGTATATGAAAGTGTGTCTTGGGATGGTGAAATACCCCTATAGCTTTAAAAGTAGCCAATCCGAGAGAGTTATTCGTTTCTCCTTGCTGCTGATTGGCTGCTGCCCTGTGACGCTCCCCAGCAGATGCAGTCCAGAATTCCCGCATCAGAACAGTTTCCTGCGCGCTACATTTTTTTTAAGGGTAGTGTATTAAGCTGAGTTTAAAATGAAATTAAAGTGTTTTGGGATCATATTTGGTGGCATATTTAGGGTTTCGAATATAAAAATAGACAATTATAGACTTTTTTTTTTTACCATATCACAAATTCGCGTTTTTTCACAATTTGCGGGTGCTCTTGGAACGTAACCCCAGCGAATTTCGGGGGTCGACTTTATTTTTAAATGGTAAAATGCACCTAATATTAATAATTTTTATGGGTATCTTGTTAGAAGTTAATTAACAAAATATGTGTGCTCATTATTGCTTTTGAGCCGAGTAGGCGTATTGCTGATAGGCTGGGTCTAAATAGCTTAATTTCTGTTACGCTCCTAATCATTCTGAATATGTTGTGTTACTTTATAGTTTTGATGCTTTTACTGTTATTCTATTCTACTGTACTATAATTCTAAAATTTGAAGAACAGTAAAATAGATTTGGAGTTGCGGATAATTTAATATCTTGTAAAATGCGAATGAGGGTTTGTTGTTCTTTTTGTGCTTATCTTTCTGGATATTAGATTTACAAGGAACAACTCAACACTCGGATTGTGCTTGTTGCCATGGAAACATGGTCGTCCCAGAACATGGTGTCAGTGGGGGACGACCCCCTAATGACCTTACGTGACTTCATGAAATACAGGAGAGAGAACATCAAGGAGAAAAGTGACGCAGCACATCTTTTATCGTGAGTTTTGGTGCGCAGAACACACACACACAAACAAATCCACTCACCACCCACACAAAGGGCAGTAATGCTTTGTTTTTTTTTTTATTGTGCTGCTCAGATCCACTCAGTCACATTTACTTCACAACACCTGCACTGTAGTCAATTTATTACTGGATCATTATTCTGTTATTATTACTAGATTATAAATTATCCAGTATGCAGTTTCAGTAATACCAAGAATGATGGTATAATAAAATTCATTTAAAGTCATCATCAGTACAGAACAAAATTATTTTTTCAACTTGCGATTTAAGCACAAAGAAGCCAAATGCTTAATAATTCTCATACAAGTCTGGAAAGCATATGCTGGCTATGACTGAACTAAACCCAGCTATGACTAAGATAAACCTGGACTTTTAGTAGGCTAATCCAGACTATGACTGAGTTAATCCTGGCTATGATTGAGCTAATCCAGGCTATGACTGATCTAATCCAGACTATGATTGAGCTAATCCAGGCTATGACTGATCTAATCCAGACTATGACTGAGCTAATCCAGGCTGTGACTGAGCTAAACCCCAGCCTTTGTAAAAAAAAAAAAAACAACAACAAAAAGCTCAAACAGGTGACTTCTAAAGGCTGGAGCTATTTCATTAAAAGGGCTACAGTCGTGGATTCTATAGTAGCAACACAGTGCATGGGCAGGTGGGCCTCAGTACGTTGTCGTTGTTGCAATGTTATTTACATTAACAGCGTGTATCTCAACGTTTTAACACTGTAAATGCAAAAAGTATTATCATGCCATTCTTCCTGTAGGGGGCGTACATTCCACAGTGCCCGTAGTGGCACAGCCTACATTGAGGGTATTTGCTCTCCAACACGAGGAGGAGGAGTCAATGAGGTAGGAGACATTATGAGTCTTTGTTAGACAAATCATACACTATTTGGGTGTAGGAGCCTGTATTTTAATTCATACATAGTGCACCTACGGAGGGAGGAGGGAACCAAGGGTGCTCATCTGTGTTCCTCGTGTCCTCATCTGTGTTTCGCGCTTTACTTTTAAAAGAATTTTGAAATAAGTTGTGTGTGTGTGTGTGTTTGTTTGATTGTGTGTGTGTGTGTGTGTGTGTGTGTGTGTGTGGGTGTATGTTTTAGTATGGAAATGTTGGACCCCTGGCCATCACACTCTGCCAGAGTTTAGGACAGAACCTGGGCATGATGTGGAATAAAGAACGAGCCACAGCAGGTAAGAGAGTGACACCTCTCATCCACAACCAGCATTTAAAAGAGGGAATATCAAGCGCTGAATCCGATAATAAATTTTATCTTTGACTGTCTTGGACAATAGGTTCTGCTTTTAGTTTAGGATTCCTCAATGGTTTTTGCTTGCTCACTGAGAATTCCTTCTTTGGAGTGTTGATTTATCTTAAATTCTAAACCATCATGATTTTGGGAGGGTTGCTGTGTTTTTGCCCAGTTTCATTATGTTCAGTTGCACCTGCTAGCTAGGATGCTTTTCCCGAGTCACATGAAGCTACACATCTTTTCACTGGATAGCTCAGCATGATTGGAGGAGCACAGTAACTTACGCCAGCATACGCCCACACTGCCTAGCGTCAGGTTGAGGAATGGAAGAAGGAGGAGGGCCATCCTGCCCACCCAGAGAGTCCGTCTTGGACTCTGGGCCATGGATGACTGTGGGATCAACTCGTGATGACACAATTTAAGAACAATGCCTCAAGCATCAGGCAGTATGTTTGTAACCTTCGTTTTATTTTGTATCTTTCTGTAAGAGAGCTTTTAAAGGCATTAAATGCTCCAGATGTTTGGTTCCGTTCAACCACCACTGTGAACTATTCTCATTTCTCTAGAGCGGGGCATTCCACAACAAACCCACTCCTCATGATTTTATGTACAGATTAGCCATTTAATTTTGCAAAAAGAGGAGACATTCCCCTTAAAACCAGAAACCTGATGGACTGTCAAATAGTGTAAGTACCCACTGGCTCAGGATCTGCCCACAGTCTGTGTCCAGGGACTAAAAGAATATTGATGGGCCTGGAAAAAAGTAATGAAACAAATGCAAGGTGACTTTCCCTCCACCTGTGTGTGTGTGTGTGTGTGTGTGTGTGTGTGTGTGTGTGTGTGTGTGTGTGTGTGTGAGTAACAGGAGACTGTAGGTGTCCAGACCCCTGGCTTGGCTGCATTATGGAGGACACAGGGTAAGTCAGACACAAGCTTCTAGCCCAAAAGTATTGTGCATCATTTTTGTCCATCATTTCCTTAAACCCCTCAACATACACACACAAGCCCACTCACAAACCGCATTCTAGCATATATTTGATGCTGAGAAACTGTACATGTGTCTCACAGATACTACCTACCAAGGAAGTTCTCCCGGTGTAGTATAGAGGAATATACCCGCTTTCTCCAGGAAGGTGGGGGCAGCTGCCTCTTCAACAAACCAAACAAGGTGAGACTGGCCTGTCAATAAAAAAAAATGTATTCCCCAAACAAAAAGTTGTCAATCACCGACGTTGATTGGGAAGAAAGCTCATTTACACCTACTGCCATTGTACAAGCTGCATTACCATCATAGACTCAGCTCATAGACTGAGCATGTGCTTCTCAATTGTGTATACGTGTTTCTCAATTGTGTATACAGTAGTGTATTGCTATTGGCTCCCTATGTGTCCCCCTATAGTATTTTATAGTATTTTATTTTTAAGTGAAGTGTTTGTAAACTTAGATATATTTATAAATGTATAGGTTAACTTGTAATCCCCCTTTTTACCGACACTGTTGATCTGTCTATGTTGCACCTATGGTCCAGGAGGATGATATTTCATCTCACTGTGTACTATGTATATGGCTGAGATAACAAAGCTTTACTTACTTACTTACTTACTTACTTACTTCCTCCAAGTCACATGAAGCTCCACCACATCTTTTCAAACTGACTCTAATAATTAGTGATCTCATGATGATAGGGCTAACTCTTGCATTGCACCACTTAGACTGGCTTATGTAGTGTCACGGAGACTAGACGAGAATGTACCTGAACTACAGTATATTCCACAAGAGAGTAAAAGATTCCCACAGGGAACTAACGTTCTTACACACACACACAGTATGTATATGAGAGTAGAAAAGTACTCACGGTACCGGTAGACTCCATTGAGAGTTGGGCTGGCATGGGACTCAATGTCTGAGTGCAGTGTGTTACCAACTTCCTGCTTATATACCCTGTGACATGCGTCACTTCCAGGACCTCATGCTGGTCACGTGACTGGTGCATGTGACAGCACTCCCCCTCTAGGACCGTCACCAGATGGACCCGGTTGAGAGGATACCCAACGATGGTAGTCCTGGATGATCCAAGAGGGATCCAAGAAGAACTGACCAGGAACCCAAGACCATTCCTCCAGACCGTAGCCCTCCCAGTCAACCAGATACTGGGTGCCACAGCCATGGTGTAGGCAGGACCACTGTCCATGATCCTGGGCAGAGTAGGAGCAGGTTTCTGGGGAAACAGAGGAGAGAAAAAGACTGATTTAAACTGGGACATGTGAAATACCTGGTGGACATGGAGGGTGGCAGGCAGCTGGAGCTGGAAGGTGACAGGGTTAATCCTGTGAGTGATCTTGTAGGGTCTGATGAATCTTGGGGTGAGCCTCTTAGACGCAGTGCGGAGGTGAAAGTTGCGAGTGGAGAGCCATACCCTGTCAATGACATGGAACAAACTTCCCGGGGGGTGCCGGCAGCAATGTTGAGTAATGTAGCGTTTGTTGGCCTGCTGAATTGCGATGCGGGCTTCCTGCCAGAGACCACCGACACCTGCGGACCAACTGTTGGGCCGATGGTACATCAACCTCCGGTTCTTCATGTTAGAACACCGGAGGCTGGAAATCATTGCAAACCTCAGTGGCAGATAAGGTGAGTAGGTTGTGAGACAAATGAGATAGCGGGCCCAGGATTGCTGACGGTCTGCAATGAAACATCTCAGGAAGCGCTCCAGCTGTTCGTTGGTCCGCTCCATCTGACCATTAGTCTGTGTGTGGTGACCTGATGATAGACTAGTGGTGGCATTGATCAGATGGCAGGTGGCCTTCCAGATCTTGGCAATGAACTGGGGCCCTCAGTCTGAGATTATGTCCCTGGGGAACCCATGTTTTAGCAGTGGGGAATCCGGAAAGAGCCACCAGGTGCATGGCCTTGGAGAAGCGGTCGAAAATGGTGAGGATGGTATCCTTTCCCTGGGAGTCCAGTGCGATGTGTGACCAGGGACGGCGAGGCACAGGGTGAGTTTGGAGATCCCCTGGAGTGGGTTGATTTGCGGACTTAGCCCTGGTGCACACCACGCATGCCTGGACGAATTTCTTAGTATCAGCAGCCATGCTGGGCCACCAGAAAGCGTGTTGGAGGAGAGTGAGGGTTCTGGAGATACCAAGATGGCCAGTGATGGTGGGCCCACTGGAGGGTGTTGGAGCGTAAGCCAGAGGGTACAAAGAGTCGTCCAGGCGGGGTGCCTATCGGAGGGGGCTTCAAGGCCTGTCCCAGGGGAACTCTATCTTCTGACTCCCACCGGAGAGGGGACGGTGAGATGAGGTGGCAGAACAGGTGCGGGGACCCCCCAGGGGCTAAAGTAGGGAGTAAAGTTAAACTGTTCAAAGAACATAGCCCACCACGCCTGTCTGGGGTTGAGTTTGGCTTGCTGGATTGTTGCATAGTCCAAACGGCATAAC
Source organism: Hydrocynus forskahlii (assembly GCA_037974365.1). NCBI lineage: Eukaryota > Metazoa > Chordata > Actinopteri > Characiformes > Alestidae > Hydrocynus > Hydrocynus forskahlii. Next base: position 29,535,357 of record JBBPCX010000114.1, on the reverse strand, counting down.
CAGGGTTTTGTAGTGGCCTGTGGGAGGTATGAAGGCCGTCTTCCACTCATCACCCTCTCTGATGCAGACAAAGTTGTAGGCACTCCGTAGATCCAACTTAGTGAAGATGGTGGCACCTGAGAGAGAGCGCCCAGTTTGGTGTTGGTCAATGGGAGTGGATGACGGTTCTTGATGATAATTTTATTTATCCCCCAATAGTCGACACAGGGACGGAGATCCCCGTCTTTCTTCGCCATGGGACCATCCAGGACGAAGGCTGGATGGTCCCATGGCAAAGCCCCTCTGCTATGTACTCTTCCATGGCCTTCTGCTCCCCCCGGGTTGGAGGTTGATGGCCAGGTAGTAGGGTCTGTGAGGAGGGAGTTGAACAGCCCTACATTTGCTGAAAACCTCCACCAGGTCATGGTACGGGACGTCGGGGGACTCCCCTGAGCACGTCTCAGCCTTCGGTTGGCGACAAAGCTCCCTACAGGTTGAGCCCCACCAAATTACCTTGTGCTGGCTCCAGGAGATGAGGGGGTCGTTTTGGAGGAGCCAAGGGTATACCAGGATGAGAGGAGGTGAGGTGAGATGGGTGAGGAAGAAGCGGAGGTTATCGGTCGGGTGGTAGATGGGACTGGATGAAAGGGGCCGACCATCAACAGTAACAGCGTAACATCAATCGGACCAGGTGAGTTCCTCCCCCTATTCACCTGGTCTGGCCATTTCCCGGACAGAGAGGGCAGAAGGCATGATCGTGGTTGGGGGAGGCGCAATAGGCGCCTTCACGATACCATCGTTCCCTCTCCGCAGCAGTCAGGGAGGTGTGCCCTATTTGCATGGGTTCCCCAGCTCCTGTTGAGTGGGCCTCTGATGGAGGTGAAGGTCTGGCCAGATGGGGTGGTAGCTCTGAGGTGGTGCCTGTCTTGAGCCGGGGACTCACCAGCAGCAGGGTATGAGGGGCTGGCCTTGGGCGAGAGCTCATCCGCAAGTCTACGCGTAGGCTACGTTGAATTATACCCTCCAGGGTGTCAGGAAGCTCTCGCCCAACGAGTTCATCCTTTAAGCATGGAGCCAACCCCTCGTAGAAGGCCGTTTGGAGGGCGGAGTTGCTCCAGATGGTCTGGACAGCTAGTGTGCAAAACTTCACAGTATAGCAGCTAAACGAACGGTCTCCCTGTCGCAGATGGTGAAGTGCGAGAAGTGCGATACCATTCCTGTTTATATACTCCATGACTAGCGTCACTTCCGGGACCATGTGCGTGTCATGTGACGTAGTTGCTGACACTATACATCACAATGTAATGTATGGAAATATCACTCTTTTAGGTATAGCACAGTCATTTTGTTCATTTTTATAGTCAATAGGTCATACAGGTCATAAACTATGTAAGCAAGTCTATTTGGGTTTAAGGCAATAAATTAGGCAAGCACTGATGAAGCTAATTGGTGTACATTATTTTTCCCCACTGTACCTTTAGTACTCTCTAGACACAAGTATTGTCAGGTTTTCGGTTCAAAACTTGTTAAATAACTGCCATGTTTTTTCCATCTGTGCAGTTACTGGACCCTCCAGAATGTGGGAATGGGTATGTGGAACAGGGAGAAGAGTGTGACTGCGGCTCTCAAGTGGTGAGTTCACAGAAGTAAAAACTTTTCCTTATTTTATGAACTTTCTCCCTCATCCCCAAGCAAACATGTTTTAGTAAAAGCGCCTGTCTAAAATGCAAAAGTAGTAGCTCAGAGAAATGTGGAGTAACTTTTGGAACAACTTTTTACATTCAGCATATATCAGTATAGGAAGTGAGGTTTCTTAGGCCCTTTTACTTTTAGACTGTATTGGTCCCGATAGAATAAAACAGTTCTTGAAGGAATTGCTTGGAAAAACAATTTATGTCCCAGATGGGTTCAATCAGCCAAGAAATATCTGGAGTCAAAATTTTGCTTCTTTTGTTTAGTACAGGAGTTATGAGTAAGGGTAGTTTTACTAACAATGTTGTGGATGTGGTTTTGGACACAGTATGACTTACTGTCAGTTGAATTCTTCACTGCTATAGGCAGAAGTTTCAGACAACACCAGGCATTTATAAAGCAGTGGACAGCTCTTAAATCCATAACACCCCCATCACATACTGTGCTAATCCACATGGGCATCAGTAAACTGACGTAACAGAATAGTCAGTTAGTGATCACCTCCAAGCTTGTTGAGCTGGAGGATGTTGAGTTAATGGTAGTTGGAAAAGATGTGGTCTTTCTCATGCTAGGAGAAAGCACATGCTGCTTTTATCCTCCCAGTGTTAGTGGTATCGTGTGACTGGAGAAGATTTTGCTATAAATTGGAATTGCTGATGACAAAAAAGGAAAAAAATTGAAAAATGCAAAGAAAAAGAAAACAACTACAATTCACACATATGACAGTAACTTTAAATCCTCTGTATTGCAGGAATGTTCCCGTGCCGGCGGAGCATGCTGCAAGAAGTGTACTCTTACCCATGATGCCATGTGCAGTAATGGACTCTGCTGCAACAGGTGTAGGGTAAGCATATCGTTTGCTTTCCCAATTCCACATTCTGTGGTGAGAGACACAAAGAAACGAATTCCTCAGTTCTACATGAATAAGCTTCAATATCAAAAAGAAGTCTACATAACGACAACAGGTGTGTCATGATGTAACACTCAGCCTGTATGTTTTCTAGAAACCCCTTTCTTGTAGCCCCACCTTACACAGATAGAGACTGGTACAATTTGCTAGTGCACCATTTGTGATTGCCATCATTTAGACCTTCATCAGTTTCTACACACAGAGTCGCTCTTGGTTGGATATTTTTGAGTGACAGACCACCCTGAACCTAGCAGTAGGGTTTTCTAAACAAAGCAGATAGAGGGTGTAAATCTGTAAACAAATGTATTTCCAGCTTTACATAGATCAAGGTAACTTACCTCTTAATCTGCGTGTGTGTGTTTCAGTATGAGCAGAGAGGAATAGTGTGTCGAGATGCAGTCAACGACTGTGACGTCCCAGAAATGTGTACCGGAGATTCCAGCCAGGTAAATCATTCGAACTCTGGATTCATTCAATCATTTTCTATAACCGCTGAATCCTCACAAGGGTCACGGGTACCCAAAGCCTATCCCAGGGCCAATGGGTGCGAGGCAGGGACTCACCCTGGGTGGGGCTGTGGGAGAAACAGGAGACCCCAGAGGAAACCCTCTCCAGCACAAGAAGGATTATATTTCAGAATTACTGTATTTAAAGAAACCTGCTGTGGGGGGTTAACCATTCCAATATTAGGATTATTTGTACTATTGTTTATTCACTGTGGATGAAGCTTTATTCATTGTGACCTGTATTAGTATATTATTGGAAGTCTGCTATGTGTTTATAATCCTTTAGGGCATTGTTCTGCAAATGACTGCTCATAAAATTGGAAAAAATTATCCTTAAAAAATATGTAAACATGTACTGTATTTCTGAAGCTCAGTTTTTAGACCCTAATCAGTGATTATCTATGCAGTAACCTCTTTTTTGATCAGACCGTTGTGCCCATCAAGCAACACCTTTGCAACCACCTGGCACATCATAGCAACTACCTAGCAAGACCCAAGCAACCCTCTCAGAGATACCTTAGCAACTGCTTGATCACTTGACGCTATCTTGAACCTATCATAATGAACTGTTGCTAGCATACACAAGATGTGCATTTAAGTGGTCAAATCATGCTGAACCCTCTATTGCATGATATATGAAATAATAGAGAAGAAAAATATTTGCACACATAGGGTTACCTGTCATAGAGCACATTGAACAATTTAACACATAATTTACAAAGATAATAATAATAGGGGGTAGATTTAGGTGTGTTACTTTGGCGCAACAACATGCAATAATGGTAATAAATACAAAAAGTGCAGTCTATTTAAAATGTATCTCCTTATTTCATAACAAAACACATTTTATGAAAGATCTTCAACACCAGCTTCATTTAAAGGAACATTTGTACTGCAAAAGTGATACAGTTGCTGTCAGTTATCATTTTAGTGAAGGTTTGTTACCTATAAGCAACAATGCGCAACAAAGGAGCATTATTTTTATGCATTCATTCGCATTCAATCTTCATGGACACGAGTCCAACTCATCTTTAGGTTACTGTGTGTGTAAGGAGAAGAAGCTCTTTTCAGGAGTGACACAGAAACACATCGCATTTCTGCACTTGACCTTGATTATTCCATTGCATCCAGGATATTTACACCTCCCTCTTTTCACTGTAGACCAGGCATGTCAGACTCCGGTCCTGGAGGGTCGATGTCCAGCGCAGTTTGATGTTCTCTTACTCAAACACATTCACTAAACCTGACAATTACCTGGCGAAATGAGCCAGGTGTTTCTGTGCAGGGAAATCACTAAAATGTGCTGGACCACAGCCCTCCAGGACCGGAGCTCCACACCCCTGCTGTAGACAGACCAGTGGTCTATGCGGTCCAAACGGACTGGGGCTAGGGGTACAGGTGCAATTGGGCCTCATCAGGTCTAAACCTGCCTGGACACTCAGAGATGGCCATCCCCTCTTGCTGCAAATTGTGTCTTTTTTGTAGAGGCAGTTTGCCACATCCTCATTCCACTGTTGCATATTTTTGCTATGAGGCAACATAGCTATTTTACCCCATTACAAAAGAAATATTAAATGACAACATAATCAACAAAGGAAAATGAAATCAGAACCTCCCCAAAATTGTGAAACTATTTTTTAGTTCATGGAAATCCTCAGGATAATGTCACTTTTTCACCGTTTTGTGGAGCTGAAAAAACATGGCTGCCACATATGAGTGCAGGTGAGGAAAAGAGTTTGAAAAAGGGGTGGAACAAGTCATTTGATCAAAGACAAGCACATTGTTGGCTTCTTATACTTCCTCCAGATTAAAATCAGCATTTTAATTTGTGTATGACTTTTTGTGCCCATGAAACTGAGAAGAAATGCGTATGTTACCCTGAAGCAACACCATGCAATAGAGGGTTGAAGTTTTATGAGGTACATAAGTTTCAAAATCTACTGTTCACTTCCCAGTCCATACGGTCCATACATTTTAGAAAGTAAACAACGTATGTGACATTATTTTTTGTGACATTTCATTGTTTTTTGACGAAATTAAATTTCAGTAATTTCACTAACATTTTTAAATGTTCAGACAATATGGACTGGGAAGTAAATTGTATATTTTAAAATATTAATTGTGTTTATAAATCACGTTTTAATGTAAAATACATTATAAGCATTTAAGTGTAAAAATTCAAGGACCTTTAATAGTCTTTAATAGAATTAAATAGTCTTGTGTGCTTGTTTGGTCAAATAACATTCCTTATCGACATCACTTACAGTCCTTCTTTCTTTTTTTTCTCCCCCTAAGTGTCCTTCTAATGTCCATAAACTGGATGGCTACATGTGCGATGCAGGACAGGTAATCCATTTCGGCAGCCTCTCCGATGACACTTTCTGCCACTTTCATGAGGATGCATGCAATGTTTTCTCACTCATTCGCAATCTCTCTCCAATTCTCACAGGGTCGTTGCTATGGTGGCCGCTGCAAGACCAGAGACGGGCAATGTCAAGCACTGTGGGGACACAGTAAGTACAGTATCATATCTGTGGTAAGGGCCGCTGCAGAAAAAGTACGTTTTGCCACCTAGTGGCCAGAAAAGGTAAAAATACATTCAGATTTATTTTAATACTAAATAGGAAATGTCCCAAATCAAAATAAACAATAACATATATCAATCAAACTACTTAAAAAAGTGTTTTGTATTGGGTAGATACAAAATTTGATTTCCATAAGATGATGGCCTTGTTTCACATATGTGGCTATTTTATTTAACTGGATTAGTTTGTTAATTATTTGGGATAAGCCTCAAAATTATGGCCAGTATAGCACTACAAGGGTTATGAGGACAGTGGATACATAGCACTAGAAAGGCTAACAGGGTTATGAAGCTAAAATGAATGTTTAGTGTTAATATGGCTTTGCCACTAATAGGTGCTAATTGTATTATGGTGTTACTTGCAGATTTAACAGTTTTAGGAGAATTTCTTTCAGTCAGTTTCTTTCAGTTTCTCTCTTTCAGTCAGTTCACCAACCCTCAGGAGTCCAGTCTGGCCTCAGTAGTTGAAAGCGTTCTATTCTTTTACATCTAAGAACTGTTACCAAAAGATAATCTGTTGTATACACAGAAGTGTATTAACAGTGTTTAGCATAGTGAAGGCCAATAGGGAGGTTAGGAGCTAATGTGTGTGTATTATGCTTAGACGCAGCCGATCGTATCTGCTATGAAAAGCTAAACACTGAGGGGACAGAGAAGGGCAACTGCGGGCGGGACCCCAGTGGACAGGGATGGGTCCAGTGCAGCAAGCAGTGAGTAAAAGTTGCCTGAAGAAAACTGAGGTGTGTCTTAGAGAGAATGTTTGTGGACAGAGCCGTTTGGTGGATCCCACCATCCTATAATAACTCTTAACAAATAGTATTTTTTACCAAAAGATGCCAATATGTTTCAGTCTAGCTTTTGTAAAGTTTTCACTTTCTCTTTCTCTTTCTCTCTCTCTGTGTCTCAGGGATGTACTATGTGGCTTTCTGCTGTGTACTAATATGACAATGAAGCCACGGTATGGGGATTTGCAAGGAGACGTTACAAGCCTCACAATCTACCATCAGAACAAGTACCTGGATTGCCGGTGTGTATGCGTGTGTGTGTGTGTTCTCTTAGGTAATGGGCCTACATTCTTGCTATGTGGTGTGTGAACATTGTATATTGTTAAGAC
>JBBPCX010000114.1:29504137-29517279 GCA_037974365.1 Hydrocynus forskahlii | reverse complement strand
TAGTTTAATCAATGTATAGGTCATGTATTGCTTTTATTGGCTATATTCCGCTAATGTGCTAATAGTCCCTCCAGTTGCATTTTCTGACTCAGTCCAAACTATCCAAGAGTGTGTTGCGGTGAAATTTTAGATTTTATGATGAACTAAATGGTTTCCTAAAATTTCTGTTCAAAAGGACTCACATCCCTAATTAATTTATTACACAGTAATTTGAGCGTTACAATGGCCTTCGTGTCCGACAACATTTCTGCTTTTTAAAAAAACTAACCAGCACCTCAGATGCAAAATACCTTTCCTTTGCTACGCTGCAGGTGCGCTGACCTGTTCTCGTGCCAGGAGCTGTACGAGTGGGCGTTTGCCTACATCCTCCAGCACTTTGAAGAGGTTGTGGAGGAGCCGGTGGAGGAGTTCCTGGAGCTCACCCTGCCACAGCTGAGCAACATCCTGGAAGAAGACAAGCTGAATGTGAGGCGGGAGGAAACAGTCTTCGAAGCAGTGAAGAAGTGGATCCAACACGCCCCTGAAGTCCGCTCTGATTGTATGGTGGCTCTGTTGCCAAAGGTGGGAGATGTATCCACTACTTCAGTAACTGTTTGGGGATGGTTTAGCAAAAAAATAAAAAATCGAATTTCTTCCCACTTCTCTAACGCAGGCGATCACCTCGTGAGGCTAACGGAATTAACAAGTAATTTAACTAGTATCCCAGCAATTAGCATAGTGCAACCTGCATGCTATTATCGCGCACTTGTCTTAAAGCATGTCAAGTAGATTTGACTTTGAGGTTTATGACATTATTTGACACACTTTTATTAATGTAGATGGACAAAATTCAGACTTCGAGAGCAATGCAAAATATGTTTGCCTGCTTGTTCGAGCTGTCGTGGCCGATTGGATACAGTTGTGGTAACTACTGATTTAAAGCTGAGGTTGTTGTTTGTTTTTTAATGAAGTTCTTATTATTAGCAGGGATTGACATAAGTGGTACGCAAGTAAGCATTGGCGTATGTGGTACGCAAATGCACGGCAGTTTCAAGTATTCACAGCGCAAATGCGTACCTAATTTGAGTAGCTTCTCTAATTACCACCACTCAGGAAAGGAAAACCTTATAAAATAAAGAAAAATAATAATGACGTTTTAAAATATGGTTCCTGCGGGTCCGCGGAGCCTTACTTCTGCACCAATCAAAATTCAGTCAGAGCAGGTCTGCTCTCAGCGCTTCTATCACTCCGTAACAGAGGGAGTCACTCCGTCACTCCTCGACTTCACGACCCGCACCGATACGAGACGTGTTCGCCAGTCCAGAGAGGAGTGATCTGCCCCTGTGCTCCAGGATAAACTTTTGAAGATTCTGGGTTACAGTCGAGATCCGAGTTCTGTCTGTCATGCTGTGAGGAAATTTGTTGTAATGGTTCCAGCATCCATGGTGAGGTGAAAAATGGTGAATTTGGGTGCGTACTTAACTAGACTTAACTAGTATGGTCTTAAATGCTAATTTGGTGGAAGCTAAGACCGATTTTTACCAATAAAAGTGCATATAATGATGTATTCAACTTAAAATGGAAGTAGGAATTACATCAATTTTGGCATGATCAAGCTACAAAGATAAGAGAACCCCTTATTAGTTTATAAGTGAAATTTGCAAAGTGGTGAAAAAAGGGAGAGACATGAAACTGGTTAGCCAGACACATACGCTCAGTGAAACAAGTGATAACTTTTACATTCATTATGTGTTTGCCTTCTCAAAACTGCAAATCAGTGTTACAGATTTAAACACCACTGTTTCTCTATGATGATTAATCTGAAGCAATTACAATTTAAAAGTAAAGTGGTGCTTTATTGCTGTTAACTATGTGAGTGGTTATGTTTATTTGATGTCATGTGCTCACTCAGCTGAGAACAGGATCATTGATTGTTTTTAAGTTGGAGGATGCCAGGTTTGATGAATCATCCCAAATATGTAACCAATACTTACCCAAGTAATAGTTTATGGTGAAGGTGAGGCTAACTTCAGCACCCTTGAGCCTCAAAGCAGTGCAGTCCATGCCAGCCCTGCTGCACACCTTTAAGAAGAGCTCGTTTGATTGTGCTGTTTTTTTCTGTTTTAGGTGCGGATGGGCCTGATGGAGCTTGGCTATTTCATGAACAAAGTGAGTCCGCTGGTCAGCAGCTACCAGGAGTGTCAGCCTATTATCATTCATGCCCTGAAGGTAATGTTTGTAAGAGGCAGGGGCAGACCTAATTACAACAGCTTCCTCAATCCTCTAAGCTGCCCCCGGCTACCATACTCCATCCTGTTTGCCATTGGTGGATGGAGTGGCAGCAATCCTACTAATGCCATCGAGGCGTATGACTCGAGAGCTGACCGCTGGATGCTGATCTCCAGTGCAAGAGGAAGCCCGAGGGCCTATCACGGCACAGCATTTCTGAACGGATTCATATACTTAATTGGCGGCTTTGACAGAATGGAGTACTTCAGCACCGTGAAGAAATTCAACCCCGTCACACTCACCTGGCACCAAGCAGCACCTATGCACTCATCCCGGTGTTATGTTAGTGTCACCGTACTGGACAGCCACATTTATGTTATGGGCGGTTTCAATGGCATCATGCGGCTGAACACAGCAGAACGTTATGAGCCTAAGACCAACCAGTGGAGCCTTATCTCACCCATGCATGAGCAAAGAAGCGATGCCAGCGCTACCACCTTCAAATGCAAGGTAAGAGCAAAATACAGTAGAGGTGGGCTGAGTGGCCTGGGACAGAATGAAAGTAAACCCAAAGAAAGAATTAGGCCCTAAATGCGAGGGACTGTAATGTATCGGAGTTTCTTACTCTACTCACCAATATACTTGTGTACAAGTAAAAGTATTGAAACGACCAACAAAAAATGGGCAGTTTATGACCAGCAAAGCAAGCTCTCTCACTGTTTAGACCACTGTTTAGCCAGGCTTAAAGCTTAAGTAAACACCAACACAATAGGGAGTCACTACAGAGTCTTTCAATTTTGTAAGAAAAAAACATATCCGCAGGCCTGATTTGCTTTTGAATATACATCCGATGTAGTTCTTGCTTCAAACAGTACAAAAGTATACTGTTGCTGTAGGCACAAAACATTGTGTCCGTTTTTGTCATTTTTCTTTTTCTTTTTTACATCATTAAAAAAAAAAAAAAAACATTTCATGACAGATAAAAATGGCCAGAAAATAATTTTACAATTACTTTAAATGTTCTGTTTGCTGACATGGAGAGTTAAGAAATATTTTCCCTCTGTAAATCCACTTTTTTGGAGATGTATCCATATAGTATATATATGTATATAATGACAAAACACCTGATTGACTTGATAAGATGTTGTAGTGACAGTATGTTTCACCCCTGATAACTGGCTGACTTGTTGGAGCAGGCATCAAAGTATGCTAGACAGGGTTTCTCCAGGAACAGGGTTGAGGATCCTAAGTCTTTAGTATATGGTACTTTGCTGACTGAAGGAATCCTGAGGTTTTTGAATGTGACTTAAGTTAAGATGTGCCACACACTCACAACATGAATACTAGGTTTAAAAAACCTTCCTGATGTTTCTGTGCCTTTTTCTCAAGGTTTACATCTGCGGAGGGTTCAATGGCCGCGAGTGTCTGTTCACAGCGGAGTGCTTTGACCCGCAGACCAACCAGTGGACTATGATTGCCCCTATGCTGACGCCCAGGAGTGGAGTTGGTGTTGCTGCTCTTAGAGATCGAGTGTTCGTGGTGAGCTCTTACTCTTTACTCATACTGACTTCACTGTCTAATGACTCGGTGTATTTTGCTGTTACATTTCTTGATAAAATTATGCAATCATTAGGAAACTATACAATCATTAGGAAATATTCAGTTTCAATACTATTAAACTGTCTCACTGAGTTTATTGTCTCTGAAAGCTCCCTCAAATATGGTTACAAATATGCTGGCTGATGCCATAGTGGGAGGTGTCTGGAGAGTTGATGACTATTTCACCATGATCAGAAGACACATGTAGGTTTTATTTTGCATAGAACATACTGTGATCCCTGGTTTCTAACACCACTACTGTAAAGAAATCTGACAAGGTTTTCTAAAATGTAACATTTCACATCAATCCTAATGGCCCGTCGTCACCGAGTTTCTGAAGTGTCTGTAAGACACTATTTTATTCTGGTTCCATCTAAACCAGGGATTGTATTCAAAAAGCAGTTGTAAGCAGGACTTGGGTCAATTTCCTCCATATTTATAACAGTCAGTATCTCAAAAATGGATTCTAGATCAGCAGACCGACTCCTAAGGTGGTCTACTGTTATATTAGGTTTACTTAAATTGGACTCCTAACATGTCTTGGCTGATTGACAAAATCTGGGGTAAAATTAGTTCAATTTCATTTTTTGCCAAGCCTAAATATATAGGCTTTCAGGGTGTCCAAAAAGGTTAATGAGGGGGTCCTGAATTCCATACCTTGACCTGGAGTTTCAGTGAGCATGTTGCTGACAAAGAAATGATGCATTGCTTCAGAATTCTATAACAAACATCTAATGTCTCCAAACCTTTGTTGAAATTACTCAACTTTACTACATCTTGTTTTATTTTTCTGATTTTGCTCTATGGGGTCAGGTTGGAGGTTTTGATGGCTTTAATCGGCTGAGTAGTGTTGAAGCCTACAGCCCTCAGACCAACTCGTGGAGTGTTGTCTCCTCCATGTGTCACTCACGCAGCAACTTCGGCATTGAAGTAATGTAGACCACCATCGCCACATTAACTAAAAGCAGAATCCCTTCACTTGTGTTCTTCTTCAGTTATGTCAGACTCAGATGATGATGTCTCGCTTGTTACGTTTCATCAACTTTTTCTCTTTTCCTTCCTTTTCCTCTTCAGGTGATGGACGACCGTCTGTATGTAGCTGGTGGCTTTAATGGCGAAGGTGTCGTTGCCAACTCTGAATATTACGAGGAGGAAACTGAGAACTGGTACGAATGTTAAACCATAAATGTTAAGGATGGGCAAGGTTATTTGAAAGTCTATTTGTTTCTTTCTCTCTCTAAACAAGTAAACTGCTTTGGGACAGTGGTAACTGTGATAATGAATCGCAGGTAGTCGTGCAGGCAGCACAGCGCAGAAATGTTATCGGCCTTTCCTGTTACTGAAGCTTTTGATTTTTGCAGGTTTGCTGCACAGGATATGCACATCTTACGCAGTGCACTGAGCTGCTGTGTGGTGTCCGGCTTGCCCAATGTTACAGAATACACCTTCCGCCGCCACACTCTGCAGCTTGATAACTGCACAGCAAACAGGCAGGCAGGGGCTGGTGATCCAACTGAGCCCGTCTTCGTGTAAGAAAGTTAATGGTGAAACAGCACAGCAACAAATCAATAAAATAAAAAAAACTATTTGCACTTTTTTCTTTTGTTTGGCTGCTTGACACATAACAAATGTAACTTTTCTAAGGTTCATCTCATTATGGTTTGAAAAACAGTTAAAGACTTAAAAAAGACTAACAAATAATGCAGAGAATCAGTTGGACTACAGCCTATAATTACATACTACAGAGAGCACTTGTGAGTTCTTAGGCACCTATACAAATTGCTTGAAGCCAGTTATCTAGAGCTGGGTGTATTTCTGCCAGAAAAGTTAACATAAACAAAAATGAATTCCATAAATTCCATTAGCAGCACACCTGTTTTAATCTAACCAAGTTCTGGTTGAACTGGTATTGGTAGAATTGGTAGAAAGCCTCTTACTACCGTATACTAAGACCTTCGGGGAAATACACATTCCATATAAATGAACCCATCCAGTACAATTGTGCAGTAAAGACACACTCCCAAGAACTTACCAAAGAGGACCCCATTTCTGTTGTCTGCGTCCTGCATGAAACAGGATAAGGCTATGAAACAATGACAAACTTATTTAAACAGCGTTTCCTCAGTCTTACAACTACTTTTAAAATGCCAATTAAAAGTTAAGGTACCTCACTTGGAGCAATACATAATTCCTGCTTTGGAGCAATAAACATAATTACTTCTTTGGCCTGTCAAATCATGTGACCAAGTTTCCTATGGGATTAAAAAACAAAAGGTTTCTTCAATGCACAGTTCAGCAAAGTCAAACTCCAAAAACAGTATTCTGACTATTCTGAATAAACTAGGTTTGCAAGTCCAGATAAATAGGGAAAGTAAAAAAAAAAAAAACTAGTTACAGCAAACAGATTTATGAGAAATGATTAACATGGCCCATTTTCATGGTGTGAATTAAAATGTGTGAATTGGTTGAAATTGGGGCAGCTGGTGGCCTAGTGGTTAGAGAGTTTGTCCTGAAATCAGGAGGTCATGTGTTCAAATCCCCTTCCTGCTAGTGGCACCACTGAGGTACCCTTGAACACACTGCTCCCCGGGCGCCCCTCATTGGTGGCAGCCGACTGCTACAACTGGTGAAGGGATAAAATGCAGAGAAAGACTTTCACATTGTGTCTTCAAGTGTGAATATAAGGGGCCTCTTTACTAATTTTTAACTCTCTATATATATTTTTTACCTTGTGCTAAAAGACTAGAAAAGCGAGTGCCAGCAACAGCCTCTAAACTGATGAATCACAAAAAAAAGGTTTAAAGAAGTTCAGAGATGGACAAATCTCTTTCATGCTTGGTCCACATACAACAGTGGGTTGGTTCTTCTAAACCAGGCACGTCCAAAGTCCGGCCCACGGGCCAATCACGGCCCCCGCTGTCAGATTTCATACGGCCTGCAGCTTCGGTCTTATGTGTTATTTAGGGCTCACTAGCTCTGTCAGAATAAAGAAATTGTAAAATTTGTAATGTAATTCATTTCACACACAGTGGTAGCACCATTCTAACATTATCTGGCTCTGCATCCGTGCCGCAAACCCTCCACTCATTTCTGCCATGGCAACTGCAAAGAAAAAGAGAAAAGTTGGCACTTATTTATTTAAACTCTTGAATAAGATTTGGTTATAACTGTTGGTTATGTACCTGTAGATGTGACACAAACTACTGCTTCCTGAAAGATTCACTTGTTTTAAACTTTAATGATAACAGACCACTGTGCATTACTTTTAACTCCTGTTTAAAATGTTCATGAGGCAAATATATTGATCAAACTCATGGAAATTTAAGGTATTCTATACAGTTTGTTCAATGTTATGTCTCTCCAGATATGAATAAAGGGCAGAATTGTGTTTTTAGAGTTGTTCACGTCTGCCTGAGTGTCTTATATTTGGTTACATTGCCATTTGAAAAATAAAGGAAATTGTGACAATTAAAATTGTTTCATGACAGTGGGTATTTTCATGTAACTTTTGTGGTTAAAAAAATGTCAGAAGGAACTACTGGCCCCCAGGCATCTTCATTTCATCAAATTTGGCCCGCTTTGCAAAAAGTTCCAAACCATTACTTGCATTCACTTTATTTCTCCTTTCCATTTCTGGCTCAGGAGTATTCAATCATTCCTGTTCCTAAAAAAAGACAAACTGATAAACATTAATTTAAAAAAAGGAAGAACTTTTATACTGAGTTTGTCATTTTTTCCTAAAATTCTGCATTGAACACAGAGACAAGAAACACATAGAGCGCTGCATAGACAGGACAGATGAGGACTTGGAGAGATGCGTGTTTTAATGTAGGAAATGTGTTTTATTGCAAACCTTCGCAATTCACATCTTGCTGTGCATAACCCGATAATACATGCAAAACAAAATAAATAGAATATGTCATTTGAAGATGTTAAATTACTTTACAGGGGCTTGAGCAGGGGCAGGAGGACATTTCCCTTTATTTTTACATCTTTACACTTCCGACCCTTTCAGTCACTCACATTCACACACAAACACACCTCGATTTTCCTTGCAGGCAAGAATGAAGGAGTTAAATATCTTTGGACTCACTCACTTCACCATGAGATGCACACTAATTGTGATATCTGGCATGTAGGAGAAAAAATTAAAGCAGCATAAACTAGTGTTTTTACAAAAGACAGCGGACTATTATACGTCCAGCTCTTTTTCCCACAAGCTCGGTTATTGTTTCAGCTGGAAAGCAAAAGGCTCCATGTAGGACTAAGACTAGACCTCTAGGTGGCAGCACTGAATATTAAATCTATTTCTATTGAACTGCAGTCACACGACACCACTGCATAACAGCATCAGCTGAGCGTAAAAACGAGATAAACTGTGTGTGTTTGTGTATGTGTGTATGTATATATATATATATATATATATATGTAAGACTTCAGCACTGATCTGATGGCGGAACGGGTCCTTCAAGCCAATGAGGAGTTCATCATATGTCACACCGACTAAGTTTCTTTCCACAAAGTCACAGTCTTTAAATCACACACACTGATTGGAATTAAAAACTGTGACCAGATGGTGAAGCGCAGTTATATGCGTATGAAAAGTAAAAAACTATTAAAAACTACAAAGCCATTAGGGGTTCTCAGAATGTGTAGCACAGGCTTTTGAAGCCATTCACATGGGAAGAGATTAAACAGAAACAGAGGAATGCCTCTCGTAAGGAAAACAAAGCAAGGATCAATTAAAATATATATATAGGCATACTAAGTTGCTTTAGGAAGAAAGCTCACACAATGAGTGAATGAAATGTGGAATGTTTGATTGCTGTTTAAAGGGAACTGACCTCATCTAATGACAAACATAGAGCCAGTTTTCCACACACGAGTTAAGCCTCATCTTGGACCGAAAAAGCAATGCCAGTTATTGATGGACTTAATCTGGGTCTGGGGAAGCCACCCATAGAAATTGATTTTTTTTTTCATAAAATCCAGCATATCATGTTACAGAAGAGGCCAAAAAATAGGATGAGGTATTTTCTCTTAAGTGGTCAGATGTCTGACAAGGAATGATGATGATAAATCTGCATGAAGGCTGTAATGGGATCACGCATGGCCCATCACTTCGAGGAAATGTGGTCTCAGGATTGTACAGTTATGAATGTTGGCAACATCAGGTTTAAAAGGTGTAACTAGTATCCGAACATTTTTTCACGTGCCTTGAGGTAGACGAAAGAAAGAAAGAAAGATGGAAAAAGAAAACTTCCCTTGATGTTAGAACATACATTATGTTCAGTAATAAAACAATACCATGACACCTTTACCGTTACTTACCATAACAGATGTCATGACAGCTACAAGTGCCAAAAATGAGCATGTGACATAAGCTATCATGACATGACACATTATGGCACCAGGCATGACGATTCCAAGTAATGATAACATGACACTGTTCTATTACTGAGAATAATCTGTCATGAGAATTCAAGGTAGCATGTGACACCTTCTACGATGTTTAGGTCAATGTAAGGTTCAAGTGTAGTGACACTGAACAAATTTCTCAGAAAACACCTACTACAGTGGCTCCTTTTCCTTCAAAATCCTAGAACTACAACTGATAAAAGGTATAGTTCGGAGGAAAATCGATACAGTCCCACCTTCCCCAAAATGTAGCCCATCAGCCAGAACATCTTTTTTAGTCTGAATTCGATTTTACACTGAAGCTATGAAGATAATCTAGCCAACAAAACAAAAAGAACAAACAACCAATATGGATCTACACGAAGCGTATAAAAAGACAGCAATTACCATGTTCAGACTTCGGACCCCTACGCGCCTTGTGCAACTTAGGTGCATCCCACTTCCGAGTTGGGGGATGCCCATTAAAAAGTAACAGGACTTCTGTTGTGTTAGCCTTGTAGCTTCAGTGCCAAATAAAACAAGCAAACCAATCATGTCTTAACTGATCAGGCACCTTTGGGAAAACAGGAAAAACTGCCTTCATGTGCATTACTCCATTAAGATACTGGAAATATGGAAAAGTCCCCAAACCAAATGCTTTGCAGTGTTCTAATCAGTGCAGAGCCCAAAGGTCAAGCAGAAATCCAAACTGAAACCTGCCAAGAATGCCCTGAAATGCACGAGACGCCCAAGTGAACTGACACTTTAAGTGCAAGACAGTGCTACATAATGTAAGTGTCGGGTACTAAAAGAACAACCCCAACCCAAACCCATTTACCATCCACTCACTACCCAAGTGAAGCGACTTTGTAGCTTGCACCACTGCTGGAGGGAGGATGACAGCTAGCATCTGCAGCTACAGCATCAAGCTTAACGCACTCATAAGAACCCAGGTGTGCCAAACTGACCAAGCACCTGGACAGGTAGCTGGGCAAGGGAATCTATGAAAAGTGTTTTTGTTTTGTTTTGTTTTTTAAGAAAAGGAGATGGTCACAGATGTGGCAAGGCAGGATTTGCTTCTTTCTTTGCATGTAACATGGAAACAGATTCCCTCCACCAGTTCAAAGAAAGATTGTCCCAAAAACATCCAGATTTAATAAAGGGCTATTTTGATAAAAACTTTCAGCCTAATTCAGTGACCGAGATTCAAAGAAAGTGACTGAGAGTGGTTTAATGATAAACAGTTCATTGTAAAGAAACTTACAGACTGGTTGTTTTATAGCAGTGGGAACCAATACTTATGTTGTCTACACAAATACAGCATTGTTTTACTAGCCAAACCACCAGTGAACCCACATGTGTCTTCTGAGTTTTATATGTAATACTGACAATGGTTAGAAAAAATTATTTCAGGACCTGCATGTACCCCTCTGCCATTAATAGATTAAAAATATATATATTTGAGACCAAAAGACAATATCAAAACCATCATAAAACAATGCTCTGGCATCTGGAAATTTCACAGAACTTAGAACTAACTCTTCAGATGGCTGGGTCCCAACAGAACTGGAAAAAGTTCTGACTCCCACAGTTTCTCTACAACGAAGAATTTTCACATCAAACCACTCTCAATTACTCTGTTGGCATATTAACTATTGAATTATTCAGATTTTATTTTTTTTTTGGGGGGGGAGGGATCCCCTTTAAGACCAGATTACGGAGGCACTCTGCCAGACATCCACCCTCCCTCACCAACAGTTTTCAAACGGACTGCCTTCACCCTTACAGAACATGGAGGAGGCCACCTTCACAGTGACGGAATGATATTTTGCAGTGCCTCATGACTGCCAGCAGCAAAATTAAGGCAAAATATAAGCAAGGCCATGAAGCAATGCTTCAGTTAACACAATAGGAAAGGAGACAAATTCAACTGAACTATATACGCAATGCAATGACCACATCCTACAAGTGCCATTCTCCTTATAATTATGATTTCTAATATACACATTTATCACATTCAGATTGCTCTCCTTTACTGTCCCTGGCCACTTCATTTACCTTCCTCAAAGCAAACACTCGACCAGAAACGAACAAATAACATATATACAATGAAATAAGACCAGACTGTGGGGCCATGTCAATGGCGGAATGTCACTACGCTTTCTGCATCTCTGGGAGCTCTTTCTTGTAGCCCCTGGCAGCCTAGAGGACTGTTAGCATTCAATCTGGGACTGCAGCTGTCTGCGCAGGGTTAGCGTGCGCCGGTGAAGCTGCTGCATTTGCTGCATGCGGTCCCGCTGTCGTGCCAAATTCTGGGGCATAGGGTAACGCTGGCAACCATAAAGGAACCGGTAAGGTATGCGGACGTGACAGGCGGTAGCCCGGCAACGTGGCTGGGGCATGGGGGGCAGGAGCATCCAACGCTTTCTCTCAGCACAATAGCGGTAGGCTTCCTTGCGGTACTGCTTATCCACGTCGTCACTATTCTTCCACCCGCCGATCACAAACACGTCATCACCGAGGTAACATATAGCAGCCCCCTCAATGCTCGTGACTTCCGGTGGAAGGCTCTCAAGGATATCGTCGGAAATTCTGGCACTAATCTTCTGCCGTGCCACTTCATCACGGATGTTGGCGTAGCTCCTGGGGCAGCAGGAGGCGGTGTGGTAGAAGTTAGTGGAAGCCACGGCCATCTGGAAGAGGCAGTAGTTGTCGATTAGCGGGAGGGAGTCAACTTCCTGCCACTGCCGGCTGTCGGTGTCGTAGCGTGTGGTGACCGTCTTCAGGCCGTCGTCGTTGTCAGTGTCTACAGGGGTCCGCGCAGTCACATAAACATAGCGGTCTTCCACGCTGATGGCTTTGACATCCCTCAGGATCTTCGGTGCCGACTCCAGGTTGTGCCACTTATCTTGCTCCGGCTCGTACACGCTCACATCCTTAAAGCCAGGGCTGAAGTTGCCATGGCCTCCAATGCTGTAGAGGATATTTTTGATGCAGGTGAGGCCAAAGGAATGCTTGCGTGTAGTGAGGTTGCTCACTTGCTCCCAGGTGTTGCGGTTTGGGTTGTACCGCTCCACCGTCTTGGCAAATCCTGGTTCCATGGAACCTGCCACATACACGTGCGAATCAGTGGCTGCAATCGCATGGCCATCAAGATGATTGTGGATATGTGGAAGATTGACCCATCGGTCCTCATACACAAAGTAGCCTACACATTCACTCAGGTAGTCGCCTCCTTCGGACACACCACCAACGACCATGATGACATCCATGTTCTGGCCAAACCTGGGCTGGAAGGCGGCCATGTAGGATGCCCAGAATTCCGTATCGGCCGACTTGAGATTCTCAAAGCGGATAGCATGGCCTTCCACCGCGTCAGACACCAGCTGAAGACATGCGGCATTCTGCGCCACTAGCGGTTCGTTTTTCACCACCCTCGTCAGGTACGTGGGCTTTATCTGCGGCAGCCTCAGGAGACGAAACAGCTCCTCAAAGTACTTCTCCCGCTCCTCTGCATTCTTCTGCACCCACTTCACAACAGCGTCAAACAGAACTTCCTCCGAGTCCACCGTGATCTCAGCATCTGACAGCCAGTCCCGCACCAGGTGGAATGGCAGCGTGTAGAACTCCTCATCCTGGATGACCTTGTGGAAGTTGCGGCGGATCATGTCAGCAGCACGCAAGGCCAGCTGGTCCAGGGTGTACATGTGTGCGAGGCTGTGGACGGCCACACAGTTGGCCAGGCTCAGCTTCCTCTTCAAGAACTCACCGCAGAATTCCTTCAGCTGCACCAATAGGAACCTGACAGTAAAACAATAATAAAACAAAAGATGGGTCATAGCACACCACTCACAATAATAAAATAAATATATATAAATAAAGCACAATTTATCAGGGCTGCAAGCATCTTGTGGCCTTCAATAACAATACAGAAGACA
>JBBPCX010000114.1:29490281-29504037 GCA_037974365.1 Hydrocynus forskahlii | reverse complement strand
GGTCATAGCACACCACTCACAATAATAATAAAATAAATAAATAAATATATATATATATATATATATATATATATAGATATAAATAAAACAAACTACAATTTACTGGGACAGCAAATGTCTTGTGGCCTTCAATAACAATACAGAAAATATACGAAAACACTAACGGTGTTTAGTAAACAAAACATCTTGTTATTGCTAATTATATGCACAATGACATGGGATTCATATTGGTCCCAGCAGATCATTTTAAAAATGTCAGCATCAAACAGATGTTTAGATTTGAACAATATTTCAAACTGATACTTCCATTTACCTATTCAATTCTGACCTACTGTGGTAAAATATACCTACCACACACGTGTACTGGCAACGTATATATGAAATATATATATCCTGGATATCTGATTGGCATCTGCCCACAGTTCCCACATCTTTGCATCTCTATGATGTCCCTACTGCTCTGGTTAAAACAACATATAATCCTATACAAAAGTCTGAACACCCCCAGTTAAATTACATGCCTGTACTATTTTCTAAAAATTTAGTGAACAATGTCAATTTATTTATTTCCTCAATTTCTAATTTCTGTAAGTCGGATGCATTGAGGAAAGCAGTGCACAGGCCACTTTTTTTGTTATTTTCAGCACATGAACTAATTATCAATTAAAATGTAGAAGCATGTTCTCTGTATTGGATGTGTAGTTATTTTCAATATCAACAAAACATGTCATCTGACCAGGAGAGTCAAAACCACAACTGTAGGTCCAGTTACTCTTTTTCTTGACGCAGCTCCAGCCATTTCCTGAATGGTGTTCATTTCCTGAATGGTGCTCATTTCCTGAATGGTGCTCCCGGAAATTTAACTAAATAAAAGACTGAGCTGGGCCATATGAAGATATTTTTAGATAAATGAAATTACAAATACAAAAAGACATACAAAATGTTCAGCATATAATGGATATCATCCTGCAAGTTTCATTACAAAAGTAGTAAAATGATTCTTGTTTTCTTGAATTTATTGCAGCGGAGCATCCAAAATGTTAATACTATGTCATTTTTCCCTCCAATAGTCATGCCCAATCCATCCCAGTAGTTAGGGTAAAGGGTGAAGACTAGCATGAGATTCCTCCCATGAAGAACCACTGCACCTTTTAGAACTGCCGCCAATTCAACATCATTGCACAGCTCAACATGCTTGGAGGAGAACTTTAACCTTTTACTGTAACATCCAGACTGGCAATGGTGTGAGAGGGAGGGCTTCATTAAAAAAAAAACAGTCCCGGCTGAAAAGGGTGGGGCTTCTTATATACATTTTATGCCCTTGGAAGTGAATGCTATTTTTAGAAATTAGTGTTTATGTCCAACACCCAAAAATGTTTCCTGTGGAATAAAAAACAGTGTTGGGTTTGAAAGTGCAGTGGGTTTTATCTGGAGCAGAGGGTCACACCACAGTGTCAAATGATGTTCAGTGCAGGGTGTGTGACAGATGATGGCAGCAAAATCAACTGTCAAGACAGAATTTCCGTCTAAATTACGGTTAAAACGGGTAAAATCATACATATCACTGTTGTAACAAATGAAGCTGTCACTACAGATAAAAGCAGTTGGGAAATAAAGATATTATTCTAGATAACTGGGGTAATCACATACGCACAAATTATAACAGCTAACATTTCATTTTACTTATACATTAACTATGTGACAATACACTACAAAAATGTGTGAGATCTTGCTGGTGCAAGTTTCCTCCCTTTCAGTTACTCAGAAAAGCATTTTAAGCTAATTGCTCTTTTTTAGAATGTTCATACTGCCTGACATGACACGTTTGAGTTGATTTGCAAAGTAACCATGAAGCCAATTAACAGAGAATTTGTATTTTTCTATTATTTTTTTATCTGAGTAATAGTGACAGTCTTAAAAGGCAACTACACATTTGAACTGCGATACACTTAATGCATTTAAAGAATAATCAGATTACTGGTAACTCTACCAATAATTAATAATAGCCATTTTTAGGGTCTTGGAGTGACTTTGTTTTTGCAATATTTTGAAGGTCTATTTGCTTTTAGGTATAAAAAAAATCAAGCTCATTTTCACTATTAAGATGAGAATGAACTCAGAACTAAAAGTTCAATTATGTCTTCAGTTACACACAGTCTTATGGTACATGCAACTGCAAATAAATAAGTGAATGAGTATCTGAATTAAGCTTGGAAAATGCAGAAATGTCATCTTCTATGTTTTGAGCCCAACAGCCCTGCAAAAAGTTGCGAAGGTTATATCTCTGCCGTGCCGGACTGGGGCTGCTCAACATCCTAGAAACCGGCTTAGAAAGTGTCCTTGCTTAGACAAGCTCAGACAGACAGTTTTAAGGGAAACCTTTCCTTCCCAAATCAAAATATGAGTGCAAAAAGCTAATGAGTGGGAGTGAACAAACATAACTAGACAAAAGGTTCACTTAAATCTGTTCCAAGCCAGTCATGGAGACATCAATCCACTATTATTCGGTGACAGTAGCTGTAATGCTAGAGTCCCACTGCTCCAAACCTAAGTGCTGATTGGTTGGCGAGCAGATTGAGTGCTGAATGAGTGAAGTGGTCTTGTAGAGAGTTAGACACAAAAGGGCACTCCCGAGAGAGTCCAAAATGAAAAAGGTCACATTTAATTGTTAATTAATTGTCAGTTGCAATTATGGGACTTTCTAAACATGCCTTGTGTAAATTAAAGATGCAGTGAGAGCAGACTGCTTCACACAGACAATAAACTATAATTTAAATAACTAAATTTTAATTGAACTGTATAACTGGCTCACCAACCAATCAGCACTCAACAGCATTGGCTGCCCAAAACACTATTTAAATTAAAATATTGAAACTGAAACACAGTACATAAGGACTGAAACTGAAGAACCATGAGCTATATAGCTAAAGTTCTGTTTAATTACTACTGTTAAATACACTTTATGGACAAAAGTATTGGGACACACCTGTTTTACAGGGTTTGGACCAGACCCCTTACTTCCAGTAAAGGGCAATCTTAATGCTTCAGCACACCAAGACATTTTGGACAACATGCTTCCAATTTTGGGAAGGTCCTTTTCTATTCCTGCATGACTGTGCTTCAGTGCACAAAGCAAGGTCTATAAAGACATGGTTGGATGACTTTGGTGTGGACGGACTTGACTGGCCCACACAGAGCCCTGACCTCAACCCCATCCAACACTTTTGGGATGAACTGGAATGGAGATTGTGAGCCAGGCCTTCTTGTCCAACATTAGTGCCTGACCTCATAAATGCTCTACAGAATAAAAGGCCACATATTCCCACAGAAACACTTTGAAATCTAGAGGAAAGCCTTCTTATGTCTATATAGTGTATTTAATAGCAGTGCTGAAACATTTAATCCTGTGACTGTTTATGTTTTGCAGGTTTTAAAAAACGATCTAAAATAAGGACACAATTATTTTTGGACTCCTTCGGGAGCGCCCACTAGCGACAGACAAACCCAAAAACACGACTGAGTGGCAGCTCTCCTCTGGAGAAACTCTGTGGCTCGGAAGCGCGGCGCATGCGTGTGAACTGCAGTGTAAAGGGTGGGGTGATCTTTTCCAAAGCTAGCCTTCTTTCAATGTGTAGAAGATAACGAATTCATATCTACACGTCTTAAAAAGTGGTCATACTGATAGCCAGGCTCCTTCTTCAGTTCATCAACGTTTAAACTCGCTAAAGCTACACGTACTGAGCTGCATGAGCCCCATAATTAAGGAAAAGCCCCCACGTTCCCACCTCTTTTGACTTCGTTTTAGTAGTGACTCAGCCCCCGACCTCAAATGTGGCTGTTTACCACATAAATCTCGTTGCAACATAAAAAAGTGTAAACTGCATGAGCATTTAAGGTGAAATTTAGAGATAAAAAGGAGCTCCAGCATGGGTGAATCTCTGCAGCTTTACCAGCCCTAGCAGCTCTAAACCAGTCCTTCACCAGCCCTTTTCCATCTCTTTACCAGATCTTTAACATCCATTTACCAGCTCTTCACCAGTTCTTCACCAGCTCTTTACCAGCCCATCACTAGCTCTGTAGCAGCCCTTTACCTGTCTGCCAGCTCCAGCACTTCGTGCACGTTGGCCGTGCTGACTCGGATCTCCCCGGTATACATGAACTGGACCACGCTCTCCACCGTGTCCCTCTCGGGCCCTGTTTCGCTGCTCCACTCCTTCATCTCCACCCGGCGGGACAGAGACTCCGAGAACTGGCCGCCCAGCAGAGGGGTGAAGTAGTCTGTGGCCGCGGCCAGCACGGAGCGATGGGCACAGAGCTCAAAACTGGGGGGCACAGCACCATCGCCACCTGGGACAAGCAGTAGAAACTTTTTACAGGACATTTTTACATACAGTACAAGCCAATAACACTGTCCCAAGAGGTTAAAAAAGTAGCACAGAAAGTAATGTATTCGGGCACAATTATTTATAATCTGTCATTATTGCAGTCTATGATCACTCAGCAGTGAACCAAATTAGATGTGCCAGTCCAGGAGAAGCAAGAAGAGGCAGGTAGTGTTAGGTTGGTTTAGGTAATAAACAAATACACACTGATTTTCAACAGGCGGCCCACACAGCTAACTCACTGGTACCTAGGAATGGTTGGTTTGTGGTTGATTAGATTAGATGAAATAACTCTTTATTAGTCCTACAGCACCATGGACAGAACAAAACAATACAATATAAAAAATACACTGTACGTACATGTTATAAATAATACAACATAAATATGGATGCTTGTGCACACACACACACACATATCTCCACCTTCTGGAAGGAGATCTGGTGAAGCTGCAGAGATGCAGGCAGAGGTCTGACAAGGAACTGAGCTACAGGACACTAAAACAGACCATCTCTCTCTATCTGAATGGAGGAGCTACAGATTACAGCTCCACATAGCCCTGCAGGGTCTAGAGGCCTGGTCTGATCTAGTCTGAATTAAAGACTGTCCGGGTCTCACCTCCCGCTGCCCCGCTGAACACCAGAGTTACGTCGCAGAAGAGGCCGAGCTTCCTCTGCTCGTTCTGCCGGCGGGAGAGCTCGGAGCAGTGAGTACTGGAGGAGAACTCCTCGGCCTCCTCCGAGTCCCCGTCGGCGGACAGCCCCGAGCCCGGGCCCCCAGGCCCCCCGCTCCGGCTCGACTCCTCCGGGCTGGGCGCCGCCGCGGCCATGCGCGCTTCAGCGGGGCGGAATCGCAGAAAACGCAGTAAACCCGTCCGGTAGAGCAGACTGAGACACACACACACCAACATACACTACCCGGCCCACACACACCCAGACATCAACATCAACACGGGCCGGGACAGCGCAGGCGCAGAACGGCTGCTGTGACGTCAGCGCAACCGCTCAGAGACACGTCAAAAAGCTGCAACCTGCGGGGTCCAAGCATCAGCACGCCGGGGGACTTTTAACAGATCGGAGATCATTAATGGGAGAAGGCCTCTGAATATGAATATGCCCAGTCCAGGTATTATTAAACTGGGATTTGGTAAAAAATTGTGTTGTAAGAAAATGAATTTTAGAACTATTGTGGCCTGCAGCTTTACAAAGTTCACTACAGTCATTGGTGCTACAGGAAGTCCTGGGATTCAAACCCACAATCTTCTGACCAGGCCACCAGCTCAACCTGCGGGGTCCAAGCACCCCAGGGCACACTAGGGCAGCAGCCCTCAGCCTTTTTTCATGCAGGATAATTTTACTACAGAATGGGGGATGGGTGTGTGTTACAAAACACAACGTACACAATATGTAATTTTATTATTGCATATATAATATAAATGCAGTTATATGGACAAGTTTTTTCTGATAGGTTTTTACTTTCTGTTCAATACACATGTTTATTAATAATGTAAATGTAAGAATAATGTAAATAAAAATAATTGTAAAAAAAGTTTTGATTCTTTCTGTGCAGCCCGGTACCAGTCCTCAGCCAGGAGGTTGGGGACCCTGGCACTAGGGGACTTTTAACAGATCAAAGATCATTAATGTTAGAAGGCCATTTGGTAAATGTTGGTGTAGTAAGAATTTAGCGGACTGCAGCTTCACAGTGTTCACCAGTCATTGGTGATACTGGCAGTCCTGGGATTCAAACCCACAAACTTCTGACCAGGCAACGAACTAAGCTGGGAGTTCTAGTTCAAATATTGTGAACTGCAGCCTTACCATGTTCACCACAATCATTCATGTTTTTCTGTTATCCAAGAGATCATGAGAATAAAGGTGTTTTTACAGTAAACTGTTCAAAAGTTGTTACAGCTCCACCTGTTGACATGACAGATCATACCTATTTTTCATTTTCACATCAATAGGTAGCACAAATTTTGTGAAACCTTGAAGATTGGCCAAAACAGAGCTGCTGATTTTTTAAATTAAAAAAGTATCTTAAAGCACTTCACTTAGACTATACTCAAAGTATACACTCTACAGGAAGAAATTCACACCACCATGACACAGCACAGCCTCTGCTACAGCCCTAAACTGAGGAAAGTAATTCAAATGTATATAGCATTTCCACACAAATACAATATTATAATCATCTGTTGGTGTAATGCTTTATTCATGTGGAAATGTTATACACATCAGAATGAAGTAGATTAATGCAAAAGTCATTTGAACTTTGCTCAATTAAAACATCAATTTTAATGTTTCAGTATTTCAGCAACAGGACCAAAAGGACCTACAGCACTGACCACTGTTCCCAGAGCAGTACACCGAGCAATGAGTATAGAACAAGAGAATTAACCAAGAAAAGATCTTTATTTGTTATTCTACAGTATTAGTTTCTGGGCATATATTAAAAACAGAAAAAACATAGCAAAAGCATTTTCTTAATTTCACATTTAAATAACTGAGTCGAAACGTAAAAACAGATTCTGGAAAAAAAAAAAGATTCTGAAAAACAGTCTGGAGAATGCCAGTCTCCCTCAAAAGTAAATTTAAGAAAGAAAAAAACCCAACAACCCCTCCCCACAAAAAAAAACCCCCCAAAAAAACAGGATGATGTTCTAAAGGAAAGGATGAAGATCTCAGCAAGCTCTGAGGTACACAGCCAAGAGCAGCAAAGACTGTCATGCACATCAAAAGGCGGATGCTCCTCAGGTAAGTTACGACACCTTCACTGTACCCCACCTCATTCCATTCACACGAACAGGGCCGGTACCGTAAAGAAGTCAAGCCTTCATGTAAAGCCTCTTTTCCATGTAACAGTATTTTGCGGCATTTAAAGTGCAACGCACTGTTCAATCGAACGCCCTTGTGTTCGTGTCACAGCGATCCAGGCATTTTACCACTTTGTGTATAGTTTTGATATTTTGCATCTTGTTTAACCCAACACACTTCATAGGCTTCTGGACACCACACTAACTCTCAGGAACAAAGGTTATAGCCCCCCACCCACCAAATCTAATGTCACAGTGGTGTAACAGTTGAAGATAAAGACCTGCTAAAGAAACGCTCCACTGGCCCAGTTTGAATAGAAGCATCTCCCTGACACAGAGCAGCACAGATCATAGATAAGGAATATATGAGTGTTTTGGAATAGCGCAGAGAGTAAATTGACGAATACTATGCAGAGTGTTTCAGAAAACGACATACGCAGACACAGCAAGCCATTGGCCGTGGGTTCGAGTCCTAAATTACACACTGTGCTAGTGCCAGAGTGCCTACTATATAATCTTCCTACATTGTTAGCTTTATTTAAATAAGCAACCGCTGGTGTATCTTAGTGTTAACTGAATGAACCCGAAGCGCATTAGTCAAATGCCTGACAAGCGGATGTTTCAGTGGCACAAGGACAATCATAATCCACGTTTCAGTACCTCTACGCTGTGCTGTGGTTTAACACCCTTTCTGCACTTACTAAGAATAACTGTTGAATACCAGCAGAAAAGTGTCTTGTATGTTTGGTAACAAAATACAAAGAGGTGCAATGGATCCCTTCCTCAAAATGAAAAAGGTTCTCCATTTTCTTTTTTTCTTTTTTTTTTGCGGACATCAACCATAAAATAAATAACTACTTCTCCATTTGTCCTTAGACCCTCCACCTAAAGTTTCCAAACCAGGTTTTCCAAAAGAGGTTAACTTTGTTGAGTACAAGACAGGAAGAGCAAGAATAGACAAGAAAATCACTGCAGCGGTGGTCATTTTCCATCCATACAGGGTTGTTTCACTAGCGACGAGGTCACATGGACATGTGCTCAGGCAGCACGTAGGAGATGTCGTCCCATGGGTGGCGGTAGAGGCCTTGTTTCAGTCTCTTCTGGTCCAGGTAGTGACCTGGTATGAAGAAATAGAGAGGAAAGAAAAGCTAGTTCACTGTTGGGCCATAACTGATCAGACAAAGTAAAACCAGTTGCTACTTATTTGGCAGTAATGAAAAGTAAGAGAGACAGATGAATAGCTAAAGGAACAAAACTGGCAGACATGAAGAAGGGATACATTACCAATAAAACCCATACTGCGTCCTAGAACAAAGATCCCATTAAGGGCTCCGATTTCCACGAACTCGTCTGCCTCATCTCTGCAACCAGTGCACAAAGGGCCCGTTAACAAAACTCAAGCAAGGCTCTGCAGAATGCTCCTCTAATGAAAGACTAAATGCTGAAGTATGATGTTTAGTATGCTTCATGCTGAAATTCAATTGTCTTAATATTTGTTACCGAGTGAATCCTCCGCACGTTCTCAGTAGGTCCACAAAGGCCACACCGATAAAACCATCTACATTTAGGATCAGATTGGGTTTCTGTATAAGAGAGTTAAAAACAAGGTTAAATATCAGGGAATGTATTTTTACTGTTGGAATTGTAAAGTAGACATTACTCGTATTTATTTATTTGTGAGGACCTCACATAATGTTTATTATTACCCATCTATGCTCAAGCATATTAGAAGGAAAAAGGAACTGGTTGAAGGCCACCATATTTTCTCTCTAATAAATACAGATATGTGTAAACACATCAACATTCAAATGCCTGGAATCGCCAGTCTATTCAAGTTACATAAAGAAAATGATTCCACTATTTTAAAAGGCCAAAATTATTCATGTTTCTTGCATTGTATGTCCCTGAGGTCCAGTCAGGATGTCTGTTCTTTTAACATTTAAAAGAGAGTCACGCTTTATTTTTATATGACCATTTTCTGTTTTCATCCCTAACAACTTAACAGGGCATTTAAGACTGTGCCTTTAAGACTGATAAATATGTTCTGATCAGCTGCCCTTTATTGTGCCACACCCAAAAAACAGAGACTCCGCATATAACTTCAGCATGGGTGGAGCTACACTGTAGAATGAATAAGATGGATATCGATGAGCAAGTGAAATCACAAAACTAGTGAATTCAATGTTTTGATTTTGCAGCATAATTTCCAAATACAGACCGTGTGGACTGTGGAGCAAATGCTACTTTTAACTACTGGTATGTACAACATGTACAAAGCAAGAGAAACTAGTTTTCTATTATACAGGCCCTTTGGAAAAAAATTAGAAATGTCTTGAATGATGAACAAAGCTGTAAATTATCCCCTAATGTCCTCCTGGTATGTACAATATGTACAATATCACATATAAAGTTAGAATAAAAGTAATATCAAGCAACATCAAGAATGCCTTGTATTTCAAAAGGGGTGCTCAAATTGTATTAATAGGTAATTACAGTATATTACGCAATTACAGTATATTTATTAATTTATCATTTTTGAATACAGAAAATTAAAACACGGTTTGTTGTTATTGTTGAACAATATAAACTTCTGAACAGATGTAATATCCACACACGTACCTTGGAGGTGGTGATTTTCTCTACATCAAGTGCATAGTCCAGAAGCTGTGTAGCAGGGAAGTGCTGTTTGACAAAGTCTTTCAGGATCTGCACCCTCTTGTCAGGGTTGTTGATCTGATAAAAGATTTGTGTCTTAACAAGCAAACTAAGGCGTGTACTGGCATGATTTATATTTGTATGCAAAACAGAGACCTCCATTATCAGACTACAAGTACACTTATGGCTTTAAGCTTTGGTTTGACTCTCTGCATGAGGGTGTGTTTGTGGACCAGTATGCATGCACAAGTACTTCAACTTACTGATTTAACCCTGTGTCCGATACCCATGATGAGTTTGCCATCTTTCTTCATTTTATTGACAAACTCCATGGGCAGCATGCCGCTGTCAAAGGCTTTACTGAACTGCTTAGCAGCTGCATCCAAAGCTCCACCAAATCGGTCCCCCTGCAAAACACAACCAAACCCACATTAATATTTAGGCACATGCCAAGAGGAGCGTTTACCATCCATATACTACTGTTACACTGTATTTTTGCTTGTCTTTCACACTTCATTAGATTAATCTTTTTTCCATTGAAAGAGCATCGACTCCTTTACATAAAATAACACATGCAACTAGTTTCTGTAACCAAACCTGAGCCTTTATGAGCAGTGTGGTGGAATTCACATTTGTTGCAGTAGGAACTCTTATGTATGTGCAGAAACATGGCAGGTCTTACGATGGTTAGCAGGCCGGAGGTGAGGCTAGAGATGAGGTCTTTTCCTGCACGAGCACACACAATGGTATTGTGAGCTCCAGACACTGCAGGGCCATGATCCGCAGTCACCATCAGACACATTTCAATAAACTGACATGCATAACGAGGCAACCTGTAGCAGCAAAACAGTAAAGGAGCACAAAAACACACGGAGTGATTACAAATATTTCAAGTGTTGTATTATCACGCACGCACGCACGCACACACGCACGCACGCCTGAATAGGAATAAGCAAAATACTCGAATACTTTAAACAGACACTTCATTGGGGAAACACAGACTCCGCCATTTCGTGGCATGCCAACTGCATGCCTAAATCAGACAATGGTCTCAAATTATGGCTAAATAATCTCATAGTCTTGCTTTACGTGGTGTCTGACACTGTTACGCATAACTACATTTGCTAAACTTGTAACATGAATAAACTCTATATAAGAGCCTCCCTAAAACACATATGTTAAATAGAATTTTCAGATTTGCGTTTTTTACACAACAGTTCTGATAAATAACATGATTAACAGAGAAGAGCAGATTAAATGGCAGAAAACGGCACATTTTTAGGTTAGCCATTAAGGGTTACTCATGTCAGAGCAATGAAAAATAGAGGCATCTGAAAGAAAAGCAATTACATCCAAATCTTCAAATGTGTGAATATTCTGAGTGAATATTTTTTAGGAGTATTATTAACTAATGAGGCACTAACTATTCACAGGGGGTCAATAGGTTATCGAGCTGACTGAGTTATCAGAGCCAATACTTATCATTTTCAGTTAAACTGAAACAATTAAACTTGTATTTTTACTGCAACCATGACTGAAAAAACACTTTGTGCTCAGTCGCTCACAGCCTTACAGGGTTAGTCGAAATAAGTTGAGAACACCACATTTGTCTATGGCATGTGTTGGACATTTGTTTAACACATTTGTCTATTTCAGTGTCCCATCTATGGCACTATTGGACTGGACTTTGTGTCATTTTAAATCAAACACTCACTGGTATGTGAGAGATATAGGTTAAAAAGCTGTGTGAAGGAACAGCATAATAAAAAATGTATTGTTGACATGTGTTTGACTAGTGCAGTCTTTTGGCAAAAAGCACACCTCACTTGGTAACACTGTCACTCGCACTCTTGCACAGCTTGGGGTGCGGATTTGCGTCTTAGTTTAGAGCTGTTTTCATCTCTTGCTCCTAAGCAAATGCATGCAGATCAAAAGCTGCCTGAAGGAACATATTCAGTGAGAGTGAGTGTTCTATATATGGGAGGAAATTCAGCTGTAAATTTAATTTTGGATATGCATGCCTTTTAAGCTCTGTCTACATTGGTGGGTTTACTTTGGATTAGTTGTACACTAAACATTCCAGGCATACAGAAACAGGCTGAAAGCACAGTCATTTCTTAGGGTAACAGGCTGAAAAGTAATAAAAAATAGAATGCATTTCCACAAGAAAATGCGAGTTAGTGTGCCTGCACTCCAGTGCTACATGCGTGGCTGCAGAGATCAACAGCTCAGAAAATCAGAAGAAAAAAACTCTGCTTAGCACAAAAAACATTCAATATGAATACTTTTTCTTCCTGAAATTGGCTAACTGAGCCGACTAGCTAATTAGGAGCACTAAAACAAGCGTTTAAGGGCTGTATTTTTAAATAAACCACAACAAACAGTGACAAACGTCTTTGTTTTCATACCTGACCTGTGCTTTTGTGACTTAAATACTTGGCCCGTGATCATCCGATCGATAAGTTATATTAAAGCGCACCAAGGCCGTGTCTAAGGAACGTGTCAAACTTGAAACCGTGGCAAATTTTCGAACAGCCTTCAAGGAGAAGCGTCTCCAAAATTCCTCTATGATAAAAATAATTACATAGCATTTCCATGAGAAAATGCTCAGTGTGATTGCACAGTTGCTATGATAACTGTTGGTTGATAGGTGGTTACAATGGCACTGCAGGTGAGTGCTAAGGTTTAGCTAGCTGGTTGCTATGATGTTTTAATTGGTTGCTTAGGTGTTGCTAGGTGGTTGGTAGTGTAAAAACATTGGTCAAAAAGACAGGGATCCCAATACTTTTGACCAAAGAGCAGAGAGCAAAGTTTTGAACCTACAAATTCGACACCTCAAATCACTGATGCACTCTTTCTGTCACTTGCCCTCTTCACGTTTATTTTCAATGATTAATTTTGGGAACTGTCCAAGAAGTGGCCTGCACCCACACTTTTGCATAGAGAGTGGCACCCAAGCATTGGTTTTATGGTGGAAAAAAAAAGTCCAAATCAGCAGAGATTGAACCAGCACTGTTCTCATTCTCAGCCCTAACCCTGAGCCTTGGAGGGGACAGTTAGATTATTCTTTCATACAAGGACATTTACAGTCAAGGACACCTGAAAACAGGCGAGAAAAAGTGTGCATGGCCACGAAA
Organism: Hydrocynus forskahlii; assembly: GCA_037974365.1. NCBI lineage: Eukaryota > Metazoa > Chordata > Actinopteri > Characiformes > Alestidae > Hydrocynus > Hydrocynus forskahlii. The sequence continues at coordinate 29,491,050 of JBBPCX010000114.1, read as the reverse complement.
GAGATTAAAACAACATAGAAAAAAGTTTGAGCAAAAAACAGCTCTTGATTGGAAAAGATAAACATTCGGCTTACACAGTCACACTAACAAAACAACTGCGTGATTGCTTCTGCAAACATACTAATAATAATAAAGCTTAAGAAAACAGTAGTGTGATTGCTGGTACAATAACTAACAATGAGCAAAACATTAGATAGGCTTTGAAAAAACTAAGGAGGTGCTACTGTTTTCCAACTGTTTATGGTGTCTGGACGCTATGTGCTGATTATTAAAGTTTTGTGAAGAGGACTCCACTAAATTTTTGACTTCATTCTTGAAGTTTTACAATTATTTACAGCTCTTAATTATTGTGGGCACATCTAAAATTTCTTCAATTTGATCAAGTCCTCTTTCAGAAACATCTGAAGCTGTAGAGTGCTAAAATCATACTACAATGACTTTATACACAATAAGTAAATATGTATATGCAAGTAAAGGCACAGTCAGACCTCCTCTGGAACCAGAGAAGTCCAAGCACTCCTCCTAGACCCATCTCCTCTTTAAAGACCTCGGTGATGGGCATGCCAGCATAGATCAGCTCCTGGCCTCGCTCATCACAGATACTTGTCATGAAGGATGCTGGCTTACGGATCAGACCCAGCTCCTAAATAAAGGGAGAGAGTGTAAGACAGAGTTCACGAGAGAGAGAGAGTGTAAGACAGAGAGAGAGAGAGAGAGAGAGAGAGAGAGAGAGAGAGAGAGAGAGAGAGAGAGAGAGAGAGAGAGAGAG
>JBBPCX010000114.1:29450018-29489886 GCA_037974365.1 Hydrocynus forskahlii | reverse complement strand
CTGATTTAATTTAATGAAGCACTAATTGAGTCAAAACAGGTTTCTGATGGAAAATAGCAATAGGCTTCCACAAGGAACAAATTGATTTACGGTGAAATGTTTTCTATATGTTATTTTTAGTTTAATTAAGTATTATTTTCACAGGTGTCTAAGACATACTGGCTCACACATTTCCATAAACATACTCATACAGGTTTGTATACACATACATCCACGTGTATGTAGAAATATTTTTGTCATATTTTGCTTTTTAAACATTTGTTTATACTCATTTTTAACCGTTTGAATTAAATTTTTATATATGCATGTAAATACTGCCAAAAAGTGTGTGTGTACATGTTTACTAGATATGAACGTATACTGAAAATAACAAAACATAACATGTATGATAAGGCTGTAGGTTCAAGATCTCTCTGGTTGGGCCAAACCATCTGGTATTAGCCAATCAAAAATGATTTAATATTAACTGACTGCAGAGGACCATTCAATTTTACCTACTGCACCATTAAAACAGCTTGGAATAATGCAATGTAATTAGTTTTTTAAAAGAATTACCCCACAAGAACACACACACCCCCACCCCCACAAACTTATTATATCACATAGCTAAACATTGCTTGTCAAGCAGCCAGGGAACAATCATTTCTGAAAAAGATTTCATCTTGGGGAAACACTGCAAAGCATAAGGTGTATGTCGCCAGGGTAACTGATCTGGCACATGAACATGTCCAAAAGATCAAGCTTTCTTGCATCTGCACAAAAAAAAAATTCAATAAAATCCATTTTATTTTTTTATCTATATAATTTTTTTTACAGTAAAAATATTTTTCCATTAGTGGTGTTTGAGTGGCCAGAGTTGCCGGTCAGTTACCGTGATGACATGACCAAAACCACACCAAATCAGGAGCAAACAACAAGGGAAAAGAAGGAGGGGAGGTAAAACTAGAAAAGTAGGAAAAAAGGTGAAGAGGGCATAGAGAGAGCGAGAGATAGAGTGATAGAGAAAAAGCAAGAGAAAGAGAGGCAGAAAGAGAGAGAGACAGCCAGAAAGAGGGAGAGTGTGAGAGAGAGAGAGCGAGAGAGAGAGCGAGAGAGCACGAGAGCGAGAGAGCACAAGAGCCCGCGCGCACGAGAGAGAGAGAGACAGAGAGCAAGAAAGACAGTAAGACAGAAAGAGAGACAGACAGAGAGAGACAGAGGTTGACATGCTCTTCCCTACCTCCGCTCCTGTCTGCTGTGCTCTGTAGTTCTGTTCACCACACGACACAGAGGCCACAAAAAATTAAGAAATAAAAATAAATACATAAAATAAATAAATATAAATTATGTTCAAATAAAAACAAGAGTAACAAAAAATTATTCACTCCAGCAAATTAAACCTCTCCATGGATCTCAATGGACCTAAAAGATGGAGTAACCTAACAATGACTGGCGTGTAAGCAGGGGTTCACAAACTTTCAGCCACGGACCCCTTCTTGTGTGGAAACACATTACATGGACCACCACACTCCAAACTATCAAATGTGAAGACAAATTAGGCAAACATGCAGCTGTTTAAATAACTGTCTGGGGAAGTGCATAGCTAGAATAAGTTAATGATCTAAAAATTAGGGGTGAACAATGTGGTTATTTATCATTATTGTAATAAACAATCTCACTATATGCTTTTATACCATTGTGAATACAGTTAGTATTTAGAGACCACTGGCCAAGTGGAAGTTTCATAAAGAGCAACAATAGTCCAGTTTACATGATTTTAGTGCTGACTGTAAAAAGTTTAGATCATAAAAATAGGATTACAGCTACAAATAATTTAGGACACAGTCACATATGCCACACGATCCAGATGTTATCATATGTCACGCACATACCAACAACATTTTAATATCTTTATGCCCACTGATGATGGCCACAGTTGATGAATCAGATACCGCAGTCCAGCTAATTGATTTATGCATCATGCATCATTGAAGTTCCTGAGCTATAAAGCATAAAAAACAGCCATGCACAGCCCACAAAATGTGGGCTTCAGGTTTTAGAGGGTTAACTGCTCTTTTGTGAAGCCGACACCCAACAAAAACCCTAACAAAACTGAACATCTTCATGAGATGGGTCCCTGGAGTCTTGTTCAGTGTCCTTCCTGCTCTAAAACCCCTCACTCAACCCAAGAGGCTCATTACTAAAATATAAAAGAACCATATTCAAATATCTAAATCTAGCACAAATCAAGCCCAAAATTAGGACTATTGAAGAGCAATATTTAGCTCTTCTTGTACTCAACAGAACCAGGTTTTGCAATGTCAAATGCACAAAATATAAGTAAAAACAGCTCGGACTCTCCAATATAAGTAAAAACAGCTCGGACTTTCCAACCCACATTACTTTGATTTAGGCTACTGTACACTGGATACATCAGGTGGATGACAACATCCAAAAAATAAATACATTGTTTTAATGAGGGTGCACACACTGCTGATTTACGCAGGCAGTATGAACAAACATCGCATCACGAGTCAACTGACGAGACCATCAGTTCTCCACAATGGACTCTTGAGATTTTACCCAGTTTGCAACACTGGGTGAAACACTTCCATGCAACAGTATCAGCTTTCAATTCAAATGCAGTAGGAAAGAAGTTGAACTGAAAATGCGCTTGATGGTAAGAGAGTGCAGGCTGGCTAGCAAACCAGAGCTGTTGGAAAATTAGTCAGATATCTTCGGGCTTTAAAGTGCATGTGGTTTATTGTGCACTGATGTATTAAAAACAACTGTTCAAGAGCAACAACTTATATTGGCTTAAGAGTTTTAAAATATTTGCAGACATTTGCAATCAAAGGTCTACTGTATTAGCTGAATAATGATAATACTGGCAGAAACATTTCAATTAAAAAAAAATCTGTGATTGAAATGTAGAACAAAATATTATTAAATTCAAAGAAAATTCCATAACTCCACTTATTCTGTCTGTTGTCCATCATTAGGTGGAGCTCCTTTCCTAGAGTGTGGTAACCTTGTGTGCTCTCGTTGAGATGCACTGCCGGTTAGTAAGAGCATGAAAACTCACAGAAGGACACCTTCAAGGGTCACTGAGAACCTGTGGTGCCTTCAACAATTTGAAGCTTTAATTCTTAACTGCAGAACTAATAAATTGGCCCATTTCTACAGGCCTGAGGAGTGACGGTAGAAGAGTAGGTGAAATGGAAATGGCATGACCCTAAAACTCTTACCTTGTACACTTGCATTGAGCATATTCTTCATGAGCCAAGTTTGATAAAGAGAGGAAGCTTACAGATGTAGAGAGGTAGAGGTAGAGAGAGAGAGGGGTTGAAAAAAAGAAAAAGAAAGAAGGGGGTTGTATAGAAGAATGGAAAAAAAGAGAGGAACAGAGTGAAATTAAAAATCACAAGGCAGGAGATATCGGATGGGAGAAAAAGGATGAAAAAAGTCGGTTAATGAACAGAGAGAAAGAGCGAAAGAGTAGGAGAGAAATGTACCTTCTGTTTTCAGTGATTTGTCCATAAAATAAAATAATAATAATAATAATAATAATAATAATAAAAAAATGGAAAAAAGTGGGTATTTGGTGGTTACTTAGTCTTACAGTACCTAGGTATTGTACTTGTATTGCTCATATCCTGTATCGCAATGTTTCAGGTATCTGTCAGCATATTATTCATGTAATTTCAGTTTTAGTTTTTAGCAGTATTTAACTTTTCAGACGCCTGGTTCTTGTCACCAGCATTGCCAACAATTCAGACATGGCAATTTCTCTTGAAAAGAGGGTCCCACAATAAATCACTCAATAGCTTAACAACTGCTTAAAAGTTTCTACTTCAGTCTCTTTTTGGACAAAATGGCAATTTCTGCCATTCTGCCATGACTGAAAACTCAATGAGCCCTGATTTCAAGACCGTACTTTTCTTTCCCGCACTGCGTTCCCCACTGAAACTGTTTTCCTCTGGTTGCTTCTGCTTGTGCAGTTTCAGAATACTCTGAATGATATTACCTTTGCCAGCTTGACAACATCTGTATGTTCTAATCCAAGCCATCAAGCCTTTGACCCTTTTAGTAGAGCTTTGTCGGTCTCTAGTTACCTGCTGGAACTCCTGGCTTGGCTTTCTTAGCAGGTGTAACATCATTTGCAAGTTTGGGCTCAGAGAATGATGCAGTTCGTGTTGTTGCTGGAGTCTGAAAGTGCAGTTAAACAGACAGTGAGTAAATGAGAAACATTTAAGGATACATGGCATTACATGCAGGCTTTGATTAAGTTTTGTAGAATAGTAGCACGAAAACAATGGCAAGGATCTTACTACAGCAAATTCATCCAAATGATACAATCATTACTTTCAACAATTAATAAATAAGAATAAGCACAAGAAGATTTGCAGTGTAACTCATACTGTGTCCTAACCCACATTCAAAAGTCTGCAGTAGGGACGGACATTGAAAACTGGTACTAAATTAGTAGCTCCAATTCTAAACGAAAGCAGAAACTTAGGATCCAACCATGGCGTGCCTGATTGACTAACTCTGGATTGGAAAACTTTGTGAATTAGATGTTTTGCAAAACCACCCCTTCAATTTGTTGTTATTCAAAACTTAACAAGAAAACATGCTGAAGAGTTTTAGTGCAAAACTAGATGTTCCCAAATTCTTGATGGGCAACGTACACACCCCTACTAAGCTCTACCTAAACTCATGTGCAGACTTACTGCAGCACTGCTACTGGAGTTCAAGAGGAAGTTGGCTGTGTGGGCGGCGACTGGAGGCTGGTTGGGAATTGGTCGATGGCCAAGTGCCATGCCAACGATGGCAGTCATGTGGGTCTCTGTGCCAAAGACATGAATGGGAATCCCAGTGGTTTTTCCTATAGACAACAAAAGAGGCACAGTGGATTACAGCACTGTTAAAAAAAACATTTATGATAAGTAACTAAACAAATAAATAATTCAAGTAGTGCACAAGGAAGCAGATGCGTGGCAAGCAGATATGAGTCCATGCTAGGCTGTCCTGTACATCTGCGAACTACCCAGCATGAGCTCAGAGACTGCTGTGGTTGTTTTTAACGAGACGAGGTTCAGCGAGTGTTTTGGAAACAGCTACTCAACTGGATAGCCTGTCAGCATTTTGCGCGGACAGAAGCGCCGCTCTGTCGGGCAAAACGTGAGGAAGGGGCTTGTGTGTTTACACCACCACTTACCAACTTCCCCCATCACCCTGAGTCCTTCCTGATAATTTGGACCTCCACGACGGACGAAGATAGTGACCTCATTCTCTTTCAGAGGGGTTTGGTAATCCTTTATGGCTCGGACAATGCCCTACAACGAGACGGGAGGTCACATGAGGGTCCATTACAAGACCACCGACATCTCTGAAGAGAACCTTTTTATGAAAAGCACTACAAACACACACATATCCACCCACTTTCATATATTTTATACACACACCCCAAAACCATTTTAAGTGTTTTTGTAGCTATTTTGCTTTCCAATGCAATGTCTGATAGAGGGAGGCACTTACTTTAAAAGTAGCTGCTACATTGGTAAAGTTAGCGATGCTTCCACCAATAATTAACACTTTTCCTGAAGAACACAAGGAACAAAAACAAAATGTACAGTTACAAATGAAAAGAACATTTAAAATAGCAGACTAAACAGCATTTTTACAGTTAAAATATAACTGATAAATGACGTAACTTCATTTACTTTAGACTAATCAGTAATTCTCCAGAGAACTTTTTTGTTCTCTCTGATGTAATCACCCACACACACTCACCGTCAGGGTGTTTCTCGCGGGTCATGAGTGAGAGTATGGTCTTGGCATAGTCATAAGTCTGCTGTTCACTGGGAGCGCCGGAGTATTCCCCATAGTTAGCCAGCTCATTCACTCCTCCCAGGTCACATATTGTGTCACTGGGCAGACGTGGCAAAAAAACAAACAAAAAAAACCCTCACATATTACTCAGAACAGAGATCAGAACATTAAAATTAGAATAGAAAATTGAGTCAAACATTAGTCACTTTTCCAAGGAAGCAGACATGTTCAAGGAATTCTACCAGACTTTTCTCTACCCTTTCTCTTTTCCTTAGAATAAAAAAGGTTGTTTTAGTTACTACGTCTTCTATGTTAAGTTTCTAAACTTCATTATTTGACATACCTGTAGACCACTGATGCACCTCCCCCTGCTACCATGGTCCAGATGCGTCCTCTGGGGTTCAGCAGGGTCAGTTTCAGACTAGCACCACTCTTAGCATCCAGGTCTGCTATGTAGGCCTCCTACACACAAAACAAGTTGAACATAGCAGGTTTTGACGGGATGCATTTGTGACAACCACCCCCCCACAGGTCATTAGACCTTATGTCAGGGCCTCTCAGATGTTTTACAGCCAGGGATCCTTCCAGTATGAAAAATGAATCCATGGACTCCTAAACCCCACCTCTTCAAATACCAGGTATATTAGGGAAATATGCAGCCTTTACATAACTGTGGAGGTAATCTAGATAAAATAGTATTTAGCATTCAAGTTAGGGATGAGATCTTGCCAAGATTTAATACTGTTGAATGAATCCCATGTGCTGGATCTTTTAAAGAGGCACTGCTAGAGCTTTTCTGGTCTATAATAAATTCTCTAAAATAAAAACAAAATGTCAAGCCATTCAATTAATAAAAATTAGTGTGGGGGGCAAATACACACACACACACACACACACACACACACACACATATATATTTAAGTGTTCTCTGGGATCTTTTATTCAGAAAATTAGCGGAACATTTGACTGAACGTTCCCATTTAACTATATTTGTGGAAGTGTGTGTTAGTTTACCTCAGGGTATGCCTCTCTGCCAAAAGGAGGAGGAAACTCTACGTCACCCCACTTAGGCTTACAGATGAAGTCAGCTGTGGCATCAATTTTGGCCGCCATGTCCAGAACGTACACACCCTCTTCAGTGACTACTGCAAAAGAAATGGACAGGCAAAAACGAGTCATGTGAAAGTATTAAAAGGAGCTGGAAGTGAAGTATTAAAACTGTTTTTACAGCTCTTCTTTTTAAAATAAAAGTTTGTTTTAGCAAGGGCACTCAGGTTAACGAGATTTTTAATCTCAGTGAGGTCTTTCTAATTAAGTATCAGGTAATAAAAAGGAAAAGTCAAATATTCAGCCAAAGGAAACAAACAAGCAAACATTGTTCATTGTTTTTTTTTTACTCCCACACACTTCCACGATCCAATACTGTGTAGAGGTGAAATGTGCTAAATAATGTGGAATATAATGGTCGATAGCTAGTGTAGTTTAGTGAAAAAGCCAAAAAGAGTTTCTTTGCACACATCTAGCAAAAGCCTAAATTGTGATTTACAGCCAGCATACATTCACAACAAATAAATTAGAGGTATGATAACTGGTCTATTTAAATAGAAATATAAACATGATTCAATGTCCACTGTATTGTTACTTTTTATTTATTTAGCTTGAACTGCTAGGTTTTCTTGCATTACAGTCCAAAGGTCCCACGTAAAGTGACACTGACAGAAATTCAGATTAAGCTTTGCTCAAAGAAACCAGGGACAAAGTTTATAATTACTGGTTATTCCACCACAATGAGAACATTCATTAACAGTGCATGACCTGGTTAAAACAGGCAAAAGACCGAAAGGACAAAGTGTACCAACCAAGTGGGTTAATCTCAAGGTATGTGAAGTACAAATCCTCATACAGGTTAAAGAGCCCCACGATGAAACTGGCCAGAACCCTGAAGACAAAACGGTGTCATTTAAAGTTGTAAAATAGTAGTGTCAAATCAGCACAGTTGAACAGTAGAACAATAGAAGTGTATCTAAATCTTCTGAAGTAAGAAGATTCCACATTTTCAAATTTTAATTACCATTTGGTTTTAGAGACAGCAACATTGGAAGTTGTTTAATGTGAAATGGTTCACTGTAGATAAACATTCTAGCTCTCAGAGTCGTGGTGATAGGAACCACAAAATGTGATGTTCACAGTAAAAAAAAATGTATTGACTATCCAAAACGACCAGTGAACCTGCAAGAACCTATGATAAAACTGAATTAAATCAAAAAAGTTTTCTTCGCGGACTATTTAACACCTGCTGGCTTCGCCCTGTAATGAGTGGATTTCAAAAAAGGTTTTAGGCCAAAAGCTTCCTTCAAAATGATCATAAAACAATGTTGTATGTGCATTTTTGTACCACTTTTTAATTTTGAGCACCTGCACCTCTATTACAACCTCTGCAGCCCTGATTAGACCATCTAACAAGATTTGCCAAAAACTAATGACTAGTAACTCACTCTTTCTTCTCATCAGGAACATGTGTCAGCAGTTGCTCAGAGACTGCATCCTCAGTGAGTTTCTCATCCACACCCACTAGCAGTCGCAGTGCTTTGGAGTCAACGTCTCCGACCTCCATGCCACCCTCATGATGAAACAGCACATAATCGCCTTCTCGCATGGCATAAATACACACGTAAAACTCTTGCTCCTGAGAAAGGGACAGAATCAAATGATGATATACACAAACATACTTCTTTACACTTTTAATTTTACAGCTAATCTTTGTCCCTTAGAACAAGTTGTTTGCTACTTCACCTTTAAAACTGACCTATGTAAATGGCCTTTGTTCTGACTGGCTCACTCAAAAAGGATTTCAGACTGAAACAATTAAAATATTAAAATAAACATGTAGTGCTATGGTACAATGTTACAAAATACAAACTTATATTAGAAAGGTGAGGAATCCCTCGTTTTCCATTGTACGGATACTTCAAGATTTTTACAGCAAAATTAAACTAATGAGCCTATTTAATGGATTTTATTATTTTCCATGTCCATTTTTTTTTTTTAAGTGTGTGTTTAATCTCCAAGTCAAGTAGGTTTATCGTCATTTCAGTCACATACACACTGAACTGTGAAATGAAACAATGTTCTTCCAGGATCATGGTGCAACACAAGAAGAAAAACAGAAACAACAAAAGCCAACATAAGTTTAGACAGGACAGAATACACCGAGTGCAAGTTTGCCCAGTACCATGTCTCCAAATTAGCAACACAACCAGAAACACTCTGTGTAACTTAAATGTGTATGGACTGCTGTGGCCTAAATCTAAGGGTTTTAATGACAGTTAATTAAAAATGTCATAAAAATAGAGTATAGCCTGGAGAGCGAACAGTATGTACTGTTCTTACTGTTCTTATACTTTAACATTGTTCACATACTACAGCAAACTTTATTTAAAAACTTTAGTTTTCCACAATATAGGCCATTTAAAACAACAAAAATAAGATCATCTTCATCCAACTAAACCACACTCAGCTGAAGGCCAAGTGCAAATGTTCTGGACATATTCAGGACATACTAAGAATTTACAGCATTACCTTTAGACAGTGTATTTGTAATCTGTAAAGAACCTATTGTTTTAAAAGTTCTGTTCCATGACATGCTGTTAGTACAACTTATGTAAACTCTTTACAACTAACTAAAGCTGCCTGCTCAGTATAGTACCAAATCTCCTCTTGCTAATGTGTTTATTACCTGAGAGTGGGGCACAAATGGCTCGACAAGGAAGTTCCTGAGGACACCTTTCGCCTTGCCAACCTGTACAAAAAGAAATACTTGTGAGCAGTGGTTTTAAGGGTTTTTTTTCCACACTTAGTTATGTTCAAAGGAAGTAGATTCAGTGCTGATAAAGTGGACACGAAAGGGAACCAGCTGCAATTGACCACAGTGCTTTTATAGTGTACGGCAGTTTTAAAAAGGTACTCTATTCTCTTTGGCCCTCTCTAGCACTGATGAGGTCTCAGACCCCACCTGGGGGGAAAGCCATGCATAGTTTACCTCATGTTCATTCTATAATGCATATTATCTGTTTAATCTTAGTCAAGTTGGAAGATGACAAAAATACAGCACAAAACTTGGCACGAATATGGTCACCACTGTTTACAAAATAATTTTTGATCCAAGTTATTTTTAAAATTTGTATTTACTACACTGAATTTCACAGTTAAATGTAAAAGTTTGCATACTTCTGGTCGCATGTCTTGCTCTATAACTTCCAGAAACCTTGACTTCATCAACCTCTTTCAACTGATGTGTTACTAAAAGTACTGATTTATGTGATAATGAACTGAAGTTTGTTGTGCATTTTACTATTCGTGGAAGTGGAAGATTTAAAAACAACATGAATTTTGAAGATAGACCAAACTAAAGGAACAGAAGAACACATGCAGGTTGTTGGAGTGACACCTTATGGCTGATTTGTTTCAAATTTGGGAAGTAGCAAAAAATAATGAATAAACCTACAAAATGTTTTTATGACTGGATCCACTAAATACACACAAACTGTTGCAGATTTTAATTACCGTTTCTTTGCTGAATATATTGAAGGAAAAAGATCAATGTGGCTTGAGCAAAAGTTATGACATGTGGTCTATAATGTATTAAAACTTTAAATAATGTAATATAAACCTTAATAACAGTATTAAAAAGGGTTTTAACTAAAAAGAAAAAAATAAAAACTTTGCACATGTATGCTCATGTTTCTGGCCTTATATGTTCATGTTTATCAAATATTACTAAGCAATTTTCATTTAATTAAATTAGCATTTTAAAGCATCTTTAAAGCATTGTCAGCATTAAAACATTCTCAGAAAAGAATAGATCAAATGGATCTTTCAGTCTTTGATCAGGTGTCTCCTGAATCTTGGTTTTGATCAGAATTCCTTCTGTATTTGGTCAATTTGGGATGCAATGTTATTATATAAATAATGTGAGCTGGCTATGAACACTACTGTATTTCAAGGCTGCAGCTATACTTGCATGACAAAGTCATAGGAAAAATATGCCTAATTAAATGATGTAATACTTCATTTGATTCGTGTTATTTAGAAGGGCAGCTGATCTTTCATGTAAGACCATAAAACACCAGTTTGGCTCATTTAAAAAAATGTTATGTTGCAACTTTGGCTAGATGAAAGTATCAAATGTAAGTTTTTATTGCATTCACTTTTAGCCCAGAAGGTGTGTTTTATGGCAAAAATATGCAAATAAAAATCAGCCATCAGCCAGTTTGGCTGTAAAAATTGGAAATAAAATGTGTGACGGTACAAAACGTCCACCTTTGGAACACTGCCACTTGGGAAAAAATCTGCCTTTTCAGTTGCTTCATCTGAGAAAGTGTTTCTGCACACAACAAAAGATCCCTTTGTTCAAAATGACTGCGATACTTAACAGCTGTCACATGTCTGCAACATTTGTCATAGGTTTTAAAACTGTAATTAAAGCCAAATTAGATTATTTCATTTATGATCAGCGATGGCATGTGGTGAACAAGCTCCTAGTCTGGAACAGGGAGCTTTTAACATTTGAATACATATTTTCTACACTTGAATCTGAATGAATGACTAATAGCTGAATTGCAAATGTTTTATTTTGACAGTTTAGTTTTAGTTCACTGAAGCACAAAAAGTGCTTTCAATGATGAAGTGACTGAAGTGTCAAGAAAAAAGCTTTAGTTAATTTACAATAAAAACAAAATTTTAACCCTTAATAATACAGTTCACAACACTTTCTGTAACCTTGCCCCGTTCCTCAGAAAACAAAATCTTATATGTTACCCGAATGCAGAGTACTTTTACTTTTTTGATTAGTCAAATCAAACTGAAATTCAACTTACTGTGGTTTCTCGCATCATTCGTGGTTTCAGCCATTCCTTTACGCCTTCCAGGTCCAGATTCACACCTATCAACCCCAGCTTCCCCCGCCGCTTGATCAACTGATCGGGCTTCACCACCAATCGCTGCACAGAGTAAAGAGGTGCAAAGATGGCAATACAGCACAGGAACTCAGCAAGACATTTAGTAAACATAGGCTAAATGCTAAAACTTTCCTGATAATACTAAGGGGGAGGGGGGGGGGATATCAAGTCGCCAATATCAAAACAAACTTTTGGCATCAGGGATAATTCACATAGCATGATTCTGAGCCAGCCACATTATTTTACCTAGAAGTCATTCCAACTGTCTAATAGTGGAAAACCTAGGAACTGATTCAATTTGACATCCCTCTCCTTTGGCTTAAATAACTAACTGAGAAATCCAGCTATATAGGACAACCCTACACATTTGTAGCACTATTGCTGGTAGATGCTAACTCATGTCACAGCCCATAAACAGCACAGTCTCATACGTATATCACTCATTCTTAGCGAATACCAATAGACTTTTTTTCCATGTACGAATCTGTCAACACCATTCCAATTCAGGTATCGTTGTGAATCCCACTACATATGTTATAATTCCAAGTATGATAAAACAAAACTGTGCTAAAACACAGTTTCACTCACAGGAAACAGACACTATCCCCAATAAACATCATATTTAAGGCTACCACACCACAGGCGAGGCAGTAAGATCCAAAGCGCTAATGAACATTCTCAATACAAACATGTACATTTTTTATGCTGGTACATTTAATGGAACTTTGCTAAACATCACTTAATGAATTTATCATAATTATTAAAAGCTAACTCTTGTCAATGTTTTCCAGCTAAAATACATTAGAAGGTTTCACTATGGGTTTATTTTAATAGAGTAAGAGCAGAATGCAAAGAGGAGCTTAGAGACAGCGAGCAAGTAGCTGACTGACGCAACAGTCAGTTTCACATTACTTGAATGCTGTGTGTCATCCACTGCACGTATAGTATGCAGTAAAGTTTACACTCAGGAGGATAAGTGGAGAGCCCACTTTAGTTTTTTTTTATTGCAGTTCATTTGCAATACATCATATGGACAACATAAACAGGATGCCAGACCATGACACCAACAGGGACTTTAATGACAATCTATTCTTCTTTGAATTTGGAGTAATTCTGTGGTAATCTGTGCTCATTCATTCTGTAGAGCATTCATGAGGTCAGGCACTGATGTTGGAAGGCCTGGCTCGCAATCTCCTTTCCAGTTATTCTCAGAGATGTTCAATGGGGTTGAGGTCAGGCTTGCTTTGTTCACTGGGGCACGGTCATACTGTAATAGAGAAAGTTCTTCCCCAAACTGTGTCCACAAAGTTGGAAGCATGTTGTTGTCCAAAATGTCTAGGTACACGGAAGCAATAAGAATGCCCTTCACTGGAAGTAAGGGGCCTTGACCAAATCCTGAAAAACGTGTGTCCCAATACTTTTTTCCATATACAGTATCAACTCATATGGCTCCCACATATACACACACACTGACCTCAGTGAGAAGCCATGGGTGGTCCTGTGTGAGGCGCTCCCAGTCAGTCTCTGCAGTGACTGTGGCATAGCGAAAGCGGTTCTGCACGGCAGCCGTGGTGCAGATGTATTTATAGAGGAACTCTTTCCCTGTCTGCTCTGAGATGGCTTTGGCAGACATGGCACCTCAGTCACAGTGGCCCTGCACAGAGACAGAACAAGAAACAGTTAAAAACTCAGTACTAAGAAACTTGTCTTCTTAATTGATGGCTTATCATGCTTATATAGACTGGACACCTGAATATAATATGTCACTATAGCTCAAAGTTCCCCTTTTTATATATATAGAAAAGGCTCTATCAATACTTTCAGAAAAAAGTATGTCACAGGGCACTGCATAGCAGGTTAGCTTTAACCCATCACAGTGCAGTATACTAATATATGTTAAAAATGCTAATAAAACTAACTTATTTGATACGCCTGGCCTGGATATACAGCTGCTAGCTAAAATAGATACAGGAATAAATAACATGTCAAATTTACTTCCCCCAAGTAGTAAATGCCTAAATATGGTGTACAACTCTATCAGGTAGCAGAGGCTTATCATGTTACACCACAACATAGGACTCATTCTGGCTCATTGAAGATCTACTGATCCAAGTTTAGAGGATAAATATATAAATATGAGTAAGTGAACTTGTGTTTTTGTGAATGACGCTGTTAGTTAACATCTTTGCACCACTTTACTGTCCTGATTAACATCAAAAGCTAGCACCAGCTTGGCAAGCAGGCCAAAAGTGTTACCCATATTGCAACATAGACTCAATTCCAGCTTGCTGAAGCCGATCATACTCAAGTTCAGAGATTAGAGACCTTTGTTTTTGTTAAACCCATTTTGAAGCTGCACTATCCTTGATAGGACCGAGAGCTATTGTGAGCTTAGCAACCCGGCAAAAACCTGCAAATTTTGTTAATTTAAAATCTGACTGATAAAGTTAAAGTGGGAGCGTACTTTTCGTTCTGTTCTGTTCCATCTCATCTGCTCCACCTGTTCAAAAGAGAGGACCATTGTTCTCAGTTGCAAAAATTATAAACACAATGTGAGGGTTTGCAAGAAGTGGGGCAAAAGGCAGGGTTTAGATACAGAGAAGAGGGTGTGTTCACAAGTATTTCAGGTTTAGGGATGCTCCTATGCAATTTGTAGTATTTTTTGGAACTCAAAACGTAATAAATATTTAATATTGAATTAAATATTTGAACAGCTATTTAAAAAGACAAATAGTCCATGCGAAAAAGTATTTTTCTGTGATTTAAGCCACCACCAGACCCCACCAGCACAATCGCTCACCCCAAAAGCTCTACTTGGTAGCTCTATCCCATCCTCACACTCCCTACTGCGGTTGTATTCCTGAAAGAAAACATGCAAGCTTCTGAGCCAATGGGTCATTACACTAAAAGGTACTCTGCATACGGGTCATTACACTAAAAGGGAGAGTAGCTGTGATGCTTAGTTTCTTCCATTTGATAATAGTTGCCCAATTGCTTTTGTTGGAGCCCCAAGTCCATAAAAATAGTTTGTACATCTCTCAAAATCAGTTTTTGCCAAATCAACTCAGCTGTTGCAGCTGGCAGATTAACTGCAAATTAACTGTCCCTGAAAGCACCACAAGCTTTTGTTAGCTTAGTGAGCTAGCTAAAATAGCTTCAGCCACCAAATTCTGGTAAATACTTGTGGGTAGATGGGAAGGTAGATAGGTGGGTAGATTTGCTTCACTGAAAAACTAGCTATTTTGCTAATAGGTTAACCTACACTGTTACGTTCATTAATGTCCCAACAGAGGGTGTGACATTATCTGCCAGTTACGAAGTGTATCAATTTATCAAGCAAATCCACTGATGAAGCAGATTTATCCATACTCTATTCACTTTGGGTGTTGGCTTAATAGCATAGTGGATAACATACAGAAAAGAACAGGTTTGCTTTTGTGATACCAATTAGAGTAATTTATAATTGTATTGCATCTAAAAGAAAACTTGTTTTTACATTTTTACAATAAAACAAGTTACTAAACATTCTACCCACTATCAATCTGAAAGGCATGTAGTTAAAGGGTTGCATGGCAACTTATGTAAAACATGTAGTGATCTATTTTGCAGTTTCCAGTCCAGTGTGTCCTGAATTTCGGTTTTGGTGCATCACTAGATGTGGACAACTGTGGACACTGCTGGGTGGTTAGTCATCTCCTGCAACTGAATGTTCAGGTGCTGTACCGTACAGTTTGGGCAGTAGTTTAAAAGGTGTTTCCTCTCACAGGAAGCAGGTGCTGGCCCTAACACCCCCCACAATAAATGGTGCCATATGGTAGGGGAGGTCAGCAATGTGGGTCCAATATGGTACTCAAATCTTCCATTTCAGATATTTAAAGTCTTTATTAGTCTCACGTCTGAACTTAAACCTAATCTTCCAGTTATTGCTCGCCCTAAGCAGTTCTGTATGTCTACAAAGACAAATCAGCACAGCTCAGTTATGCCAAACATGAAGCTTTTATTTTCTATACATCCTTCTAAAAGCCTACATTGTACGAATGTGTAAATGAAGGAGCTTGGATCCGGTTCTAAATCTAGGGTAGAACAATGTGTGCAGTGCTTACATTATCAGAGGGGTTGATATTCCTCAGTAGTGAGAACGATGTACTTAACTAGTGTCTGAGATATTCAGCGTATTACATAACTGCTTTGAGAGTCAGAGCTAATCAGTTAGCATGTAATAAGATCAAATTACACATTCGTCTTTTTGTTAATCTAGAGCTAGGCTTCCCATATTTAAGAGGGAAGGATATTCATTGCCCTGCCAAATATTGCACCAACCCAACTACCACCCAACCTCCAGCAGGAGAATAAACATGTCTTTACATTAGTTTTTCATAGTGTCCCACCAACATATATCTGCTTGTCTGAGAAAATCAGCTGATACTGCCGACAGTTTGGTTGGAATCAGCAAATCTAATGCAGATAATTCTGTAAAAAATGTGCAGCTTTCACTTTTTCTATGCAAGAATTTGACCACCCTACGACAGGGAAAACCTTAAGACAGGAACCATTCAGGAATCCAAGATGAAATAACACCTTGTTTAACTAAAGTTATTCAGACTAATAAATGTAAGAGTAAAACCATTTCAGCCATGTAAGCACAAAGCCATTTCAGTTAGAACAACAAAAACATGAGAACATGATAGATGAGAATAGGATGACAAACATGAGAATAGGATGACAAAATGAGGGGAGGAGAAAGGATAAATAATATGAACTAATTAACAGAAACAAAGAATTCTGGGTAGCTCTTGTTTTGTATTTCTACGCCCTCCTCATTATCCTCTAGTTCCCCCTCCTCAAAAGTCTGGAACATCTTCAGGGGGCTTATGGTGTTACAACTAAATCTTTGAAACCAGCAATGAACACGAGTACTTAAAATGCTTTAGTAAAACACAAAAGTTGACAAAAATGTTCAAGTAACATTATGTGGTACTCTGCTGCTCTGAGGACTCACTGTGTGGAGTTTCTTCTAAAACTTCATTAAAATGTCATAAAAGGATTTCTGCACAGCATTACAAGCTGTTTAGCCCATCCTTCAGTCAACACAGCAGCTGCTGTTTGTGGAGTGAGACATTTTTGGCCCTGTTCGCTTGACAACGTAACAGAAAGTCGGTTGTTGGGTTAATTGTTAATAAAAGATCGCTGGCTAATTACAACACTTTGGCACACAGACATCAACTCAGAATGCTTTCAAAAAACAAACAAGAAAGCTTTTCCTTTTGACTTTAGCACTGATAAAGAGCAAAGATAGTGGGGTAATTAAAGCCAGAACTGATGTAAAGAAAAGCACATAACTGTTTAGTTGAGCTGTAATTAATACACATTAATGGGAACATTTTAGCATAAGGTTTGGCCATATAGGAAACACTAGGTCTTCAAAAGCTTCTATAGAAGCTAAACAGGTTTGTAATAGCAGAACTCCTTGTGGTGCTACGCAGAACCATTTAAAAGGTCCTTCATAAAGACAAAACAGGTTTGTTATTGCTTTACACATTATTTATTACCTCATTTTTTCGTCAGTGAGGCCACGTCCAATTTCAAACTTGGAGAACAAAGGTTAGCATGTTCTTCCTTCAAAACACATTAAGCATCACTGCATCTTTTCAAACTACTAAACCAATGCCACTAGACAGCTCAACATGCTTGGAGAACACTAATTACTGCCAATTCTATTAAGTCAACCAACAGGTGAAAGTGTCAGTACACACCCTATCTCACTAAAGACAAACCCGCAAACACACTATTTCAAGTAAGAAGTGGAAGTGAAAACACCACAGCACATATTGTGAACAGTATTTAGTGCTTTTGAGCAAAATGTCATCACAAAATGCTTTTCAGAACATGCTGTGGATGTTGTCAGCAGATTGTCAACTGCATGTTTAATTTCGAAGAGAGCAGAATTAGTCCTGTATTTAGTGCAGTGAAGCTGTGACAAGCTGGACAAAAATTATTTGTGCTTATAACTTCATAGCATCTTAAAGTGTTTTCTGGTTCCTTTGAAGCAACCAAATTTTGCTACATAGTGTGTACGTTTGTCCAGCCATTGTATACATGACACAACAAGAGAAGCTTCCATGAAACGTCTGAGATTGTGTTCTATGCATTTATATTCATGCTGACCCTAGTTAACACTTATGAACATTCCCAACATTTTAGAGACTATCAGTGACTGTCTACCATTCTGTAAAAGAATGCAGGCTAGATAAATGAATCCTTCTGGACCTGAGCACAGCAGAAACCAAAGAAAAATCTATGCACACTGTCCAACCAGCACAACTTGTCTGACGCATTCTGCCTGCTGTCGCCATCTCATACACACCGCCACACATTTATCTTACTCTCTCTCGTGTGTGTGTACACTCTGACCATGACACCCTTAACCGGACGTTACAAGGAAGTACAATTTTGTCATCAGAAACAGATGTCAGTCTATGGTAATAAACATACAGATGATGAACAATTATTTGATTTCATGCGATACAGTGGACTTCAATGAAAATGTGCCTCGTGGGACTGACAACACAACAATATTTATTACTACTGTGATCAATTCTGTGACAATGTGTGTTTCATATCACATCACAGCCATCAGGAGCACTTGAAGATTTAACTAAGAGCATGTTTCATTACAACTTCATAGATGCCCAGGAAAATAAATTACTGTGATATTACTTTTCACCCTATCCTACAATCTTATGTTGATGTTAGTGTTTAAAACATTTTCAGTACATTCAACATTGTAAAATGATAAATTCACACTCAAGCCACATGCTTGCAGGCTAGTCATGATACACTGACACTACATGGCGTAAAGTTACTTAAATAGATAGTACTGATACGGATATGGAAACCTATACCTTTCTGAAACTGTTATTGATTCTACTCTACAATTATATGCACAAAAAACAAATGAAAATATGTGAAAATAACTAATGGAAAAAATCTCTCTCTATATCCAATGAATTTGATCAACATAAATGAGCTCCAACCATAAACACCTACATATTAATTCATGCCCTTTCCAACAAAGCTTACTTTTCTATGGCCATGGCACACGCACTGCCATATCTCCTAAATCACATTATATGTTTTATCTCATCTGTTTTATGAGTAACCTGGATAATCAGCTTGCTACTGTTTCTGGGGGCTTGGGTAGACATTCAGAAAACATGGCAAAGGCTTAAATGAATAAAATTGGACAACAAAGAAAAATGAATTACTGAAAGGGGGCTATAAAACTCCCACAATTTCCCCAGAACTGTAACAGCTACGTCTTTAAGGTGAAATGGAAAATCTCCAGCAGTAAATAGGAGACAAATAAAATTCAGCCTCAGAGATATGTAGGAGGAAGCTGAATTTGGGGCTGTTCAAAACTTGCAGTCACAGAAAAATTGTCGATTTAAATGGCACAGAAGTCCCATTCATCTACATTTAAAGTGGTACAGCAGAGACACTTCACCAGAACTGTAACAGCTGCATCATTTAAGGTAGAATGGAAAATTCCAGCATGAAGTTGGAAAATTCAGCTTCAGAGATATGTGGAAGGAGGCTGAATTTGGGGATGGGTAGTTACAGTCTTAATATTTTCTCCACTGTTTCAGACCTGCAAAAATGTTGGGGTAAACAAAGAAACAACCAACTGACCAACTTTACAGAGAACAGGGAAATGAACACAGAGCATCCCCGCATCCTAAAATAAGGCCAAGGTGTGCCAAGTAGACAAGAGGAAAAGAAATAAAAGAGGTTGCATGAAGTGTTTAGCAGTACTGAGGTGAAAGTGAACTGAGCGGAGTCCAGTTTTCTGTCCCAATTTGTTCCTGAAAGAGGCAGCAGGGCTAAGCTGGCAGGTAACTTAGCTTTAGCCAGTTAGCTTCCTAACTCAGCCGAGCCAGGAGCCGGAGCTGTAAAACCACTGATATTCTGAGTTGTGTTTAAAATTCACTAACTCGACACAGCTTACCTTACAGACAAAGACGAGTAAAATGTCCAAGAGGCTTTATTCTCTCGCCGTGTGCCAGCACTACACACAGCCACACACTTACTGAGGTTTCAGCACGGTCAGCCTGTCCTCACCTCATCCTCTCCCCATAGCGTTATCTCACACCGCGCCTTCTGATTGGCTACTGACCCACTCTGCGCCTCCTTATTGGCTCTCGTCCGCTCCAAGCTCTCTCATTGGCTCCCTTCTGACTTCACGTCGCCTGTCTGGCTCTGTTTAATTTAATTGGTTCCTGCCTCACTCTACGTATTATTATAGGTTCTGGTCTGTCTATACGCATTATCATTTGCTCTCGTCTCACACTGCACGTTCTCATAGGTTCTTGTCTGTGCTTTCTCGCCGGCCCCTACACTACATAGACAAAAGAATTGTGACACACCTGTTTTCTAGGGTTACTTCCAGTGAAGGGCAAAGGGAAATCTTAATGCTTCAGCATGCCAAGACATTTTGGACAACGCCATGCTTCCAAATTTGTGGCCCCAGTTTGGGACCGCCCTTTTCTATTCCAGCATGACTGTGCCCCAGTACACAAAGCAAGTTTTAGCTACTTGTTGCCCATTCATACAAGCATCTCACAGTAAATTCTGCCCTGAGCATTTTTCTTATTGTCTGGTAATTTAAAGCCCCCTCTCAGGTGGGACTTCTAGCTTCAGAGGTCATCTGAAATGTCAGTTTAAGTTGAGACAGCAGTTAAGTAAAGAATATTTGCAATATTGTACAGGAGACAATACAACCAGTTTTGTTTTTAGCTATTTTCAAAAGAAACATAGTAAAACATTTATTAATTTTTCCTTTTAATGTACAAGTGATTAAAAATATATATATTTTATCTTTACAAGTATCAGTGAAGCTAAATTTCTTTGCTTGACCTCCAAATGCTCCTGTACATCCATGTTCATCGATGTTAAATCATCAAGCAATAATGACTGATTTTGACCTTAATTGATGCTGCTGGTCACATTTTGGTTACTTGCTCTGTTTTATTCCGCTTTAAACTACAGTTTACTGGAGTTCTGTTTCAGTTTTCTTTCAGTCTGTCCTCTTTTCAGTTACCTCAATGATAGGCTTTTACTAAAATAAGTTTGAGGATGACGCTAGCTGGACCGAGACTTCTTAGCTTATTACACCTAGTGATCTACGTATTCATTCATGTATACATGAATTAAGTTCTGATATTATTTGACCGTCTAGTCCTAATCTTCAGAATAAAAAATCTGAAAAGAAGTGCTTCATGCCCAACTTTTGCATGGAGCTACACAGCTAACAAAGACTTAAAGTCAACAATCACCAAAATATTTTTCTAAAAATACATCCCCAAAATTCAACCCATTCACGCCACATCCAACTGTTCATGTAGGTAGTGCAGTATCATTTCAATTTGAGAGGAATGCTTTTTCTTAATTGTCTAACTAATTGCCTCAAAGTGGTTACTGAGGGTTTGGAACAAATTCATGAGTGACGTCAGCTTTATGAGCTATTAAAGCTGCATGAAAACTATTTCATTTATTTTCCTTTCAGAAATACACATTTAAAAGGAAAATAAACAGACTTGCACCCTGTGGTGGGCTGGTGCCCTGCCCAGGGCGAGTCCCTGCCTCGCCTATTGACCCCCAGGGTGGGCTTGATATCATTGACTGGCCCTCATGCTTGCCTGACCTACATCCAACAGAACACCTCTGGGACATTATGTTTTGGTCCATCTGACGCCACCTGATTGCACCTCAGACTGTCCAGGGGCTCAGTGATGCCGGGGTCCAGATCTGGGAGGAGATCCCTAAAACACCATCCGCCATCTCAGTATGCCCCAACGTTGTCAGGCATGCATACAAGCATGTGGGGGCCACACAGACTACTGAGTACCATTTTGAATTGAATTTCAGCCTTCCACATCATTTTTTCCTTTGAATTTTTTCTTAATTCACCCTCTGTCAGGTGATCCTTTTCATTTCCAAACAACGTGACATCCTTTCGTTCCCGACACATTACCCAGTCCATATCAGTGTAGATAATCCAACATGGCTTCTTTCTCATTGAGATCTGATGTGCTTTCACAGCGTTCATTAAATTTTTTTGAGCAGTGTATGATGGTAATGAACAGACAGGGCTAAACTGCTGCGGGCTGGAGTGTTAATGTGTAAGTACACTTTGTTTTCTATGATATCACAAAAGCAATGAAGTTTATCTAGACAGTAATGACTGGGGAATGCACGGTATCTCTACATCAAACTTTCACAAAAAGGAACACCTCACAAATGTACCTAAATTACATTAAAGAAAAAACCCAAATGTAAGCTTTACTGTTTATTGGCAATTTTTGACTTTACAAATTGTGAGCATGTTCAATTTTTGTCTGTAAAGGAAAAACCTTATTTAGTTTATTTCTCTCACTGCAACGGACTCATTTTCAGCAATTTGGCTGAAGAACTTCATTTAAAAAAACAAACAAAAGACCACTGATGATAGAGAGGCAAACTGCATATACATTGACAGGTTACAGAAATAAAACAGTAACATTCCTCCTTTTCATCAGTTTTTTTTGTTTACAAAAAGGACCATTAGCTGCAGTTTCTTCATCACTATACAATAAATACAAACATATATGACAAAAACTAATAGTCCAAAAGAATCCTCAATTATAAACACAAGCAAAACTTTACATTCCAGTAAAATGAACTAAAGACATGACACAGAAGGAGATCCTGCCCACGAGTGTGTGTGTGTCTGAGAAACAATTTAGAGAGCAACCATGCATGCAAATGTTGCAGACGAGGTCAGGCCACTAGCTACTAATTAGCACAATGTCATTTTCATAATGCTAACTGGGAGCAATTCACTTTACTTATCAAAGCATTTTCAAGGTTGCCAATCATGACCTGAGTGTACCAGTATGGACTGAAAACTCATAGGGACTCTCACAATAACGAACTTGGAACCAAGTCTCGTTCACATCTCGTTTTAGAGGAATGTCCTTAGATTCTTACTGCCACTAACAGGTCTGAACACCCTGGACATACCAACGGTCTGTGTGGTTGCAGTAGCACCAGTGGTAATACGAAATATTAAAAATGACATATGCCCGTTTAAGATGGCACTACGTGTACAGACATATGCAATAGATTCAAATTACATGTTTTGTTGAAATTAAAGTAGAAGTCTAACGGAAACAAGCCTCAATGTGATATTTTCTGCTCACTTCACAATTTCTATTGATTTGCGGAGTTTAACATGACAGAAAAAGATAAAATAGGAAATATAAAATGAGCCATAACTTTAGCACAGCCCACCCCCCATGTGAAATTTGGCAAATAAACGGTAATTTTACATTAAGATGTGGGGATGTGTAATGATTTCTACTATTTAAAAAATATTTATAAATATATACACAAAAAAACAGGTGCATGCAACTTTGCAGACAAGTGGATAATCTATAATCTACAGGGATCATGATCAGCATTGCCATAATGTAGCCCAAAGTAGCCCTGAGTGTGGAGAGCTTTGGTAGCAGACAGGATACTTGGGGGTGTTAAAGGAACACTCAAGTGATTTTCAACCTAATCTCCATTTGCAGCACCTGTAGCATTTAAACCATCACCAAAACAATTTCAACAGTGTTGGGGTAACACTTCATAAAAACAGTGTTGGTAACATCGATGGTGTGGAACGTGTTACACAGTAAAGGGAGTTATACGGTGACTTTTTCCAGCAATTTGGAAATTGGTTCAATTTGGAAATTTGGTTCAAAATGACTGACTGTGGTATCTGAATGTATGATGGAGAGATGGCAGAGATTAGGTCAAAAAATGCTGGAGCTTCCCTTTAAAAACAACGCAAAACTGAATAATCTTTAACCAGGTAGTGAGAGAGAGTGAGCGAGACAAAACAATGTGCTGCTGCTCACCTTGTCACTCATGAGTTTAGTCAATGTATGAGTGTGTGGCTCAGTGTGTTAAAGGAGGTGTTTACCTCCCTCTTCATTTTCAAATTCATCCATGTCTGGTCCTACATTCTACTTTTTTTTTATTTGGTTTAATTTTTTTTATGTAAAACATGTTCAAGATCCTTCTGAAACATCAGTAATAAATCAGAGAAGGATAAACAGTTCTTAACAATTATAAACAGTTACATAACTGCAAACAGTTAGTGACTGCCAGCACAGTAAAACAGAGGGGTGGAGAATCATTAGTAGAGAACTGGGGTGGGGGTCATCGTGTTCCTGAGCTGATGGTATCCCAAAAATCTGCTTCAGCCAAACTGGAAAAAGAAATTTCCAGGTCCAGAGTCTAAAAGAAAAAATAATGCAGTGTCAGTAATGTGCTACTGTTTCATTGGGGCTTGTTGCTACATTTGCAGGCTAAATTGATCTCTTCCCTACTGGTTCAAATGTAAACTGACTTGTTTCAAAGCTGAAATTTCCAGGTCCACCGAAGAAGGCCTTGAAGATGTTGTTGGCATCAAAATCTGGACAGAGCAGAAAAAGGAAGGAAAAAAAAAAGCAGTGAGTCAGAATAGAAAGACAAATTGTTTAGCCATATAGACAACTGATTTTAAAAATCATTTTATAACATTACACTATGTTAGCACAATGTTTGTTCTCTGATCATAGACCACCATACGACCCTCGCTTCCCAGATATTATTAGGGTGTTGGACCACTCTTAGCACAGCAGTGACATTGACATGCTAGTGGGTATCATGCTCAGCGATTTTTTTTGTTGCCTTTTTTTGTTAGCGTCACAGCTAGTTTGAGTGGCATCACCACCACCAGATTTTTTTTTTAAAGTCAAACTTGCCAGTTTATTTTAGCTTTTGACAGCTCGCAGACACATGACAGAGTCATGTAAAAATATGCTACAACATTTTGGTATAAGTGTAACAGCACTATTCAAATGCTGTGTGAAAGAACTTACCTGCCTCACATTACTTACTTCATAAAAGTACAACGCACACTGACCAAAGTCAAACCAATAAAGTGGTCGATCCCATGTTTGGAGCAAAATTCTGCTAGTTGTGATCTCGTCAGATTCCAATTATCCACTAATAAATGTGTATAAATGTGGTGACTGACCTTCCATGCCGTTGTCGTCCAGGTCATGGCCACTGTCATAGCGAGATTTCTTCTTGGGGTCTGAGAGCACGGTGAAGGCCTCACCCACTTCTTTGAACTTCTTCTCTTCCTCCTTCTGCACCTCAGCACTCGCTCCGCTGTGCCGATCTGAAAGCCCACAGTAAACCAGGGGCCGAACGATCATTTTCGAGCAAAAATGCATTGATTCATCGAAATGGATAATTTAAAGCAGGAGATTCAGCTGTATCAATTTGATAGTAGTATTAAATAGAACTGATTTTAACATCATGTTCTGACCAAGAAAATATAGAGGTTATTTCTAAACATAAAAATCTGGGAAAAAGCTTTGCATTGTCTGTATTTCAAAACTCAAGGTTCAGTTACATACATGTATTCAATATATTCTCACAAAAAATTCTAGCAACATAAAGTAATTAATTGTTGTTGAGATTATGATGCACTGAATCTTAAAGAAACATTTATACTGGCAAATGAGGTGATTATGAATTACTCAGATAAGCTGCAGTGAATAACATGCAAGTGATCCCATGCAAGTTTGAACCTATGCATGCGTGCTTTACCTGGGTGGTGCATGAGTGCACGTTTGCGGTAAGCCTTCTTTATCTCGTCCTCTGTGGCATCCTTGTTGACACCTAGGACCTTATAGTAGTCTTTCCGTTTGCTTTTTTTCAGCTCTAACTGAGCATTCTTCAATAGAGTTTTATGTTCTAAAAATCAGACAAGTGGACAGACAATGTATGAATTAGATTTCGCTTTTTACACGTTAGCGTACCGTTTCAGTTGCATTCATATTCAGAATGGTATTTATGAATGCATTTTAAATGAAATACAAATTCTCAGAAGGATAATACAGGGCTTTCACCTTGAGCAATAGTGGACTAGAATAACAGAAGTACAAAAAAATACACAGGAGGTGTCTAGGAAGTGTACTTCAGCATGATAAAGCAAGAGCACCAGATATATAATTATTAAGCAACAACATGAATTAATAACTGCGTAACATCATTTAAGAAAATACACCCTGATCAGCCATAAAAACAACTGACAGATTAAATAAATAGCATTGATTAGCTTGAGACAGTAACACCTGTTAAAAGGTGGAATATATTAGGCAGCAAGTGGTCAGTTAGTTCTTGAAGCTGATGTGTTGGAAGCAGTAAAAAAAAAAAAAAAAACAGTCAAGGACTCAAACTGTGATGCCTAGATGACTGAGTAAACATCTCCAAAATGGCAATCCTTATGGGGTGTTCCTGGTATGCAGTGGTAAGTATCTATCAAAAGAGGTCTAAGAAAGGACAACTGATGACAGGAACATGGGCACCCAAGGATATGGCTATAAAGGTGTCAGAGCAAACAGTGCACCCCAGCTCGTTGTGCATGGGGCTGTGCAGCTGCTAAATACCCATGCTGACTTCTGTTCACTGCCACAAGCGCCTACACTGGCATGTGATCATCAGAATTAAGCCATAGAGAAATGGAAGAAGGCGGCTTGGTCTGATGATTCATGCTTTCATTTGGGAAGAAAGTAAGCAGGCAGAGGCAGTCTGATGTGTTAGGTGCTCCAGTGGAGATTGTTGTTCCTGCTGTTATGGACCAGAGACTCCCAGCTACACTTCCAACAAAATCTACCTCTATTGCCCCTTAACTGTACCAACTCTGTTAGCCTTCGATGGCCAATCTGTCAACAAGTTCATTCAAAAAGGCCTCCTGTTAGTTATCCTCACAGAGA
Organism: Hydrocynus forskahlii; assembly: GCA_037974365.1. NCBI lineage: Eukaryota > Metazoa > Chordata > Actinopteri > Characiformes > Alestidae > Hydrocynus > Hydrocynus forskahlii. Next base: position 29,463,257 of record JBBPCX010000114.1, on the reverse strand, counting down.
TAACTAACAGAGATAATTGCAAAGGTCTCTTTGTGCAGGATAAAGGGCCTTGCCACACTGGAAACATTGTTTAGGAATTGACTTGGCTCCAAATAACCCAGATTTCAATCTGACTGAGCACCTGTGGAATAGTCCGATCCATGGAGATCTTGGGGAGTCCATGTCTCAATGGGATTACAGCTGCTCTGGTGGTATGGGAGGCTATACAGTTGGTTTTAATGTTATTACTGATCAGTGTCGAATCACATTTGGGTCCAGAATGGAAACAATATTTGCTTGAATTGATCAGATTTCTGCAGAAATTTCTCAAGAGGAAATCTGAGTGCAGCTGTTGTAAAATACTTGCTATAAACCAGTGTTTCATACACAATCATGCATAAACACCATTGTGCCATTCATGGACTAATCCCGTAACTGTGATGCTGTTTGGCCACCATGGTGCTGCTACTGCACTGTGTGTGATGATTAATAATCAATTACCCATAAAATCCTGGTGTTTACATTATAGTGTACGCTTGGGCTGTTTAATCAAGCAAATAATGCGCTCAGGATAGTGTTATAGTGATTTTACTACTTACCACACCCAACAACCCCTAAAATGGGAAAACCTTTTTACCTTTTGTCTTTTCTGTGTGGTAGACTTTCTCATAGTCTCTAACAGCTTCTTCATACTGTTCCAAATCCATGTAACTGCAAAACACACACACACAGTCTGTTAGCATGTGGTGATTATGAAAGGTAAACTGGAGCTCAGAGTACACTGTATCTCACCACTGGGCTCTCCTCAGGTATGCTTTAATATAGCTCTCGTCCAGTTTGATGGCACTGCTGCAGTCCTCAATGGCCTGCTCCAGTTTATTCAGCTGGGAGAGGACAGACAGACATTATGATTGTCTAGACAAGAGAGACTTCAGTACTTTCATCGTTGCCACAGGATGGCCAAATATACTGTTACAATCAGACATGCATGTATGCTTTTAATTAAACTAAATACTAATTAAAATATTAAATCAGATGTGTCCAGAATGATCAATGGAGTCAAAAATAAATGAGAACGTGAGAAAGCTTCACATCAACGTAAGTTTTAATAACAGTAATATAGAGAATAAAGTTAAAATTAAAGTAATATCTGCAATTAAGTTACAAAAGAAATAATATTTGGAATAAAGTTACAGTAAAAGCAATGTCTGGAATTAAGTTATAATCAAAATAATTTCCACAATGAAGTAACAATGAAATGAATTTCTTTAATGAAATTACAATAAAATTTATACCCAAAATGACTTTGCAATTAAATTAACATTTAAAGTAACATTACAAAATACTTGATGCCCAGAATAACAACTGCATTAATATCCAGAATGTGTCATGGTAATCAAATCTCAAGGGGGAAAAACTGATTTTAAAGTACTTGTAAATTGGTTATTACAGCATATAATTTTACATTTATTAACTTTCTGTACTACAAATAACTGAATAAAACATCCAAGAACGGTTGTAACAGTTATTATACAATCTACACTATCTGTGTGATCAGGAAAAAAAACAATAATAATAAAAATGAATAACTGAATAAATAAATACACCGCAGTCACCTTGGCCCCAGCAGTAGCTCTGTTGCAGTAGAGCTTGGCATTGGTTTTGATGTTGTTGGGGTCTATTGTTAGGGCCTCTGTGTACAGCTGATATGCAGCCTCAAAGTCGCGATCCTTAAAGGCATTATTACCCTCGTCTTTCTTCACCTTCAGAGCCTTAGCATTCTGAAAGGAAGACAATCACCTTAATGTTAAATTTAGAGCTTAATCAAATAGAGCATTCAAATACTAATGACATGTTAATATTATATTTACAAAGTCTAAAGACAAGTATTGTAAATCAGAAGTAGCCATACTACTGTCATCTCACTGTATGAGCTTCACTTGTTTCACGTGTCCACTATATAAGTATAGAAGTTGAACTAACTGTCTAACTACAGCTGAAGCTCCAAGACAAGCATTTTTTAATACAGTAGCTGGTGACTGAATCTGCCTGATCTTTAAACACTATAGAAATACGTTTTCTTACTTTCAGCAGGCAACTACACTCTAAAAATCAGGTTTCCAAGCCAAACCAGTGACGCTACGGATGAAATGACATGACTTACTCTGCATGCTAGACGAGCCTTCTCGTGATCAGGTGCCATGCGCAGGGCCTGGACAAAAAACTGAACCGCCTTGTCAATACAGTCCTCGTAATAAAGACACAAACCTCTGACATACAAGGCATCTGCATTAGTGGAGTCCATTCTCAGGATATCACTAAGAGACGAAAGAAAAACAGACAAAAAAGATGAAAAAGGCTTTGATCAGAGCATCATTTGATTTAGATAAAAAGTACACAAACGTGTACACAAGTGAAAGTGAATATACCCTTGTCTTGCTTCCATAAAATCTTTTATGAAAAAGTAACATTTTCTCACTTCTAAATTGTCTTCAGAGTGCAGGTAAAATCTATATTAACCAATAATTTGTTTTACATTCTTAATAGCACCCTCACATATCATTGAAAGTGATGTGTTGCAGAACAAAAATGCCATATGATATCCAATTTATGCTGATTTTAAGTATTAACACATGATGCAGAAAGAAGTTGAATGAAAAGTGGGATAATTTACAGTGAAATGTAACGAACGGAAAGTTGAAAAAACTTTTCATTGAACACAGCTATTTGAGAGAAAAACAGCACTAATTACATGTACTTTATTACTGTCCAATACTTGCTTTCAGGACATTGAGTACCTGGCCACAGACTGCGCTTCAGGGTATCTCCCCAGCAGAGCCAAGCACTCTGCTTTCATGATCTTGAATCTGTGACAGGCACCAGCGAACTCCAGAGCTCGATCCATGCAAAAAACCACCTATACAGAAGAAAGTGTTCAATTAAGCACACATGGGGAAAAAAACTCTTTTGATTAGGACTTTTTAAAGCAATCGTTCTCAAACTAAGATGGCTAAGGCACCCTTTGTGGATATTATGTGCCACTGTGTTTCCACTGTGTTTCCTCTTTGCTTCCCACTCACACAAGAACTTTGTGCATTTCGTAGCTTTCTACACAGCTATCGCTGACCTGCTCAAACAAGGTGAGAGGACATGGAGCTGTTCTCTGACTTTACAGGTGACTGTAAGTGGGCACTGGATGGAAGCAAATTATGACTGGCCAGGATGTGCATGTAATTTGTGGCTAAAATAGATTTAATAAAGTAGATATAACTTAACCTTGATATAATTTAACTTTGTTTTCCACGGCCCCCTGCAGCCCCCAATTTAAGAACCAATGGTCAAGAGCGCGGTCCTCAACCTTTTTTGGTTTACATATTGTTTTCATGTAAAACAATATTTTTTACAACTAAAAACAAAGAGCGTAAATTGTTCCTTTAGAGTCAGCACCATACCTTTCTGAAGTCTCTCTTTTCAAATCCGAACTCAGCCATCTTCTCGTACTCCAGTAAAGCTGTTGCATTCTTGTGCTAAAAGAATCACAACCGTTTCAGAACACAAACCTCTCTGGTCAAGAGAAAACACATTGTTTAGCTGTGGTATGACCTAAAACAGTTTTTCCATTACAGCCTATGAGCACCACTAAGAGGAACCCTTTAAACTGTCTTTTAAACTGTCAATACATCCCAAAAAGATCTGTCACATGATCAGCCCTTAACTAAAAGGGTCAAGTATAGCAGCAGCTGGAACAGAACAAGTACGTGGACTGGATGCCCTTAAGTAGTGGACTGGGGACTCCTGTCATGGGCAAGAAAATTCACAACTCCAGGTAAGGTGCTGATTCATCCAAAAACCAAATGTAGCTTCCTTTCTTCCGGAAACTGATCAGCCAACATATGACAGTCTGCTTCTCGTGTTTTGTACTGAAGCCACAAAACTAAACTTTTGTGCTGAAGCTAAAATAAATGGAAGCTAGTACCCCACTAAGTAGCACTGAGCAAACTGCATGCCTAAATCACCATACACTCAGCTCATGCCACGTCTATACCATTGTTAATAAACAATTTTATCATTACTTTTTTACATTAGCTTCAAAGACATGTCTCGGCTGACTACTTTTGCGGTAAAGAGGAAAAATGTATAAACTGGAAGATTACCTCTTGTAAGGCCTGACTGTTAGTGGGATCCAGCTCTAGAACCTTTTGGAAGCAGCGACTAGCAGCCATAGCATTTCCTAATGATAAGTGGCACTTCCCTTCCCGGAGATGACCCTGTAAAATAGGCAGACACACACTTCTTGTACTACACATGGAGCTACTAGGTTGAAGAAAATGAAGCTAGTAAAAAGCAAACATGTCAGAGGCCAAATAATTGAAAGCTTCATTCAGACTGGGAGGAGGATTATTTTACACAAATTCGAAGTCCATCTGTCTTATTTTCCAACATGAGCATGGCATTACCAATTTGGAGCGGCCTTTCCAAACGGTGCACAAAAGTTATTTACCTGCTAAAACAGCTCTAGACAGATTTCCGTGCTAAGTCAGCTCTAGACCAATTTTGCTGCTAAAACAGCTCTACGTAGCTGAAATGTGTGAGCTGAAGGGTCAGTTAGCTGTACAGAAGTCAATTTCAACCAGGCCCAACACCAAGAGTAAGGTTGCAATGATAGCATCTTATCGTGTAAGTCACTTTCTCGCTAAACCCAAGAAATCGTTCAAGGACAGTGATGCTGTCAAAAAAAAACTACTCACCATTTTACTACTGAACACTTTCATAGAATTTGTTAACAATCTCCAGTTTCCATCACCACTGATGGTGCTCAAGTGAGGGGGGGCACACTAGTGGGTTCACTGCATTAAGCAAACAAAATGAATCCTTCCCGGACTTCCTTATTGATCATTGCATTACTCTGCCTCCACTGACTTCCCTTCTTCTCATGTGCATCCTGTTCCCCAAGTAAGCAACACACACACACACACACACACAGCCATCCACATGATGTAAAAGAAAACATGCTTCAGACCAGGCCACCTTCTTCCATCTCTCTATGGTCCAGTTCTGATGCGCACATGTAGGTGCTTTTGGCGGTGGACAGGGGTCAGCATGGCCACTCTGACAGGCCTGCTGCTACACAGCCCCATGTTCAGCAAGCTGTGACGCACCGTGTGTCCTGACACCTCTCTATCACAGGCAGCATTAACTTTTTCAGCAACCTGTGCAACAGCTCTTCTGTGAGGTCAGATCAGACAGGCTAGCCTTTGCTCCACAAGTGCATCAGTGAGTCTTAGGCGCTCACAACCCCATTGCCAGTTTACCAGTTGTCCTTCCCTTTACTCCACTTTTCCTGCTTTTAACACATCAAGTTCAAGAATTTTGCTGACCTGTATTACCCAGCTCTTGACTGGGGCCATTGTAATTCCCACCAAAATTGCACCATTTAGCTGAAGGGTGTAAAACTGCTGCTGCTTTGCTGTAATAATATTTGTCCTTGTACCTTCATAAAGCAGTCGTCAAGCCGCACAGCCTGCTGGGAGTCCTCCAGTGCCTCCCGGTAACGGCTCAGCATCATGAGGGTGGCAGCCCGGTTCCCGTAGTAACTGGCATTCTTAGGGCATGCATCTGTCAAAACAGCAAACAAATTAACATCAGTTCCCCCCACCCCCACCCCATTTTAATAACTGAAATATACCTACTAAGTGCTTAGAAGAACACTAACCACCCATTCTGTTAAGGCAGTGAACCGACGTCCTTGTTAGTTAGCGCTTCACTGAGAGATTGGTGCCTATAAACTACAGTTTTGCCCAAAAGCTATGACCCTGTTCACTTAATTCATGTTGAATATCAGAATTGCATAAGGCCAAAATCACATTTTAAAACAGATAAATCCTATTGTTCAGATCTGATCTGGGATGCATCATTGCTCTTTCAGTTCATCTATTGATGTAATTTTCTCCTATGAGGTCATGTTAATTCAATATCCCACTCTGGGTGAGCCAGAACTCTTACCGATGGCCTTTGTGTAGTAGTTGAAAGCTTCTGAGTATTCCTTCTTGATGTAGAACGCATTTCCCTTCTCCTTGAAAATTTCAGCCTCCCTAATAACAGGGAAAACAAAAGAAGTTTAGATTAGGTCATAGCTTAAGTGACTCCTCTTCACGAAAAGTGCAACGTAAGTATACAAGTGTTACTGCACTGCACAGCCCGCACTAGCTGTGTCATTCAAATTCAGCACAATTTGCTTCAAAATAAAAACTACACCTACACAATTTTACTGTGGTTCCAGAATTCATGGCTCAACCTACCCAAATGATATTACTCATTCAACCAAAAGCACTCAACCACAACATGATCTCAGGGTATGTGGAAGGAAACTGCTCCAAAAGCACAACTCGCTCCATCATGCTTATGACCCTGATATATGTATTTTTTAGAACAAACAATTTACTTGCATTCATCGTCATCTTCATCAACACACCATTCAAATCAGACAAAAACAGAAAACTGAGTCTCCTGACAAAGCATGCCTCATCCAGAAACATCAAATTCAACATCAGTAGTTCAAAGCAACTGCCAAATGTTGCACTCAGACAAAACAGTTCTGTCAACATTGTTCCCCCCTTTAAACTGCAAGTACATATCACAAAAGGAAAAGACACTACTTCTCAAGAGCAACAAAGATCAGCGACACCAGACCTGCCCACGGACCTCCTCCGGCCACTTAAGTAAAATGGCATGCCCAAAGGTACCCAGACAGCTGCAGAACGAGGTGACGATCCAGGACTGGTGTAGTGGGCACTGTTAAATCAAGAAGTACCACTGCAAAGACTGCTCTCTCAGACAAAAGTGGTGGGTCAGAGAAATGGGTCACTCAGACTGAGGCTTCCCACAGCTTAACGTTAGTAGGTCATGGGCTGGCACAGTGGTGGTTGTGTTTATTGCTTTCTGAGCTTAGATTTTGGTGACGCTAGGTGGTAATGACATCCATTTCTTATTTCATCACTTCCTTTATTGCATTTTATATCAATTATTATTATTTATATTACCCTCATTAGCCCAGCTTTCCTCACACTTTGGGCAATTATATCGTTTGAACATGGTACTTTAATGCATACTTATTGCGACTGCACATGTCTTGTGCCTAATATTATATTCTTAATGTTACTGTAAGGCAATTTTATCATACAAGGGAATGACAACCTTAATTTCCTCGCGGGTTGCCATGTCCCCCCCAAACGGACGTATTCAATAAAACTACATTTTTAAAACTTAAGACGTCTAGTATGTTGTCCTTGTGGCATCAATAAAACCTCACGTGGAGGTTCAGGAAAGCTATATCTCTCTTTCTTCGCCGTTTTAAATGTGTTTTTTTGAAGCTGCTGTACGATTCTAGCGTGGTTAGCATGTGAGCTAACCCAGGCCTTAAAGTCTTTCTCTCAGCAACAACCAGAAAACAAGACAACAGAACGAGTTTTGTAGGTAAGTTAAGATAAAAAGTCGTGTTTTGATTAGATAAAACCATCCAAATGGGCTGTCAGCATTTATCTAGACTCGTTTTTCCAACAATAAACCCGAAGAGAAATTCCACCAGCTGGAGTTAGCAGCGTTCAGTAAAGACCTCTTTCTAGTCAAAAGACATTTAATGACCACTATAACACAAAACCACGTTGTTTTCGTGTAAGTAGAGAGAATAAAGACTATAAATATGCTCCAAATTTAGGATTTATAGCATGGCTAGGCTGAACAAGGGAGCATCAATCTCCCCCTAAGAACTAAAACATACGATTCTGTTTACAATATGAGGTGTACACGGTAAAAAAAAAAAATGCTGTTCTCCCAGATTACAGCACCTCTCCAAGTCTTCCTCCGTTGGTATATTGTTCTCCGGCTCCACCGGCATATCACAGTCCAGAGCTGCCATGTTGCTCTTCGAGAGGGTTAAAAAAAAAATACAGGCCGAACATCCGGCGCTGTTGCGTCAAAGGGAAACAATCCTGTTGGGTTATGACGCCATCGGGCTAGCTCTCAGGTTGCATAGATTGTCATAGTTAATAGTTTGTTCCCCTTCCATCATTTTTTTCCTCCCCAATTTTGTAGCCTAATAATGTCAAGTAAAGATACACTTAGCCGACAAAAAAAAATCCAAAAATAGACCTACTTGTTCTTCTACTTTCGGCTGCTCCTGATTAGGGGTTGCCACAGTCGCTTCCTCTCTCACACCAACTGCCTGCATATCCTCCCTCACCACATCCATAAACCTCCTACTAGACCTTCCTCTTCTCCTCTCCCAACATAATCAGAGTCTCTCCACAGCGTATGTCCAAACCAACGCTATCTCGCCTGTCTGATTTTTCCTCCAAAAGGTCCAACTCGAGCTGTCCAACAAGTAAACCAACATTCAGAATTTCCAGGTGAGAAAAAAAAAAGTATTCTCTAATTCAGTAACATGTAGAACCTTTAATAATAGAAACTAGAAGTAAATGTTTTTGCCGGGGTTGATCAGTCTCTCATATCATTCTCACCCATTGAAGCAAAATTACTTTAGTTCATGGATGACTGAAGGCATTCCTTTACACACAGATCTCTTAAGATCCTGCCACAGCATCTCAACGAGACTGAGGTCTGGACTTTGACTTACAGCCTCTTGATTTTTTTTCTTCTTTTGCTATTCACATGTCAATTTGCTGGTGTGCATGGGATCACTGTCCTGTCGCGTGACCCAGTTTTGGCCCAGCTTAAGCTGCTGGACAGATGGCCTCACACTTGCCCCAAGAATACTCTTGTTCAAAGTGGAGTTCATTGGTGCCTCACTGACTAAACATTTCCTGGGTCCTGCGGCGGCAAAAATCATCACCCCTACAGAGTGTGGTGCATAAACATCTTCACCTTGGTGTAATCAGTCAAAGAAATATTACTTCAAAACTTCTGTGAGTCCAGATGCAATTTTACAAACCTGCCATATAACTTTGACTCGAAGGGTCTTTTGTCATTGTCACCCTTCCATGAAAGTCATATTTGCTCAGGGGTTTTCTAAGTCTGATGTCATGAACATAAACATTTCATTTTCATGCAGGGGCCTGTAGGTCATGTGATGTAGAGATTCGTTTTTTCTTAATATCTCTGAGCAATAACCAGTCCGACCAAGGACTGAGTTTGAGGGGACAGCTACTCCTTGAAAGACTCCCAACTGTTTTGAAGGCTCTTCAGTGGGAAGCAATCATTCCCATTGTAGAAGGGTGACATTATTTGGAGATATCCTTTCAACCCTTCCCAGATGTGCAGAAACAGTTGTTCCTCTGAGGTCCTGGCTGATGTCCTTTCTTTTTGGAATGATGTAGACACACACCTGAACACTCTGGAACACCAGACTGCCATAACATCTGCTTTTATAGAGGTAGTCACACTTATTGATGATTAACTAATATTTTGCATTTGATTAGTAACAACAGGGTGCCAATTAATCTTTTCATAATTTAGGAAGTAGGAAGGTTTAAACTTATTTTCCCTACCTGGTTTCTGAACGGTTTCTAAAATGACTGGGTTCATATGGGAGATTGTATGCAACCTCTTAATAAATAAATATTTCACCACCAATACCATAATTTTGAATGTCTGTCAACTCCAATCCTGACTTTCGAACAGTGACCTGTGTACCTTCATGACCAATGTTCTTCAGTCAATCAGTACTCAGTAGCTTTAACACTAGTGTCATACTGCTCAACCTGTTCACTGAAGAGTTTGTTTACATTGTGTTTCATGTAATACATTTTTCTACTTTCTGAAAACAGAAGAAAACACAACAATTACATACAAGTGATAACATACAAAATAATCATTTTATATACTAGGCCTAATAAATAGAAGAACAAATCTGAAAATAGCTAATACTGCCAACTCTTGCTTTGTGCTGTTGTGAATGAACAGTCAGATTTCGTTCTCCCCTGTCTGGGGCATGGGTTTCAAACCCTGGTCCTGGACCCTATCTGCTCTAAACATGCTACTGTTTTCCCTGCTCCAACACACCAGATCGAACTAATTAGCTCATGAATACACCCTTATTGGATTGAGGTGGATGTGGTAGAACAGCAAAATGTGCAGGGCAGGGGACATCTAGCACCAGTGTTGGTAACCTATCCTCTACACAGTAAGTGAAGTGACCATTTGTCATATGTGAACAAACCACAGCACATATAGTAAATATAGTAAATTCTTACTATAACCCAGTCTCCCAAGTGAAGTGGGCAGCCAGGAACACAGCACCCAGGTAGCAGTGTGTGGGGACGGTACCTTGCTCAAGGGTTCCTCAGAGGTGCCACTAGCAGTCCTGGGATTCAAACCCACAACCTTCTGATTGCAGGGGCAACTCCCTAACCACTAGGTCACCAGCTGCCCCAAAGAAAGCAAAGTCTTAACCACTCAGCCGCCTCATCTCATGTAAGGGCATTTGGCAGATGCCCTTATTCAGCGCGACTTACTTAGTTACAGGGTCAGTCCCCTGGTGCAGCTGAGGGTTAAGTGTCTTGCTGAAGGGCGCAATGGTAGAAAGCTGGAGTTTGAACCTGCAACTTTGTGGTCATCAGGCTCACGGACAAGTGTTTTACCCACCTCACTCTCCCCACTTAGGAATCAAAACCCAGTCTCCCATGTGACAGGCAGCATTACTTACCACTATAGTAAAAAAGTAGATACAAAGAGCCACCTGTGTACTGAAGTAGCAACTGTTCAAAGTTACCCAAAGTAATACTGGCATTATTATATCTCAAATGTAACTTGTTGACATAAAAAAAAATTAAATCATTATTAGATCATTATCACTATAGTTTTATTATTGTTTTGTATAGTGGTGAATTTATGTCTGCAGGCCAGAAAGGGCAGCAGCAGTCCAGTGTAAGGGCTCAGTACTGAAGCTCAGCTGAATGCTGAGTGTGTAAAAAGCAAAAAGAATCTTCTCTTTAGTCTTTAATACACCAGAAGAGCAAGATGAACCTTACAGTGCGAATATAATGCACAAGATTAATAAATGTATTATACTGAATTCACAGTTACCTAATTTGTAATTGAGGGACAAAAATCGAGAGAAAGAGAGAGAGAGAGAGAGAGTGAGAGAGAGAATTTTCCCCACTTTGCTGTTTCTGCCAGTGGTGTCTACAGCTTCTTCCTCATTAATGCAAAAGCATGCAAATGAAGGCGCCGTGTGTGGATGAATCAGCTGTTTGGTTTTGGCAGCAGAAAGCCAGGGCAGCACACTTGTTACCAGAGTGCCAGGGAACACGCTGTGAAAAGCTGATCAACACAATGGGAACAGAAACAAGGGCAATGGGACGTCAGCAGTGTCCTTAAAGTCACATAAAAACATCACCAGGCCTGCTGTATTCTCACAGGCCTGCTGTGTTCTAGTAGCTTCTCCGATTTACAGCTGGACTGCAAACTGCACGCTTTGTAGATTCTGTGTAATTTATTTCTTCTTTGTTTCTTTAGAAATTCAGTTCTCTGGTCAATTACTCAATTTGAATTCCAAGGAGAGGAGATCTTCAAGGCATTAACAGAAGTCCTAATGATGTCGGGGATGTAAAAAAAAAAAATCCATACATCTGTAATTTTTAGGTTACTTTTATTGAGCACAATCATGTTTGCATTTAAAATCCCAGCACTGCAGGGAGCACTAATTTTCATGATCAAGCTTTGATTAGAAAAAATAGGACTAAATTCTACTCTTATATTTTCTTCTTCTCTGTGTCCTGGCAGATATACCTAAATGAGATCTCAATTTGGTTAGGGCTTCAGATGATACTACTATGTCAGATAAACTGCTAATGACACTAAAATCAACCAATCACCCTTTTGTTTTCCAGGGGATAGGACTCAATTACAAATTAGGTGTTTGAAAACATTTGAAAACATTTTTCATCCAACAGCCAACCAAAACCAGACACTTTGTTTCAGTGTTCTCTGTGATATGGAGCCCTTCAGAGAAGATAACCATAATTACAATGTAATGTTTTTCCTAGAGGTTGAAACCTGTGTATGGAACCTTTATTTTTATGTTGAAAGGCTCTCAGATCTAGACATGAAGGAGACGACAAATATGGACAGAAGTGATGAAACAAAACAGACCCACCAGCAGATGGCAGAAGAGTACTTTAGTTTCATACAAGGCCCAGCTCTGCTGACAACAAATTGCAAATAAATTTAATAAATGCAATTGAGCAATCCCGGGAAAAAAATCATGTAGTACTGTGATCTGTAGCTATGAGGCCATATCTTAACACTTGAGTAGATTTTTCAAACATGTCTGTGTTTTCATAAACAAAGACCCCTCTTTTGTAAACAGTTGCATTGATGCATGTTAATGTGTTGCAAAAGTACCCAAAACACTGCTTGCATCTTAAAGGAATAGTTCAGTAAAACATCCAATCTACAGTGTTCCACCTTCCTCGATTACTTGTTTGCAGTTCAAATTTTGCTTCTTTAGTTTAGAACTGGAGCTATAAGGTTAACAATGCTCACAAACACTGGAAATCAATGGTCACTTAAATCCACATCTCCAAAACTTCTCTCAAGTCACACTTGAGACTCTTCATTACTTCGCTGATAACACCAGGGTCAGGAACTGACCTTGTATGAGATTCCACAGTGTTTATAATGGCCACTGATACAAAAACAAATTCTGGATCAGTGCTCCAACTTCTGAGGTGTTTTGTGAAAACGGACACTGTTGTTTAAAAAGACTGCAGCTACATAGTGTTTTGTTCATTTGTTACAGCTCACAGTATGTTGTACTGGGTCCACCACCCAAAGAATATCTGATCCATAGTAGTTCCGTGGTCAGAAACTGACCAGTGATGTATGGAGTAGAGGCTGATAAATTCTGCAGCAATACATGGGCTATAGTTTGTAACTGTACACCTGTAGAGGACCTATAATGTTGGTTAGTGTGCAGAAACAGAAGGGAGGGCAGGGATTTCTAATAAAGACAAATATTTTTAATGGCTGATAAAGCCGTGTGTGTGCCACTATGGGGGGTAGGCCCTCCAGTAGCTGGCGCTGGAGGATTTTGGAGTAGGTCTTTATTTCTGACTGAGGAAAAAGGTCAAGTGCACAGTTCAAAATGCTGATTTATGTACTGAGTGCGCATTTACAGAAAAGTGCTAACGCCGGGCTCTGTGGAAGTCTATATACTTACAAAGTTAACATGCACACACTAATAATAATGCAAGAAATGTGTTATTTTGGCAGTAATCTGATCAACACATTGACAAGCACTTC
>JBBPCX010000114.1:29366811-29422421 GCA_037974365.1 Hydrocynus forskahlii | reverse complement strand
TTATATTGTGCATTGTTTGAATGCTAATAAATATTTTCATAGTTTTGTAACAGATGTATTCTTTTAATAATTTAATAATAATAATAATCGGTGCATCCCCAGTAAATACATTTTCATGTGTCTTATTATCCTAATTTAACTCAGCAAGCGTTCTATCCTCAAAATAAAACTGATTCTGAGATCTGGCTGCTTTGCAGCTATACGCTACTTAAAATTCTTCACTAAAAACGCACATTAGGGGGAAAGAGGAAGTATGTGAGGACAAAAAGGGAAAATCTGCAGGAGCAATGAATAGAGATAGAGTGATAAGGTGTTGAGCATGAAAAGAGGAAAAGAGGACACTGACTGAGAGGCACACTCTGTCATTGGAGACTGAATCTAGCAATGAAAAGACACTTTAATTAGCTTGAATGAATAGAAAAAATTATAGAGCAATTGAGAATCTACAGTGTATTCGGTCTTTCTTTTCATTCTTTGTGTGTGTGTGTGTACCCATTTTGGAAAATTGAGTTGGGGACTTTGGAAACCTATGGGTAGCACAGAAATTACTTGAGAGAGACAAATCAACACAGAGAGCGATCAAAGAGAGAGAGCAATACAGAAAGGCACAAAAAAGGAGAGCAAGTGACAGAAACAGACAGATAACGAGGAAAGAGAGAGAGAGAACAGAGAGTTGAAAAAAGAGTTCAGAGTCTGCTGTGGGATTTTCTGTTGGTTGGTGATAACATATGAGAGAACAAACTTTTACGAACAAGAGTTCACGAGCATGATTCACTTTAAGAAGCTTTTAAAAATGACATACATGCACTGGTAGAGAAAGAGAGAAAAATAGCCAAAAAGAATAAAGAGTGAGAAACAGACAGAAGACAGAGAAATAGCACAATTGCACATGTAAACTCTGTTCTGCATCTTTGCACATCTCTGCTGCTTAGAATACAGTACCGGTCAAAATACCGTATTCATCCTCAATGTAACCATTGTCAATTGCACTGAACATTGTCTTGTCTTGTCTCGTTTAGTTGTGTTGTTGCTCTTGTGTTTTTTTTCTAGCTCTTTGTCCTGTCTGCAATTGTGATCTTGAGTTCTGTTCTGTTCTGCTCTTGTGTTGCACCATGGTCCTGGAGGAATGCGGTTTCATTTTTACTATGTACTGTGTGTATATGGTAGAAATGACAATAAAACCTACTTGACCTACTTGACTTTGAGAGAGAGAGATTCTGCCAAAAAGGTTCTTGAGTGATGCCGCAAAAATCTTAGTTCCTTGAGAAGACACTCTTATGGAATAAAAGAACCTTCATATAGTGTAAAGGTTCTTTACCAGTTTAAGGGGTCTTAACATTTAATTTTGTGGGAACTTAAAAAAGGTTATTTAAAATCATGGTTCTTTAAGAAATATCCAATGAAAGGTTTCCCAAAAGTGGGGGTGCGCAAGACAAAAAATTGTAATAGTGGTAATTTAAAAGCCTTTCTTTTAGTTTGCATGCATTTTAAAATGTCATGTTTTTTATTTTAATTAAAGAGACTGGATTCTGTTGAGAGAGCCCTGAGGCCGTCTGCAATTGCATCCCACATTGCTGAGCTTTGTGCAGTGGAGACACACCCCTCGCTGTGACACAGTAAGTAAGACAATTTGTCACTCAATATTATTGTGGCTACTGGCTAGGAGACCATATTATAATTCAATTGAAGCCAGCATAGTAGTGATACCTGGGCTGTTCAATGACCCATGGGTCCTGGTTGGGCAGGTCGGGGCAAGCTTTTCACAAAATATTGCAGGTTTGGGCAGGTTGGATACAAAAAATTAACTTTTGCTTCACCTAGAGGGCAAAAAGTCTCTGCAGACCATAAACTAAAAACAAAACATACTCAAATTTGTGGTTGGGTGGTCAGGTCGGGTTGCGGTGGTTGATTAACTAATATTTTTGCGGGCTGCGTAAGTTTATTGCAAACAGTAAATGCATTTGAATATTTGTTATGTTATCTCTGTGGCAATGTTTCTCTATTATTTTGCACACAATTAACCATTAAACCTCATACCTTCATAGAGGTGTAAATGCACTATGGTGTGTCTTCTTTTTGTGGAAGGGAAATGAGGGGGTGCGTCAGCTTGATCAGAATGTAGAAGGTGGAAGAGAGACAGACATACAAAGATTCTAACACTAACAACACGCCGGCCAAACTTTAAGGAACCATCAGTGAACTCCAAAAGTCTCACCCAGATGGACTGTTTATTGTCGCCAGAGATTTCAACCATGGAATCTGAAGGCAGTTCTCCTTAAATTCCATCAATATGTGGACCTTTCAACGAGGTGGTCGAATGAGCTGGGCTGTGTTTACACAAACATCGCTGGCACGTACCCCACTGAGCCCCGCCCCCACCTCAGCTACTAGGACTAAATCTCTGTGATGCTGATTCCAGCATACAGACCGCTCAGCAGACGTGCCCAGTCTGTTCTCAAGTATATGAAAACCTGACCCCAGGAGCCATCTCTGCCCTTCAGGACTGTTTTGAGCACACTGACTGGCGCGTGTTTAGGGTGCTTACGACCTGTGGCGGCTCTACCAGCCTGCAGGAGTACACAGTGCTGGTTATTAGCTACATCAAGTGCATCAGTGACATTAGTGTCTCCAAGACTATCACCACACACCCCAAGCCAATGCTCTGAATGACTGTGGGGGTGCACACACTGCTGAGACCCCAAGACAGTCTCGTCAGATCAGGTGATAAGACTGCTCTGACAACAGCAAGAGCCAGCCTGTTCTAGGCCACCAGAGTAGTGAAGTGCACACATGCTCAGAAAACCCATGGCCACTTACAGAACAGTGGGGACATATGGTGCATGTGCCAGGTTATCTGGGCCATCACCATCTCCAAAACATCTCCTCCTGCCTGTGAAGGTAAGGCCCTCTTTTAGATGTGCTGAATCACTTTTATGCATGGTTTGAAGCACAAAATGACATGGCAGTGAAGAAGACCACCCTGCCCCCAGTGAAAAGGTACTCTGCCTGTCCATGGTTGATCTGAAGATTTCTGGTCATGTGCTCCGACAGTATGCAGACCAACCAGCAGATGTTCTCACTGACATCTTCAAATTCACCGTTGTTCCAACATACTTCAAAGCCGCCACCATCATCCCCATGCACTCACAGGAACCATCAAGAAGCCCTTCAAGAGACTCATCATGAGGTACACAAAATCACAGTGGACCACCTGCTAATGTAAGAATGTTGTTCATAAACTACAGTTCAGCATTCAGCACCATGGTTCCTCAGCATCTGACTGGAAAGCTGAGACAACGGCTAACGGACTGGTGCAAAGCCAACAACCTGTTTCTGAGAAAAGGTGGTTGTTGACTTCAGGAGAGCACGTGGTGACCACTCTTGTAACATGCTGAACATCAACAGATCCTCAGAACAACCAGTTCCTTGGTGTTCACATCACAGAGAACCTCACTTGGACCCTCAACACTAGCTCCATCATTAAGAAATCCCAGCGGTGTGTCTACTTTCTGCTGAGAGGAATGCAGATGTTCTATAGAGGGTGTATAGAGAGCAGCTTGTGTAGTTGCATCACAGCTCGGAATGGAAATTGCACCATATCAGATCGCAAGACCCAACAGAGGATAGTGAGAGGCAGAGGATAGCGAGAGTCAGACACTCAGAAAAAGAGAGAGATAGAGAAAAAAGAGAGAAAAAGTGAGAGACAGAAAAAAACATGCAGAGAAAGAGAGGGAGTGAAAAAGAGAGATGCAGTGACAGACCGAAGGACAAAGAAATCGAGAAAAAGAAAGAGAGAAAGTGTGTGTGAGTGAGAGAGAGAAAGAAGGAAAAAGAGAGAGGGAGTGTCTCACTGACTGTAGAATTGAAGCGGAGGTGACAGATGTTGCAGGAGATAATCTGTTTCTTTTTGATTGGCTGCGGAAGGCCGAACGTGTGGCTAATCACCGCCTTTTGAACTGGATCCATCTATAGAAAGAATAGACAAACACACACACACACACACACACACACACACAAACAATACACACAGTGTTTGACTCTGTGTTTTATATTCACATTTATAACTTCCAGCAACCTGAACCTGCATCTCCTCACAGTACTGTACTAAAATCCACCTGAAAACTAGTCCAAGTGATGTCAAAGTCCAAGTGAGTACTATACACTTTCTATTGCTAAGACAGACGATTTCTAATATTATGGCAGATTATGTATAATCATATTAAATTCATTATCTATAATAAACACTGTGATGGGCTGGCACCCCGCCCTGCGTGAGTCCCTGCCTTGCGCCCACTGACCATGGGGTAGGCTCCGGGTGCCCACGACCATAGTGAGGAATAAGCGGTTACAAAAAACGAGTGAGATGAGATCTATATTAAACCTATTAACTATATTAAAGGAATAGTTCAGCAAAAAAAATTAACTTATTCTAGATGTATTCAATAGGCTATGACATGTTTGAGGTTAAAATGTTTCTTTATTGGATCTACAAGGGTAACATTGTTAACAAGTCCTAGAATTCTAAAGTCACCCAAATTGCCCACATATTTTACAAAGACATTACGAAAACTTGTTGAGTGGCCACTGACTTGGGTGCAGTGTTCACGTAATCTAAACCTTCTTTACCACTATTTCTTCCAAGACGGTTTTCAAGTTTTGTGCACTGAACTTTCTGCCCATTTACACATCACATATACAAACATTTATTTTTCAAGAATCACCCAGTGTAAGGTTCTTTAAGAGATTCAAAAATGTTTTATTTATTTTGTTTTTATTGCATCGCACAAACCCTACTGGTATTCCTATTTTAAGAGTGTATAGAGGGAGGTGGGAGAATGAGAGGGAGAGATGATTGTGATACTCAAATCATGAAAGAAATCCTCTGTCAAACACTTTCTCAGTGTTTTCTGCTTGGAGACAAAATGCTACTAGTGTCCAGGCGGCCTGCTTACAGTCTTCGACAAGGTTTTGCGACATGGCCGTAAAGGAAAATACAAGGTTCATTCTTCCCCTGAGGAGAAAAATGATTACATAATGCTTAGACTCCTGATGCTTCACAGCTGACCGTGTTCCAGAGCTGATGTCCACTCCAACAAAGAGGTGATACACTCAAAAAGAGTTTGGCAGATTATGTTTTGACCAACATGTATCGGGGGATAAGCACCTTAGGCAGGAGTTTGGACAGAACAAAAAAGTTTTGACAAAAAGTCTGCAGGAGATTATTCCTAATTTGTTTTTGCTTACATTTAACACCACTGAATACCTCATAACAGTCCGTACTGGTCAAGACCAACCTGGCCAGGTAACAGCTGTAATGGCCTGTAGTTTGATCAATGATTAGTGGCGTGGCAGGAGGCCAAATATGAAGTGCAGTTTTACAAATGACATATTTCATTGCTTTTCTAAGTGTAAAGAAGTACAACATCAGCACGGAACAAAACATGACACATTTCTACCTATTTTAGGTATTTGCTTTATTAGTTGTATGCAGCATGTGCAAAAATGTGGCCCTTTTAGTCAGTCCACTAGTGTTATTTTCGGGGTCAGAAGTGTTTGTAGACAAAAAGGCATAGCATCCCATCTAGCCTAGGGCAGGATCAGGGCAGTTCTGCAGCTTAAATATTTTCTTTGTCAGAATGACCAGACTCATTTTTGACTCATTAGGCCTCAGCCCAACTCAAGTCAATTATTTACTTAAATTTACATTCACAGCATTCGGCACACACTCACATGCAGACGAGCATACAGCATACAGCATACATTCTTTGTAAGCAGCAAAGAAAACACATCCCTCACCCTAGTAAATGAATGTGTATTTGTTATCCTTACTGCTGTTTGAAGAGGTTGATCTTCAGTCGGCATTTGGAGACAGTGAGGGATTCCGCAATTCTAACAGTCAGAAGAAGTTCATCACTAGAATTTGGTGCCAAAATAGAGAACATTCATGTTTTCAGCTTTGAGGAGGGTTGGGTCAGTTTGGGTTATGCTTGATGCCCTAAAAGGGTAAGCAGTGATCTGGGGTTAGATCAATGCTGATGGGTAAGAAGAAGTTGGACCATTTTTGGCTTTGTAGGCAAGCATTAAGGTTTTAAATCTAATGCGAGCAGCCACAGGAAGCCAGAGAAGGGTTTGCACTAGTGCAGCAAAAGATGAAGAATTCGCCATACCCAGATCTGATTATTGAAAATCTGTGCTTAAATCTTTAACATGCTGTGCAAGCAAAAAGATCTATGAATACGTTTGCACTAGAGGCATTGTACAGAGAAATGTGGAAAATCCTAAATCAAGAAGAGGACTGTTAGCTGGCTACATCTGCAGAAATATGCACACAATTGCTCTCAGTTGGTCTGAGACTGGAAGCACAAGGGATGCATTTCCAATAAAGTAGCTAGAGAGTGGGGTGTTTTTTTGAAAATACAGTTACAACCACTAGTGTAGTTTGACAAATGTAGACAATTTCATTGACTAAAATGGTATTTTGTCACACTAAAATTAAGTACTATGTCGCTATCAACTTGAGGTATGCATAAACAGTTTGAGAAACATTCATTATGTTTACATTTATTCTGCTTGGCTTTCAATATCTCATCTCACTACGACTCTCAGAGCATTAGCAGCACCTGTCAGTCTGTTATGTTTGCATCTCTCAGATGTGGTTCCTATATAATTATTTAAGCTACAGCATTTACAGCAGGCTAATGGCTTATCACTTCTTTACCTCAAGACCCTTTCAGCTCACCCCCGCTGAGGTATCAAATCATGTCTTTAATATGCAGCTCAGTGTCAAACTATATTTGGTTCACATGCCTGTGCATAGGCAGAAGGTATATGGGTCGGTGCATTAGAGCAAGGAGTGTACTGATCTTGTATAAGCTGATGTCTGCTGAATCCTAATGGATGTAACAGCTGGATGAATGTAGTTGAATGTACAGTGAGGGGAAACATTCACATTTGTTGTGCATTTAGCTGAATGCAACCAATACAAATTTACACTCAACGTCCTTACACACAAAGAAATATTTTAAGAAGTACTTTGTTGCTTTATTTCAAAGCTATCACTGGCTTTTACAGCTTCGAAACTTAGAGCTTCAAAGAAGTAATTCTGCAGCATTGAGGTTCAGATTTGGCCCATTCCTCTTGGAAAACCTTTCCCAAGATTATGAGTGTCCCTAGATTCCCAAGATTATTCTTGCAGGTTCAAAATCCTCCCATAAATCCATAACGTTTCAAAGGGATCCAACGGCTAGGCCATGCAAGCGCCTTTACTTTATTTGGAAACAAGTCTTGAGTCATTCTGGTTGTATGTTTGGGGTCATTCTCTTTTTGAGACCTTCATCTTCTTTCCTTTCTTGGCCAAGAGTAAATTCTCCTCTAATGTTTCCTGGTATACCACGTCAGCTGTTCCAGCTGTTCCACTGTCTTATGATAGTTTAGAGAGAAGATTTTGGTCTGAAAAAATTATTCACAATGATTTGCCACGATATCATTATCGCCATTGTGTATAATAACTCAGAACATACATGTAGCGTCAGTGGTGGTTTTGTATGGTGAATAAAAAGGCTACACTGCAGTTTAGTAATCACAAGGAACCTGATTCCTATCACTACAACTGTAAAGAAATCAGGTACTTCTTCTACAGAGTACAACTATCACTACACATGAATATCTAAATGAATTTAAAATATGCAAAAATGTAAAAATCCTCAGGAAGTATACAGGCTCACTTATGAAAGCAAAAATATGTTATATAAATACAAAAATTCATCTTCATCAGTAGCTTAAGTGGAACTTTATTCAGAAATTCTGTGGTTTAAGCACATTTGACTTTGGATGGAATCCTGTGACCAGAAACCCATCGCTAAAGCTGGGCATACACTGTGCGATTTTTTCAGTCGCGTTATTCAGCTCCTGCTCAAATTATACGACTAAATCGCAGGGGTTAGAAGTTTGTAGCTCACGAGTCATGTTCTCACACTATACGGCCCGATGCTCTGATGCGACCTCACGAGGGGCGACCAGGATTTCAAACAGGGTTGATTTTCTTGCGACCATACAATTGCTGATCGGGAGCTGGTCGTGATGTTAATC
Source organism: Hydrocynus forskahlii (assembly GCA_037974365.1). NCBI lineage: Eukaryota > Metazoa > Chordata > Actinopteri > Characiformes > Alestidae > Hydrocynus > Hydrocynus forskahlii. The sequence continues at coordinate 29,414,333 of JBBPCX010000114.1, read as the reverse complement.
GCTTCTTGTTACCCCATGTTTACTACACGATGCACGATACACGATTAAGGCGAAACTCGGGCCGATCCCCAAAATGGTCGCACAAGTGAAAAATTGTCTTAAAATGGGCCAAAAATCGCACAGTGTAAGCCCGCCATTAAGCAAATTTAACATTGATTGGAATCCTGTGGCTTGAGCACATTTGACCTTGTTCGGAAACCTATTTCTCAAGCACATTTAATAGTGACTGGAATCCTGTGGCTTAAGCACAATGAACAGTGATTTGAAACCCATGCCTCAAGCACATGTAACAGTGAGCTGAATCCCATGGCTTGAGCACATATAACAGTGACTGGAATTCTGTGGGTTGAGCACATGTAACAGTAATCAAAATCTGACCTTGTTCTGGATCCCATGGCTCAAGTATATTTTACTTGTAGTTCAGTTCCCCTGGTCTAGATCAAAGCAGAAAATGATGCATTGTTGCACTGTAGTGTGTCTGATTTTCCAAACTGAATTAGTATTGTACAAAGATGTGCTATTTGATAGATTCCCACTAATCCCCTCAACCCCTGCCCATCTCAAACTTCTGAGTGGGAGACCTTCCTAAGCAGTACCCTCACAAACCAGAATCAGGGTGCCCACTCCAACAAGGTTAACTGACCCACACAAATGAGCAAGAGAAGACCAATCACGAAAATGTCACCACACTATTTTTTTGTTGTGCGGGTGCCCTGAGCCAGTCCTAGCAAGATGGGTGGCTGCCCATGACATCCAAACCTAAATCCCATTTGTCTTTTGCAAAAACCAAAGCAGGTCTGCAGAAAGGAGACGACGGTTTACTCTGTCTCTGGTCCATTTAGAAGTCTTTGCTTGGAATTTCATTTTTATATTAATAAATTGCAGCATAATGTAGTAATCTAAAATCATAATTTAGATTCATGGATGGCCATAACTGGAAGCCACAGAGGATAAAATGACTGGTGGGCCTGTGGGACCCAGCTAGTATATAACAAAATTCTATTTTTTTTTCTTAACTGAGACACAGACCTAAAAAATGTGGGTTACTAGTCCTATTGACTAAAACAAGAAGATTGAGTTGGGAGAACTGACTCTTTTATAGTAATAGTGCAAATGCATTGAACCCTTAAAGTTTCAAAAGTGACACTAAACTAGCAAAAGTACTGGTTCCTCTCTGAAGATTTGATAGCTCTAGGGACAGCCCCTCTAAATGCAGATAAAGTGATGAGATGAGAGGATGAGAATTTCACTGTTACTGTTTATGTCAAATATATGTAAAAAAATAATGAGTATGTTAATCATTTCAAATCACACTCTTAGGACAGGTCATGTGTTTATTGTCACACAATCAAGCTAAAGTTAGCATGCTGACAAATTCATGGTCATTTCTGACCTTAGAACTGATTATAGTCCAGCTCATTAGCATCCAAGCTCCAACCAATTCAATAGGCTGTGACACTTTCTATTTAGGTTAAATAGCTGTTATGTGAACTTTCTGGGCCATTTGCCCAACTTTGCAACAGCAGCTATGAAAGACAGATCAATTAGAGAGACTGTCCCAGCACTTTTGTTAGAACGAGGTAGAGGAAAGTGTGGAAGTGTGAACATACTGACCGTGCTGAAGTTGGGGAAGAGGCTGAGTGGAGAGGAGCCTTTAACCCTCAGAGGGAGAATGTGCTTTAGCTCCAGCTGAGGTTGCAGTGGTCGGCCAGGGAGCGGCAGAGACGTCAGTAAGGGACTGCCCTGGACAGGACTTCCTGTAAGGACAGGAAACAAGAATAAAAAAAAACATTATTTATCAGACTGAGAATTTTTCTTCAAAACTTTGAATAACCAGTTATCAGTACTGAGTAGGCTATCATGAGTAGCTCAGCAGTTTAGGACTGTGCTTCCAAATGATGAAACTGTCCAAGAGTCGGCCCTGTCACATTGCAGGCTTAATTTGCCTGCTAAACTCACCTATTAACTGCCAGGTTTACTGAGTGCGTTTATGGAAAGGAACTACTAGACTATACTGGACACTGGCCCTACAGGAGTAGATTTGGCATCTAGGGGGTCCCTGAGGGCTGTCCTTGAGAGATACCACTGCTTTGGAAAGTTGTTCAATGGAATTTGGGAAGAGTGAACAAAATTCAGTTTATGTGTGTGGTCATGTGTTTGTATATTGAGCACAGCTTTGACTATGACCCAGCCAATCAGGTTTTAGAATGTTCTACGCCCATTTTGAGGCTAACTGCTCTAGTTAGCAATAGGAGCAGACTACTAACAGAGTATGATGATGTTGGCGATGCAACTGTGATCTCTGTGGAGGTGTGCAGTACCACCGAAACAGGTCAAGAGAGGATGCCATCTCTCACATCCTGCACAACACCCTCATGCATGTGGACAGTAAAACAGGAACTATGTTAAACCGCTATTTGTAGACTACAGCTGAGTTTTCAATACCATAGTTCCATAGTTCGCAGACTGTTCACTAAGCTGAGAGACCTGGGAGTAAATACTCAGCTCTCTGGGAGGGTACCGGACTTTCTCACTGCCAGAGCCCAAGTCGTCAGAGTGGGCAGCTGTGTGTTCAGAACCATTACCCTTAATATCAGAGCTCCAAACGGTTGCATGCTGAGTCACCTGCTGTACATACTCTACACACGTGACTGTGTGACACCTCGAAGCTCCAACAACATTCTGAAGTTTGTTGATGATATGGTAGTGCTCGGCCTCATGTCGAATAACCTAAAGGAGGTGTAGAACCTGACAACAGGCTCACAGTCTCCAGCTGAAGGTCAGCAATACAAAGCAGTTTGTTGTGGACTATAAGAAAGCAGTTTTCGGTAGTGACCAGCTCTTTTAATTTACGAAAAGCCAAATAAATAGTGAACCAGTAGAGATGGTAAGCTTTAACTGCCTCTATGTTCAGATCTCCGAGGACCTCACCTGGTCACAACACACAAACACTCTGGTCAGGCGAGGCAGTGTTTTTACCATTTGACCTCCCTCTTTCTACTCACCTTTCTCATGTTCACCATCTCTCTCTCTCTGTTTCACTCTCTCTACCATCTGTGCTCTCTGAGTTCTGCATCATTGCTCTCATATCTTTTGCTTGAGCTGCACAATATATTAGTGCAGCACATTGTAGCCTCCCGGCAACATATTACCCTTTCTGCTCTCCACACCACACCAAAACATGATTTTTAAATTCTAAACGTGTGCACCATGACTACACTGGATAACATGTTTGTTGATTATCCCACAAGATGCAGTGGTGGAAGAAAAAAAAGTTATATATATATATATATATTCTACTAGTGCAATTTGTATACTACTATTACTATTTGTTTATTATTTAACTCTGTCTTATTTTATTCATGTCTTAACTATATGCCTCACTGAGTCGACTGCACCTTAAATTTTGTTGTTCCTTGGAAAAATGACAATGACAATAAAGATTCATCTTATCTTACCTTATATATATATATATGAGAATCACTCCTGCAAGTGTGTTTTTGTCTCCATGTGCCAGTTGCAGATATGACAATCCCTAGCTCATAGTGAGCGAACAGTTAAGTGGCAGTGAGGACCTACACTGTGGCATTTCATCACTTGTATCTTTTAGTTAAGATTTGACTTCATGTTGGAGGAAGGGTAGTAGTTAGTGTGACTTGTTAGTTAGCAAACCAGCTTAATACATAAGAAAAATAATAACACAGCTCATCAAAGGAGTGTTCCAGTGATATGAAGAAACTTTCTTTCTTTGTATTGATTCAAGAAGCTGAATCACATTACAAAAATAATCACTTTCAAATCGACCAGATATTATACTGGATCCGTCTCCACATATATTCTTGTTAAGATTCCAGCAGTTTCTCTAAAAGCAGAAACATTACTGTAAGAAAAGGGAAAGGAAAACTTTGAATAGTTCTATTTGGCATTATAATGACTACACTACACAGCTAACCCAAAGGAAGGGAATTTTGATGATCTGCACCAGATATACCACCTTCTTCATGCATTAACAGCACCTGTTTGGCAGCTCACGGGTGTGTCATTAACTTATTTCACTTTTTTTTCTTTTTCAATATGATAGGTTTATAATAACGATGTTATTTCTTATGTCATTTTTATGACATACTATCTTGTGATAAGATATATATTCTCATGAATAAAATCATATTCATTCTGTCCCTGATTCAGTCATATTCCTGAATTATTCTTATCATCAACACATTCCACATTGGCATATTAACATAAAAATGCATCAGTAAGGGCCTGTGCTCATAAGATTAAACCTCTGCAATGTGTATAAAAGCTTTCTCCTTAGCCCACTTATGCAGCTGGTACTTACCCTTACCCATTACCCACCTCAGCTCTCTCTCTCTCCCCCTCACTCTCTTCTCAGCTCAACACTTGTTGGTAACAGTAGTCTTTTTGCTCTCCAAGGAAAATGTTCCCCTCTAGCTAATGATTTTTTAAAAGGCAATTTTCCCATCTCCAAACTTCAATTCACAGCAATCACTGTTGGCCCTTTACCCTGGTTTCTAGCATCACTGTGATGTTTGTTTTATAATTACAACACTACATGTCACAACAACATGCTAAAGGGTTAAGTTTTTATTTTGCTTGGTTGCAGTGTGCCACTGTAGAATGGTTCTGTCTGGACAAACCTGTACACAAACCAAAAAAACCCAACACATCTACTTTGATAACTGTCTACAGTGTTTCCCTTTTATTTCAAATGGATGATCATGGAATCAACAGTATTTGCACTAAAATTAAAATCAATAACTTTTCAATGTATCTGACAACTTCAGTATGTTACAATATTAGCATTATATTTGGTCCGTGTGATGCTGTCTTGTCCATTACCATCTACTTTCTCTCATCTCTTTGATTTCTCCCCCCCCCCCCCACCCCCCAGCAGGAATGACACATTCTCTCATTGGCATGCTGATTGCTAATTAGTGATTATGTGCATTTGTACTTAATACTAAGTGCAAAAGGTGATGCTGTGCATTTAAACTAAGACTAACAAGATTATTACATTCAAAGCAGAAAAATAATTAGCATCCTTGAATATGCAGCATTTGTATTTCAAAACTCATATTTAGTGCTGCAAAATATATCGTCTGCTAATCGTTATTACAGGATCAGCTTACGCAATACTGATCTCACAGATGGCTGCAGTATACCAATGAGCCTCTAACCAGTCACAGTCTATCTGACAGGGTCACAGCTCCAGATGAGTTACTGGATGTTCTGATTAATTGAGGTCTTCATGTAATCCAACAAACATATTTTATTCTTTCACCAACTGCTATAGCCAGAATAAGGAGATACACTTAAATGTGTTCGTTTTTGTGACATCGCAAAATCTATGATTTGAAAACGCACTGATTTTGTAACTTATTTTCTCTATATATGACTGTATGGATGGAGGGCGTAGACCAACCATTTGAAAAAAATGTTTACTGACTTTAAGCCTTCTTTAATTCTGGAAAAGTGAGGATATGGGCCCTTTGATATCTTGAAAGGCATCCCAAATGCAACATGTAGCATCAAAACTGCAGTACTGATATTTTGTCCATACTGTGCAGCTCTAATCATATCTCAGAAAGCCTCTGTTCAAGTTTTGTAAGATGTAAAGGATATTTAATTTGCACGTTTTTGTGAAATGCAAAAAGACAGACATACATTCTCATTCTCAGCTTGATCTCTCCCATAACATAGAATCAGAGCTGGGAAGTAAGTATATACTTGTTTACTTGTGTAAAGTTTGTTGTAGTACAATGATAGGAAACAAGTATTCAGACACCTGTAGCACATATGTACACTTCAAAATATAGACCCAAAATATAGACCCGAGCTCAAATACATTCTGTATAGGAAAAACTCTGAACTCTGCTGGGTCCATGGGATGCTAAAGTACTATGTCTGGTTCAGACCAAGATAGACCCAAGCCCGGGGTAAAACAGGCAACAATATTTATTCCATAAATCAGCAGAATACAAAAAGCAAGAGTGCCAAAACCAAAAGGCAGTCCAATAGGCTATCATTTCCAAATAGTCATACCAAAGAACCCAGCCCACAGTAGAGTCCACATAGTCAGAGTCTAGAAAGGCACATCTGAATCAAGAAACAACAAAGCGGTGAGGCAAGAATTAAAGTCAAGAAAGAAAGACTGGGTAACAGAAACAGATAAATCTAATAACAAGGTACAACAAACGCTCGATATGAAGGGATAGTCCATACATCTGTATGTGGAAGTCTGAGGTATATACGTCTATTGATTATTTGATTAAAACTGAGATGAATTAGATCTAGGCATGAGGAGTTGTTGTAGGGAATAGGGGCAGAGTCTGGGGTTAGTGGTCTGATGGGATCAGACATCAAGATTGTTTCACAGTTATTATGTTCATTCCAGTTTCCTTCCCTCCATGCTTTTGAAAATGTCCATCCCAGGGACTTTTGTATATCTTTCTTGTCTATGATTATTATTGTATTACAATATTGCTTCTTTAATGAACTTTCACTTTCACACTTGGTTTAATATTAGACGTGACCCTACAATTGATCGGATCAGACATACATGTAACATATCTTTGTTAAGCTGTGTTTCAGTGAATCTTTCAGAAAATATTCCCGCATAAAGCATTTTTCTCACTGTTACTGCTCAGCAGAGAGCTAACATTAGTTAAACTAAATCATATAACTAAACATATAATGTTCTTATATAAGTACTTAATATTACATTACATACACATGATTTGTGGCTGCAGAGTGAAAAAGAGTGGCTGGTTGAAAAAACAATCCGAGGACCTGGCTGGTTGTCCATAATGCAAGTTTTTTTAACATTCTGTACTATTCTATAAGACATCTGTGAGACTCCAGCAGCTTCATCTATCGAGGTTTCAGTGAGAGCATATGCATAGATGAACAGATTGTCAGTTCCATCATGCCGCAGACAAGGGTGGAAGAGCGGAAGGTAAATAATGTGGTGACCTCAGGTAGGTCAGAATTCTCTGGCTTTCTGGTTAGTGACAGCATTTGTGTGTACCAATGACAAAAGGAATGGAGTGAAAGCACATCTCTTATTTAGAGGAAGGTTATTAGCGCTCTGGGGTGAGTAGGACTGATAGCCTTGTTGCTGTCCTTGCTTGGGCTCTTTACCTGATTAGGGACTCACACAAGGCAGGGCTGCACATGCGTGCTGATGCTTCAGTGACAGCACTCGTATGATATGAGCTTAATTCAAAACAGCTGTTTACGTATCAGCGATTGTACACACTAAATACGCCTTCAAGATTACCAAGACAAAAGAGGTGAGTTTCAGGGTCTGGGTTTCAGCCACATGCCATGAGGGCTGCAGTTACAGTCTCCACACACCCTGCAATCTTGTCCTAAGTGGCAACAGCAGCAAGGCAATGGACAAGAAGGACAAGGTATTCAGCCTTATATAGTGCCTCCCTGTTAAAGCAGGTGGTTCTTGAAACCCAGTCTGTGGTTTTACACAGTTTGCATGCGAATGGGTTTCATCTCGTGTAAAATTTCCACACATATTACTGTACTTGACATTAACCTTAACAAGTCGACTGTTGGGACCAGTGCCAACTCTTGGATATTACGCGGCAAGTCAGCTGTTACATGCAACCCCTAGAACATGAACCTTTCTGGTTTCGGAAAGTTTTTGTCCTCACGGGATGGCGGTTTTTGAAAATGCCATGCATGTGGCCATTCAGAAAAACAACTTCAGGCTGAACTGATTTGGGCATGATGCCAATTACAGGGTAGATTTGGTTCAGATTCATGCACTGCTGGAATCAATCAGATAACGAGCACTGCTACTTATTATTCTGCTTCAGTTTTGCTACACTTTATCGCAGCAAGATCCAGGTCACAGACAAGATCTACTTTGAAGGCATCTCCCAGTCAATCATCAGCATGACTAAGACATTAAACCAGGACAGGTGTGTTTCAGCAGGATTGCTCGGATCCTCATGATAGTATAAGTGTCTGTTCTCTGTCTGTGTCTTTTCCCTCCTTTTTGCTCTCTTCTGTGGTGATGAAGGGATGTAGAGAGAGTGGGCTCAGACTGAAATGGGTCGTTCCACTTAATCTGCTTACCATGGCTGAGTCCTGGACAGACAGCCTCTTGCAGTCAGTCTCTCGCTCTCTCCTTCCTTTCCCTCTGTCTCTCACACTTCTGTCATGTTCTCCTTTTTGTCTCTCTCTCCATCTCTTTCCTTTTTCTCTCCTCTCTCATTAGTGTGATTGTGTCAGCAATCACACAAATATTCTTCTTAAGTTTTATTTTTATTATTCGTTTTATAGCCAAGAAACAGTCCCGCTTCTTGTCAGAGCCCATGAGGAATTTGGGATGGTTCCAACAGCAAAACATTTGTAAATATCTGTTGTGTTGTGGGTGTATACAGTTGTTTGATCGGTTGATCAGGAGCCAAATACTGATCCTTTAATTTTCCCTATTGACTTGCAGTGGCCATTGTGATGGCACATCACTCTGTGAGCTAGGCGGTGGTCGGTGGCTTCAGAGCAGAGAAGAAATCACACAGTGTTAGGAGAGACAAGCCCTGTGACCGAAATGAGTCTAAAGTGCGCTAGTTTGAGAGTTTAACAGAAAGAAACATTTTTTTTCTCTGCTGTTTTAATCTCTTTCATGGCTAGAGGTGTCTAAGCATAAACTGTCTGTTAAGAGGATGAGGTTTAACACCCCCCTCCATGGGTGAGTTTTAACGCAAGGCACGCTGACTGAAGAGAGTGAGAAGAGGTGCTGGTTCGATCCCTGGCCATAAAATCAATGTTTGGATGCCTCTCTCTCTGTCTGTAGACCTAGCAATACCATATTAACCCTCTAGTAACAAACACCTAGCTGCCTCTACTGTGGTCTATCAGTCAGGTTGTTTATAATCCTGGAGACTGAGGGAGCATGAACCTGCATAGCAGACAGCTCACTCCCAGGCTGGGCAATGATGTTGAAGACACTGGAGAAATCAAAGAACATCATCCTCAGTGATTCACCTGGCTTGTCTAGGTGGCTGTAAGCATGGTGGAGCAGGTAGATTATGGCATCATCCACTCCAAGCTTGGCCTTTTAGGCGAACTGAAGGGGACCTTGCGCTGGTCTAACCAGGGGGTGGAGGGTGTCCAGGACCAGTCTCTCAAAAACCTTCATGCTGTGTGAGGTGAGTGCAATTCCGATGGGGCACTGGGGCACTCCTTCTTTGGTACAGGAATCAGACATGATGTTTTCCACAGCACAGGTATTTTCTTGATACTCAATTCCAAGAGTCTCAGCAGTACTCCACATAGCTGGTGATGGACGGTGCATGGCTGTTGGAGTCGGCAGGAAGAGAGGGAGTGGAGGCTAGCAGGTGAGATGGTGGGAGAAGGAGAGAGGTAGGTTGGATAGCTGCATTCTGGCGAGGCACTGATGGAGGAAGCAGGAGCACTGGGTGCAATGAGGATCATGCTGGAGCTGGAGGAGATGCTGGGATGAGGCCTACTATGAAAAATGTTTGCTTGTTTTTGAAGTAGCAGCATATTTTACTGGTACACTGTTGTGAACACAGAAGTTGATGTGCTCTGTCTGTGAGGCTATCAATGTGCTCTCCATGCAGCTCATAAAGAGCCTCCCATTCTGTAGTCTTCAGACAGTCCTGCAGGGCTGCACTGGTCTCCTTTGATCACTCCCTCGTTGTCCTGACAGTGGCTGGCTGCCTCGTCAAAAGTGGTAGGTAGGTAGGTAGGTAGAAGGTGCTCCAGGTTGTGGTCAGGTATGCCCAGGGGTGGCTGTGCAGCTGTATGGATCTTTGAGATTAGCATACAGTGAGTCCAGTGTCTTGTATTCTCTCTTGGGGTTTCACAAACTGTGTGAAGGTGCTCAGTGTCCTGTTTAGGTGCTCAGAGATGTGGTTGAAGTCCCTGGAGATGAAGATGAAATCATCTGGGTGCCTCATCTGGAGTCTCACGGTCACAGAGTGGATGACGTCACACACTATTGATGCATTGGCCGATGGAGGAACGAAAACAACAATGGTGATCATTTGTGAGAACTCAGATAGTACGGACATGGCCCCATTGCTAACAGGTCAAAGTCCAGGTTGCAGACGCGTTCCTTAATCACAATGTGACCTGGATGGCACCAGGGTGCGTTTTCCACTATTCCACTGTTCTGTCTCCCTGGACTCCCAAAAAGCCAGCAACATCCATGGCCGAGTGAGGGAATGCACATCAAACTGTACTCATGAAATTCTCTGTTGTGTCTGACTGGGCCATCATATTGTCCAGTGACCTCATGTTGCCCATGACAATGGAGGCTGCTCTCCACATGGCTGCCCATTCCTTGTTGTTCTTTTCCTTTGATGTTTTACACCTCTGTGACATCCCCTTGTTGTCTTTCCATTCAGTATGTCCGAGGCGACCATGCTATGCTTTGTTTTGGTTGCAGGTGTAAACAAAGAGCCAGTCATTGCTGCTAGCTGCATTAGCATTAGCAGCATGCAGGCAGTCCAAACAAAGCGCCATAAACAGCAGAAACGCAGAAATAACTCTCTCAATCCTCATAATTAGAGAAGGCACAGCTTCTGTTGTAAGTTAATCTGTTGTAAAGTAAGCAAGTTTAAAAACACTAAAATATGAAGATATGACACGGAGCATTCATAAACATGTGGCTGCAGGCTCACTCCTGTATGCTTACCTCTGGGAAGACCACCCATTACACAATACCCAAAACAGAGAAGGTGAAGGCTCACACATGCTTCCTTTGAGTCACTTGAAGTCAACCATTACATCTTACACAGATGTGCCACTTGGGAGCCCCCATTTTATACAAAAGTTTTTTCGAGTATGTTAAATTCAGTAAATAACTAATAATTATCTATAGAAAAATGCAGAAACAGTCACATTTAAGTTTGTTCTGACCAGAGGCAGCATTCACAAAAGGTGGAAGTAGTAGGGCACACTGAATGAGGGCACACTGAAATCTGTATACACGTATGCGTGACCTCAGCACAAGGCAATATGCCCTCATTGTCTTAATGCCAGCACCAAGCATTCAGAATCCACTTTCTGACACTCATTCCAGTCATTTGGAAAACGGCTACCATGACTGACGTACACTACAATTACAAGCACAGCTGTGGGGAGAGATTAGATTGAGGCTTCTAAATTTAACTGCGTAAGCAAATCGTTTCAAAAGCAGCCATCATTACTGTGATCTAATTGGACCACGTGTCAAAAACACATGCCAGTCAAATACACCTCGCAGACTAACGCTGGGATAATAGAGCAAAATAACTTAATAATGATTTCGAATCATTTCCTACTCTTTATGAAGAGTTCAGGGGAGATTTCCGGAACCGCTTAGTCTTTCTATGCACCTAAACCCTGAGATGGACTATTATATAAAAAGGCCTCTTGGCAAAAGCTATTCATTTTTCAGCTACACTTACTTTGTTTGAGCAAGTATCACCAGAAATATACTGTTTTTCAAGAAATACACAAGGACAAAACCCTCTGGGTCAAAGAAAACTCCATTGTGTACATTCCTGTGGAATTGCATTTTTTCCCCTGCAGTTTTCAATGTTCTCCCATTTCAATCATGTTCAATTCCAACTGGTTGTTAGGACACCCCAACCGTACTGTGCTTGCAGAGAAAAAGCTAGCACGTGTTTTCTCCAAGTAACATAAAGCCAGGAGCAGTTTACGTTTATGTTTACGTATATGGCATTTAGCTGACACTCTTATCCAGAGCAACGTATATCAGTGCTCAAGCAGTCCACATCTGTTTCTTAAACCTGTAAAGCTATACTTAAATCAACATCCACTATTCAACCAAGTTACTGCAGGCTAGGTACACCTAAACAACATCTGTCAAAGAAAAGTCAGAAGTTAAGACAAAAGTAAGGAAGGGATGGGTATAAGAGTTTTTTTTTTTTTTTTTGAGAAATAAGCAAGCAGAAACGAGAGGCATGGTTAGTTGTTTGAGAGTCTCTAGTCCACAGCAAGAGTAACAATGTCCGACAGAACATTTGAACAGCAGTTTCTCTTGGATGGGGAAGGAGCATGTTAGGAGTCCAAAGCAGCCCAACCAGTCAAAGACACATGCACAGGGAATCCCAGCGATTGCAGATCCAGGATGAGGTGGTGATCAGGCAGGTAAGATGGATGGGCAGTGGTTTCCATCAGAGACGATAGTCCACAATAGTTATGGAACCACAAAACTCTCAGCCTGATGCATCTTGCCCTGTCTTTGTTAAGCCTAATGCTGAAAGAGAGTCTCAACTGCTGCAGATTGGAGAGATGCTTGAGAACTTCTCTACACAAGAACCAAAGGATAGGGGGAGCTCTCTGAATGGGAATTGCACAGGCATGGACGTACACTCTACTCCTAAGGCCTACCCTCTATGTCTTGAGGATCCTGAAGATGGCACCAACCAACAGCCATACTGTTCTCATCCTAAGGAACTTCCCTCCCATGAAGAGCTTTGAACTCCTCCAATCACTGGACAAGCCACAGCTACACTCCACTCTCTCTGCATCACCATATAAAGCATTCCTTAAAAGCTGGATTTGTCTTCTGTAGGAACTATGCTCTCTCACTCTACAACTGCCAGCCCCCAGGTAATACCTAAGAAGCGACGTGCACCTCTGCCACCCCTTACACAACGCCAGCAGCTTCAGGATGCAGTCACCATTAGCGAGGATTGATTTCTGCAAAGCCTCCGCAATAGTGTTAACACACATGATGACTCTCAGGACATGCTGGGACCTGTTCCAGTAGTTCCAGTAGTAATTGGGAACAGGGTCAACAGGGTGCATTCAGCTCATGGGGTCAGTCGCGCTAACTTATGCACTATTCGTTGCAGGCCACAAGCTCTCTCTGACCTTTGAAATTTGCAGCCTTGAATATCCAGTCACTAAACAACAAATCATTTTTAGTCCATGATCTAATTACTACATACAAGACTGATTGTATGCTCTTAACTGAAACATGGTTAGATGACAGCTGGAGTACATCCATTCTTAATGACACAACTCCCCCTAACTTTTAACTGTTTTAAGGTGAGGGCGTAAGGGCAAGCACTTATCTTTAGGTGAATTTAGTTCTTTTTCAATATCTCTGTGTTGTCATAAAATGCTCACTGAGGATTCTGCTTATCTACAGGCCACCAAAGTACTGTGCTAACTTTATTGATAAACTTTCTAAAACGCTGTTTCCACAGATTTTAACTCTTTTATCATTGCAGAAGATTTTAATATCCATATTGACATTCCTAACAATAGCAATGCCATAGAAACTACCATATTAGACACATTTTAAGTCACTGAGCACGTGACCGGCCCCACTCATAGCCGAGGTCACAAACTGGACTTGGTTATCAGTAAAGACCTCAGTGTTACTTTTGTGAACGTTTTAGATGTGGCTCTGTCACACCATCACTATGTTTTCTTAGATGCATTATCCAAACTGATACTAGGGCTGTCAAAAAGATGTACATTAAAGAAAATACCAGGGCTGTCTTTATAGGAGCCATATCTATGACTCCAAGCATATCAGCAAAGTCTGTGGATGAATGTCTTAATCATTTTAACTCTAAAATGCTCAGGGTCCTTGATGCTATTGCACCACTCAAGGTCAAAACCATCTCTGGTAAACAGAAAGCACCATGGAGAAAGTTCTCAGCCATAACTAATCAGAAGAAAGAACGCAGGAAAGCAGAGCACCTGTGGAGGCAAACTAAACTTCAAGTTAACTGACATTTTCAAAGAGAGACTCCATAGATACAACTTTGAGTTGGGTAGAGCAAGAAGTGCGTATTTCTCTAATATCATTAACAGGAACACTAAGAACACTCGTACGCAGTAGAGAGGTTAACAAATCCCTAGGTGCACTTTCCTTCAGAGTTCTTTACTGTTTCAAAATGCAACGTATTTGTATCTTTTTTAAAAACAAAATTGAGTATATTAGACATAACTTTGGATGTACACACTCAAGTAACTTTATGTGTGCCGACAGAAATAACAGGCCTATCATGTCCAAGTTCGGTCCTATAGATGTTAGAACTCTTGAGGAAATAGTACTTCATCAAACCATCTACATGCTCCCTGGATATTCTAACTAGAGGCTTTTTAAAAAGTGGTTTTATTAGTTTAGCATAGGACTGGTTGCATATCATGAAAGGCTCACTGAGCATTTTTCCAGCACAGTTGAAAACCAGTTATTAAACTCCACTTGAAGAAGCACTTCTGCTCTTAACAGTCATAGACCCATCTCCAATCTCCCCTTTATAGGCAAGATTATCAAATCAGTAACCTCCTGGGCACTATCAGTCAGGCTTCTATCAACATCATAGTACAGAAACTGCCCTTGTTAAGGTACTAAATGATGTTCGCCTGAATAGAGATGCAGGTAAAATAACTCTACTGGTGCTGTTAGATTTGAGTGTAGCATTTGAACCTGTTGACCATAACATTATGCTAGACAGACTTGAAAACTGGGCTGTCTCGATCGGCACATGTCAATCGGAGAAAACCGCCATGCCATATGGAGTCCCTGAAGGGTCTATTCTTGCACTTGTCCTGTTTAACCTGTAGATGCTTCCTCTGGGTCAAATTCTTAAAGAGAATAATGTGTCCTATCATAACTATGCAAATGACTTTCAGATCTATCTAGCTCTCTGACCAAGTAACTTTGGTCCAATAGATTAATTGTGTTGGTGCCTCGAGAAAGGCTGGATATCACAGGATGCATCTAAACTTTCTCCAATTAAATAAAGACAAAACAGAGATTATCCTGTTTGCAAATAAAGAAGGAAGATCAATTCTTAGTGTTCACCTGGAATCTAGAGCACTTAAGACATTCATCCATGTAAAAAACCTTGGTGTGATCGTGGATGGAGACCTTAGTTTTGGTGATCACATCAAAGCTGTCACATTTTGGCACCATTGCTAAAGTGCATTTATTTCATTTAACAATGCATTTCATTTGACCATCCATGCATTTATTTCATTTGACTATTGACTACAAACTTCTCCTCACTAGGATTCCCAAAAAGTCCATTCGACAGCTTTAGCTCATTCAAAATGCTGCTGCCAGAGTTCTAACTAAAACCGAGAAAAGCACATTACTTGCACTGATTCCCAGTTCGGTACGAAATTGATTTAAAAGCAAGTTATTCAATGGTTTGGGTCCTACATACATCTCTGATATGTTTGAAGTATGTTCTCCTGGTAGGTCTCTTAGATCTGCAGGAGCTGGTCAGCTAGTGGTGAAAAGATCTGAAACTAAACATTTTGAAATGGTGCTTAGTTACTATGCAGCTTGCTGCTGGAAGAAACTGCCCATCAATATCAGATCTGCACCTACTGTTGCCAGCTTTAAAAAGCTGCTAAAAATGGTACTATTCTCCTCTGCCTTCTTTTAAACATTCGCACCTCTATGGCACTTTCAATTTTCTTTTATGAGAGAGAACTTGAACTTGAAGACAAACAGTAAACAGAGTTTACAGGATACAAATTACAACTGTAAAGAGTACAAGCTGATACTCCTGAATACCAGCTTTAGCAGCCTGGCTAGAAAGGGCAGAGCCGAGGGGACGTGAGAGCACTCTGATGCACTGCCCCCAAGCATCACCTCCAGACTCTACACCCTTAACATTTCTAAAAGGAAAAGTTAATTATGGAAAGACTGACTAAACAAGTAGGTTTTCAACCTAGACTTAAAAACTGAGAATTAAAAACTATGTCTGAGTCTCAGATGTTATTCGGAAGGGTCTCCCAGAGCTGGGGGGACATTAAATGAAAAGGCTCTTCCCCCTGCTGTAGGTCTCCTAATTCTGGGCACGAGTAGATGGCCAGCACCATGACATCTAAGTGAGCATGGAGGTTCTTAGTGATATGTTCACAGAGATATTCAGCTGCTAAGCCATTCAGGGCTTAATATTTCAATAGCAAAATTCTATTATCAGGAAATTTGATGAGAAGCCAGTGAAGTGTTGATAATATCTGACTAATGTGGGCAGAATCATTCTGGACTATATGAAGCTTATTTAGGCTTTTGTTGGCATTACATGAATCGAGTCTGGATGTTATAAAGGCATGAACTAATTTGATAGATGAAGAAAAGCGATTTCCGTAATAATACCTATATGTGTGTCGAATGATAAATCTGGCTCCATAGTTACACCGAGATTTTTTACATTTGACATTGGAGCAGCTGAGGAACCAGCAAGGTTAAGTAATTTGATGCGAGAGTTTTTTCTGGCAACTTTGGGAACCTTTTGCTTTTACCAATAGGAAATTATGCAATAGCCAGTCTTTTATATCCACAGTCCTCAAATGTATTTAGGCTACAGTATGTTTATCATCTGGGTTGGCAGAGACATAAAGTTGTGTGTCATCTGCATTGTGGTGGAAGTTAATCCCATGTTTGGGGATAATTGTACCTAATGATAACACTGTGTGACTCTATAGTTTAATTTGATATGCTTTCATAATTCATAGTTCACACTTACAAATTAATAGCAGGCGGTCAGGTATGATAAACCAGGATAAGGCTGTTCCTGTGACTCAAACCAGGTTTTCTCCAGATTGGAATTTTTCATACGCGTGATTCTTCTGCAGTAACAAACATAACTTTCTCTAAAATCTTAGATAGACATGGTAGACTGTAAATTGAGAGCTTGTATGGACAAAGATTTGATTTCTTTAACAGACGCTCATAGTGAGAAAGCCAAACGCAACAGAGGCGAGGAAAAACTCCCTCAGCTGGAGGAAGAAACTTCGGTAGGAACAAAGACTCAGAAGGGCAACCCATCTTCTTCAGGTCGGCCCGGAGAGAAAGAAAAGAGAGTCTTTATGGAGTAGAATAACATGAGGAGGCATTTTCAATAAAACTAAGACAAATATGTAATAAATTTAAGTGATTATTAATCATAGTGTTAAGGCCAACAGAATGCATGTGACATTCCTATGTTAATGCTTGAGATTGTAATGTCCTGCCTTGTTTTCCCTTGCTGTCACTCTTGTTCTGTGTCATGTAGTCGTTTACATTTCTAGCTCCACCCCTTTCCTGCCTCCCATTCAGTGTGCACTCCCGCTTGTCTGTAATTCCTGCCTTAGTTTCTGCAGCAGCAATGTAAAGAAGCCTTTGGCTAGTGTGTGCAGTGTTCCTGATGATGCTGCATATCTGCCTCTCACAGCGTTTCTTACAGGTGTCTCAAAGAAGAGCTGTGACCCAGTGAGGACCTCTATGCGGATATTGTTCACTTCGAAATGTTCATTCGCCCCCATCCATACAGTTCATATATGGAAACTAAACTGCAAAAACAGCCTGTTTTCAAATTACAGTTTTTGTGATGTCACAAAACCAACACATATATCTCCTTATTCACCCTGCAGCAGTTTAGCCCCACCAATTCATACTGACGTTCTAAGTATTTTAGTCCCATGCTACCTTTTGAATGAGCAGCAACACAGAGCAGCCAATCAGAAGTCCTTCATGTATATAAATCACCCTGTCATAAACACTGTGATTGGTTTAGAGGCTCATTTGCATATTGCAGCCTTCTGTGACATCAGTCTTGCAGGTACTAATACCGCGATAACAATTGCCTCTTTGGTAGCCAGAAGACAGGCTAGTTTTTTTGAGTCTCATAGAAATAAATGTGCTGTTTTGCACACTGTAAAAGTGTTTTAGATTAATAAACCCACACAAAAGTTATAATACAGAGGGGAACCTAAAGCATGACTAAATGGATTAATGGATAGTAATAGAAATGTTTCTGCAAAGGGTTGAGAGCCCTTGATCTAGACAACAGGTGTATCGGGGTTTCCATCAACACATTTGAAGAGCAAGCTTTCTGCATGCTGGCATTGTTTCATCAGTTAATTATCTATCACCGCATAGATCACATTTGTCAGAGCAGGGGTGACCTACAACTTTCCGGCAGCCAAGAATGGAGCTAAAAATATACATGCATTTATCCACTAGTTTTAGGTCCGTAATGATTTCTAAATTTATCTATAAATTCTTCAGTGTAATTCTTGCTGAGGAAGAAAATGAACATGGTGCGTCTTTATTAATAATGAAATTATTTTTTACCTTTTGGGTTATTCATTCTGTCTAATAATGCTGCATCAGTTTAACCAAGTGTAGGATTAACTGCAGGGTTATGAAAATGACCCAGATTGGGTCGCTTTTAACACAGCATCTTTTGAGTGTACAGTTCAAACCGACAATACATTCTTAATTAATTACTGCAAGCCAAGAACATGCATGTCGACAGAGTCAGCAGTCATTAAATGAAATGTTATATCTAATGACAAACTTTTGGAATAGTCTGGATAATTTTCACTAAATTGGATTCTGATGGCTGGATCAAAAGATGATCCCAAGGCTGTACTGCCATACTGAAATGCTTTAACTCTTCAAAGCCTATTTCTTACTTTTCCTTATTTCCTGTAGTAACATAGTTCAATGCTGCTTTTGCATTTATTTATATATAACAAAGAGCATAAGCGAAGACAAGTCAAAATTGATTTTTTGCTTTTATTTTGTTATAATCTATTACTGAACAAGAAAATAGTATATACTTCCTACTTAAACCTTTTTCGTTACTCTGAATGTGTCTGAGATCAGCAACTATTGCAAGTTCAAGAGGACAAAGACAAAGCTTTGAACGGATTACCAGCAAAGCTTTAGGTTTGACTGGGTATACAAAACTGTCGTAGTGGATCATGCATAGCTGTTAAAGCTTTTAAAACCCCACCAATGTCCTTTATAAAACAGAGAGTCCATTCAGTTACTGCTCCCAGAGATACCAGGAGAGCCTCCCAGAATAAGTGAACCACTCCATGTTCCTGACAACCTAAAACACCCCGGTGTCGAATAAATCCTTTTTAACTGTTACAAAAGCCATTCCGGAACCGCTGGCAGCCAAAAGTGCCAGTTTAAGGTCTGAATGTGTGAATGTGTGTGTGTACCTGACAAAAGGTATATGGCTGCAATTTTTCTACGATTTTTGTAGATGTTCATATTTAAGCCTATTTTGGCTATCAGTATATTTATTTGTTTGTTATCATATATTTATTACACAGTTCCTTACAATGAAGCAGACAGTTCCACTGACTTGAATAGACTATCCCAATGCTCTGAGGTCTGTAATTTGTTGATAAAGACCACTGAAAAAAATGAATGGCCACTGGCAATGGGTTTTGTGCTGTTGATTCACATCTTTCATATCACTCTGCAAGTAGTACAGAAATCATAAAGAAAATCATCAAGAACATTTCTGTAAGTTTGTATCTGACAATTGTGGCCCTTTTGTGCAATGGACAATCAGTAACATCTGATATTTTAGTATCAGTGTTTATGCAGAGTACAGGATTTTTGAGCAGGATCTTTGGTGCCAGGTGTACAAAGACGTGGAGGAACATGTAAAAAAACAGAGGACAACGAACATGAAATGAACATCAAACAGAGCAAGGCATGGGCTGATGGAATTTTTAAGGGCAGGTTAATGGAGAAGGAAATGTCTGTGAATATTGACGATTACAGTACATAAAATAGACATAAAGCTTTTTTTATGCACCAGCCCAAAATTTCTCTGTTCAGAAATATTCTGTCACGAGCTGCAGTGCTCTTCAAGCTGGAATAAATTGTTTGTGTGTTAAGGCACCTTTAGAGTGCAGCAGTGAGTAGGTGTACAGTGCACCAGTACTGACACCGTATTGGTATTGGTGCTGACACTACGGGTACATTAATGGAAAAAAACATTTTTAAAAAGTATTTTTAGTGCCTGAGTTTAATGTAGTTCACTCCCCAGTCTAAATGGCCTATCCATGGAAATTAAGCTGCAAAAACGACCTGTTTTGAAAATCCCTGCTTCTCTGGTGTCACGGAAAGAAACACATTTGCATAATTCCCCCAGTTCAGCCTTAGGCATTTTAACCCCACCCATTCACAGCAAAGATCATAGTGTTTCTGCTCAGACTGCCTTTTGAATAAGGCAGCCAACCAGAACAGAACTCATTTATACACTGATCAGCCATAACATTTAAACCACCATCATAATATTGTGTAGGTCCTCCTTATCAGCCAAAACAGCTCTGACCCATTTTAAATCCTAAAAGCATGTCCCATAGATGCTTGATCAGATTCAGATCTGGGGAATCTGGAGGTCAAATAAACACCTTAAACTCTTAGTCATGTTCCTCCAACAATTCTTGAACAATTTTTGTAGTGTGGCAGGACACATTATACTGCTTAAAGAGGGCACAGCCATTAGAGAATACTGTTGCTATGAAAAGGTGTACTTGATGTGCAACAATATTTCAGTAGATTCTGGTGCCATCTCTTCTCCAGATAGGAGATTTACGCACACCCAGCCATCCACATAATGTAAAAGAAAACATAATTCATCACACCAGGACTGTAAGCTTGGAAAGACTGGAAACACTGCTCAAGAACAGAGCTTGGGAAATATTTCTTTTTTATTTATCTGATAATTTACCTAACTTTCACAGTTCTTTTTTTCTAGTTTTTTTTGGGGGGGTTAACGAGTTAACTCCTAGTGTTTGTGTAGAATATTTTTTATTCCTCGGATAACAGATTTTTTATGACAGTGATGATTAGTAACATAGACATCACGTAAGTGTATGTGTGCCTGTGTATGTGTTTGGAGTGTTTTAGGTGCACTTTGGTATGTGTGTCTGTGGGTGGCTGAAAGCATAACAGTTCATACCTGACTCTGCAGAGGGAAAAATAACCTGTTTCTCATTAGAGAGAAAAATCCACTTCCATTCAGCCTTTAGGTTACGCCTACAAAAACACATACAAAGACACTAAACGTGCACTATGTGGACAGAACAGTACAGCAGGTACACTTGTAACATATAAAAAAGCAATGGTGAACATGGGAACATGGGCAAAATGCAGAAAACCATTCCTTTAGGAAGTTTACTTTGTGCATGGGGTCATGCTAAAGCATGGTCTCAGAAGTTATAAACACACAGTTTTGTAGAACTGGGTCTAGGGTCTCGCGTGACCCTTGTTAGGACAAACAAACATGAGATTTCTAATGTCTATAGAACGTCCAGAAAAATGTAACTGTCAAACCAACCATAGTGCATGGGAGATAACACTAAATAGTAAAACACAGTTGTGCTACACCAATTATACATCTGTGGTTTTTCTTGCTTATCTATGCATTTGTTGTCTGTGTATTCTGACCTTAAAATTTCACTTCACTGGAACTAAGGGGCTGCATTTATAACATTATTATTATATGTTTTGTGTTGTGCTTACAATCAAATTGTCATTTAAAAAGTGCCACAGTGAAAGTTCATTATATTGCCAATCCTTGCCTGTAGTGGCTGAACAGGAGTTGGCATTACTATTAGCACCTGTTAGCAATGGGTTTTACTGAATTAGCTGAACTCATCAATAAGAAGGGATGCAGATATACCTCTGGTAATGTGTACTGCACAGCTCCAACATACATGATTAAATTTGCTTTTGGACAATAGCCACAGATTGTGTAAAAGGAGCAAGGCTGGAATAGTGACATTACATTAAATGTTAACATTTTCACATATATTTGCGGTTAATATTTCCAACATGTTCTGGTCTCTTATGCTGCCCACTTATAACTGTCTGATAAATTGGTCCAAAACAAACAACAGTGTTTATAATACTGATGAAGAATGAGCAGTACCCATAATAATGAACAGGGCTTTTCATATTGAAATGTCTGCATAATATGTAAATAGATGCCTTAATGCACTGTATGGTGGAGAGTGGGGTCAGAATGAGTCACAGCGAGTTAGAGAAAATTAGCATTAACAGTCAGGTTTCATTTAAGACATTACCATGGTTCCCATAACATGGCTGTATTTTGTTCTAATGTAACAATGCACTCGATGACTCAAAAGAAATGTTCTGTGACTGCACTGAAACATTCTGAGTAAACAAGGTGGGATGTACTGCAGAATGTACCAGTGCTGTATGCTTTGATGGAAGAAAAAAAAATTATGGGGGGGGGGCAGTGCTGCTTTATACCTTTCAAATGCTTATCACTACTTTCAGCTGGTGTAAGAGTGTAAAAAACATCTGTTAGTTAGGTCATATGAAGTTCATGCATTAGTTCATTTTTCTTATATAGTTCCTAACTCTGAAAATATACTGCAAAAATGATATACTGGCAAGTGAAATCGTCTTAAATCTAGTCAATATATCCTCAAAACAATATCAGTGTCTAAGTAGCTTAAACAACATAATTACTCCATTAAAACAGCATATACAGATGAGCCACAATGTGCAGGATACATCCTGAATTCTATTGGAAGAACATACAAATCAATATTGACAGGTTATCCCGACCCCTTTTAGATTAAAAGTGGGGGTATTGAGTAGAGCTGTCATGATTACTCGATTTATAGTTAATAAACAAAAAATTATGTTCTCAACAAACCAGCTCAGTAATTATACTGCATTTTGAATGTTAAAGAGGGTATCAGAAGTCATCTGAAAGCTGTGTTTAGCTGGCCAGTGACGAGTCATTAGCACTCAAATCGCGTGCATCACTATAAGATATACCAGCATGGGTCTAACAGGAAAGTTAGGCTTTACTGAAGGATTCACTGTAAAGCAACAGCACATAATGTGTCCTATGGAGTACTAAATCAGGTGTGAGATATGAACATCACTGTTACTTATTAAATACATTTTTAAATATATTCAATATTTTGCCTTAAAAACAGTAACTGGAACAGTAACAGAATCTCTCTCAGACAGTGCTGAGAAAGTGTCACTTTATTCTTTGTATCCTCAAATCAGAATCAGAATCAGAAAACTTGGAAAATTGTTTATTTATCCCGGAGGAAATACAACTAGATTCACTCCTGCAAGTGTGTTTTTGTCTCCATTTGCCAGTTGCACACATGACGTAATGTGGATCAACCTGTTAAATGAAAGTGTTTATTTATTGAGCGTTAATATTCAAATAATACAAGCTGCCTCAAGTTTTACGTAAACTCCATCAAATCAGTAGCAAACATTCTTACTGGTGTTGACCATGTCATTTTATCAGTTGTTATGAATTTACTCAAAATGTCTAATATTCAGACAATTTAATCAAAATATTCTTTGTTTATTAACATCGAGTGGAATTATCTTCTAATTATCTTCTACTGGCTCATAGTGTTGCTTGTTTCAAACAATAATTCCCTAAACTGCAGATTACTCTTTTAGAGGTAAGTGATAATCGATGCAAAATTGGACATAGTGTTTAATTCCTGTAGCAGTTCACTGCTTTCCAGACAATTGTGAATGTTATTTTTTATGAAAGACCAGTCTACTAATAATCATGTTATGCCTTCATGGTATTTTATGGAGTGTTTTTGTGTTTCTCTGTGTTTTGTTTCTATCACTGTCTTTCCTTTTTGTTTTTTGGCTTTTTGTATTGCTTTGTCTTGTGTACATTCTCCATGTGCCTTGTTTATGTTTATGTTCCGGTACTCTCTATGAGCATGTGTTTTGGTCTGAGCCCCACCTTAACCCTGGCCGCTTGTTCACCTGGGTCTTGGTCCATTTCCTCCCCAGCCCAGGTGTTTCCCATTGCCTCATGGGCACTGGAGCCATTATATCAATCATTATATCATTTGTTTCGCCACTCCCACTTATCCACGCAGCAATCTGTATGAGGGAAACACATGAGAACACCACGCTACAGCTATCACGCGACCCCGTGATTAGTTTCCTTTACATATTTTAACATATTTTAATAGGAAAATAGACAGTCTGCAAAACTTTAGTTTAATACAATAATGTAATTAAATGTGTTTTAAGGGGTTTTACATTATTTTAATTGATTATTCTCTGTAGTTTCTTTTGAATGATGTGATACAGTTGGTTTTGTTTAATATGACCAAGGACATGAACTAAGAAAGTGAAAATGGTCCACGCATGAACAAACCAGAGCACACAGCGTGAACAACGTCAACTTCTTTCTCAGCTTTTAACACATTCACCAAGTGAAGCAGTGGGTGGCCACCAGTGCCGGTGCCCAGGGAGCAGTGTGTGGGGATGGTACCTTGCTCAAGCATTGCCACTACCAGTGTTGGAATTCAAACCCAGGACCTTCTGATTGTAGGGGCACCTCCCTAACCACTAAGCCACCAGCTGCTCCAGCTGTGTTCTGACTGCTGACCTAATAATGCAAGTTAAGAGCGATTCAGTTTTACAGTCAATATGCCGCCATCTTTACTCTTAGAGCTTTATTTTTTCCATCACTAAATCACACTAAACTCAGGCTGCGTTCCCCCAGCTAATGCACCAGCTGACGGACAAAGCTAACACAGTGCAGGACACTCAGGAACACAACACATGCAAGGTAAAAAAAATTGTAGAAATGCTGTATAACCACGAGCAATGCTATAAAACAAATATTTACATTTTGCGCAACTATTGAGCATACTCAGCATGAGTCCCACTATTTTTGATCGTAACTACTACAACACTGTTAACGCTTTGTTGTACACAGCTTGTGCTGTTGTACAACAACATAATCATTCTGTCAAATGAGTTAAATGATATATATATCACATTACTATTATATATCACATCCTATTTTGTTTCAAAGAAACTTGCATGACAAATACCATGCAGCTTGAATGTGGTCAAGCAAAATAAATGAAATCACACATATATAACAGCTGTGTGAGGAAAAAATATGAGTTTCATATACGGATTGATTGACCTGTAACAATCTCAAACACGCTCCTATGCATATGGTGATAACATATGTACACACAAACCTCACAAAATACACACACAAGCCTAAAAACAGCTCATACTGGAGATTTCGGAGCAGTCTCCTCAATAGCGTATTTTTCACAGCTCAAACGGCCCACTCAACATGGCTTCCACTGAATCAGCCCTAAAAATAACCTTGGAGCATCTGCACTGGAGGAGATAAGACTGTTTCAATCAGGCCTGTGAATGGAGCTTATGTTGGAGCATATAGCAGCTTTGCAGCCTCTTCTCGCTTGCTCTCACTCTCTCCCTCCCTCCCCTAGTGTGCAGGCTAATTAGAATCATTCAGAGGCTTTTAATTATTATTGCAGCTTTGGGGCATTGGGGAACGATTGGCTGAGCCACTTGGAAACAAAATGCTATCTACACTAGAGATATGTGGAAACAGCCAAGCGTTCTCCTGCTTTACTCCTGCACTGAAAACAGTACCCGCCTTTCCAAATGGACACAAAAACCATAAGTAACCTATGTGCCCTCACACTGTTTCAAAATCATAGACCCCATTTACACCTGGTCATGTGTCACATATCTGGACTGTATCCTAATAGCATTTTAGCCACAGGCATTTACACTTCTTGGTCAAATGCGTTTCTGGTCAACCAGGCTTCATCAATAGCCTGAATGTTTGTTAGTGCCAATGAAATGCATTACATGCAAACAGCACACAAAGAATATACAAAGTTCAGTTGCATGAACAAACCCAGAGTGTTCTCCCTTCCTGGCTCATAAACAGCCTTTAATATCCCTTGATAATGGAACGTGCTATGAGTGACATGCAAGCAGCCAATCATTTAAGAGGTGTATAATTTGATTATACAATCGACATGTGACATAACGAAAACAGCATGGACAGCGTGGACAGGTCAACCTGCCAGTATGGGATTTCTTTGTTTTGTCTGACTGATATCTAAACGCTGTTGTTATAACATTCTCCCCATCTTTTCCTCTTTTTTTTGACCTTTGTTACGTCAGTTATGTTATGTTTCTGTCTTGACCCATTTCCGTGGCTATGTCGTTGTTTGTTTACATCTTCCATGTGTCTGTCTGTCATGTGAACCTGTTATTGTTTTGATGTCTCCTCCCCTGGCCAGGTGTTCTCATTTCCACTGTCAGTATATATACCCTTTGTGTTTCAGTCTGTGTTTGTATATTCTTTGTAAAATTCTCTGTTCAATCTGTTCTTTGCTAAACTCGTGTTTACTCATCTTTTTGTGTATCCATGGATCCCTCGTTCATGTTTGGATTTTGTTTTTTGTTAATGTGGGATCTCGCACTTACATGCTGCCAGCAATCCACAATCATTACAGAGGAATCCACCACAACAATGGATGTGGCAGATCCCATTTCCCAGATTTTAAGGGACACATTTCTGGACTGGCTTGGCAAAGGTAAGGAGCCTAGACTGTGAACTCCTAAAGGAGAGTGTTCCTAGACTTAAGAGAGACGACAAAGTTTACTGAACTGGTAGATGCCCTCAAGGTCATTGTCAGGGCCATGCAGAAGCCTCCTAATGGAAAATTCTGGGGGGCGTTGTTCCTGTCACCTCTGTTTAGTCTGTTCCTGCCCCTGTCTCACTCTCATTATCCAGGGTTTTGTAACTATCCAGTTTCCTTTTCATGTTTTGGCCCCCTGTTTTTTCTTCTGCCCTGTCTGGTGTCCAGTCAGCTGTTCAGCCCCTCTTCAGTTTGACCTCTTCTGCTGCAAATGTTTGTCTATGAACACGGCATGGGTGTATACATACATATCCATTTTGTACACACAGTTTTCATCCATAAAAATAATACCATACCACCTGCCTAATATTGTGTAGGTCCAGACTCAAAATACAATGCATCTGAAGGTGTGTTGTGGCATCTGGCACCAAGATGTTAACAGCATATCCTTTAAATCCATAAAATTACAAAGTGGGACCTCCATGGATCAGACCAACTTGCCCAACAAATCCCACAGTCACTCAGTTGAACTGAGACCATTATCCTGCTGAAAGAGGCCATTGACATTAGAGAATAAAGGGCTGATGAAGGGCTTTCCCAGTAGAACGCCTCACACTCCCTCTGTCAGCCTGCCTTCTTCTTACAGCGGATACTGGTACCATCTCTTTCCAAGGTAATACACACCCAAATGACACAAATGATGTAACAGAAAGTGTGACTCATCAGACAAGTGACCTTCTTTCATTACATTATGGTCCAGTTTTAGTGCTTACATTCCTACTCCATGTGATATTGGGGTCAGCATGGGTACGTGGGCTGGCCTTTGCTCTCCACACATCAGTGAGCCTCGAATGCCCATGACCCTGTTGCCAGTTCACCGGTTGCCCTTCCTGTACATAGTTTTGGTAGATACTGTCCAGAACACCCCACAAGACCTGACAGTTTAGAGATTATCTGACGCAGTTATCCAGCCATCATAATTTGGCAGTTGTCATTCGGTCCTAACCACAGGGCTGTAAAACCGTTTGCCTGAATTTTGCAGGTGGAACACATAGTTGCTGGGATGAGAAGAGTTCTTGATCCAGACTGCTCTGGTCCTACAGCATCTGATGTAGAAGTTCTGCAGCATCGAATTTGCTCTGTCCTCTGGACAAAACAGTTCCCAAACCAGTGAAAGTGACCATTCTGTCATACGTGAACACACCATAGCACACAGTGTGAACAGCACAAACGTCTTCCTTTGCATTTAACCCATTCAACAAGTGAAGCAGCGGGCAGCCAGGAACACAGCGCCCAGGGAGCAGTGAGTGGGGACGGTAACTTGCTCAGGGTACCTCAGAGGTACTTAGTAGTCTTGGAAATCAACCCCACAACTTCCTGACTGCAAGGCGAATGCCCTAACTACTAGGCACCAGGAGACGATGCTCTCAACAGCAGCAAGGTTTTCAGGATTGCCCTAAACATCCTAAGCTGCCTTGCCTTAGTGACCAGCCTATTGTGACCAGGTTAGGTCTTCAGAGATCTAAACACTGAGGTGCTCACCATCTCTACTGGGTCACCGTTTATGTAAGTGGGAGAGTAAGAACACTGCTCTTTCCTGCTGTGGTCTACGAGCAGATCCTTTGTCCTGCCATCATCCACAACCAGCCCCTTTGTCTTCAGTTAGGCTGACACCATGTTGTTAGGTTATCCACCTCCTTCAGGCAGGCCAACTCACTGTAGCTGGAAAGGCTGAACAAACTTGTTATAAACAAACTTCACGGTATGGTTGAAGCTTTGAGTCATCACACAGTCATGGGTGTAGAGTGTGTACAGCAGGGGACTCAGCATGCAACCTTGTGGAGCTCTGGTGTTGAGGGTGTTGGTTCTGGACACACAGTTGCCCACTCTGACAACCTGTGGTCTGCCCGTGAGAAAGTTCAGTACCCACCTAAGGAGTGTTCACTCCCAGGTACCTCAGCGTAGTGAATGGTCCCTGTGGAACAATGGTATTAAAAGCTGTGTCTATAAAAATCAATCTAACATTGTTCCCATTTTTACTGGTGTCCAGGATGTGAGAAATGGTGTCTTCTGTTGATCTGTGACAGTGGTAGGCAACATGTAGCGAGCAGAGATGGTCTTTGATGCGTCTCTCAAACACCTTAATGACTAAAGATTTTAGTGCCACAGGGCAATAGTCCATCAGTACTGTGACAATAGTGGATCTTCTGAAGCACATAGGTACTACAAACTGTTCAGTATATTGTTCATTGTGCCTATATATGTTGCTGTTGTTTTTATACTGTTGAACATGAGAGACACCATCTACCGGAATCAAATTCCTTGAATGTGTTTGCGCACATACCAATAAACAGGATTCTGATTCTGAATATAAAGGTGAACTCATCAGTCAGCTGGTCAGTGCAGCTCCTCAGGAAACACACTGAAATGCCGTCCAGGCTTTTCTGATGCTCACCCACTTCAGAGCTCTATGCACGTTGCGCACCACAACAGAGATCACGGCTTCATCAATAAAATCATCCCACTCTGTCAGCAGGCTGTTACAGACACGAGCTAGATGCTAGAACTTGATGCTAGATGGGCATATAATGCATCAAGTTTGTCAGCTAATGCTCATAACTGTGCTCATAACTGTGGTGTTAATGCCATTATTTATATATTTTATTTACACCGGGGCGGCAAAAAGTCTGGAGTGCTGTCGGTGGAAACTAGGCTGAAACCCTGTTTTTTTAAAGGCAGCTGGACTTGATCTTGACCAACTAGAACTGTCTGAGACCAGTGGAAGGGACAGAGATGAGTCCAAATACCAGCAAGTTCAAGATAAGTCTGAAACCACAGAGGAAAAAAAACACCTTGGGTCTAGAATTAAGGGCTACAGCCCTGTGTGAAGGTGATGAAAATACCTATGCCTAATTGATAATACAGAAAAACATCATATTTATTACAATATTTAAGGGTTACATATGAAATCCACCGAAATGCTAAATCTAAATTTCCATCCAATGTCCTAGATTTTTTATGCAATTATATGCTGGAATGACTGAAATATTACTGATTATTTTAAGTATGAGTCATAATCATACTGGAAGCATAGTTATGCTGCCAGATGATGCCATGTCACTAATGGCTGATATTCACATCAGTGTGGAGCGTAGACCGACCACAGGCTGAGCTCAGCATCCTGATTCCCACCCATTCAACAACACCTCTGCCTGCAGTCCACACTGACAACATAAACCCCCATTATAATTCACATACACATACTGTACCTTATTTTTGTTTCTGAAGGAGTTCCACACAACCTTTTGACAACTGTAGTAGCCATTGGCTCTTCTACTTTACCCAACCTTCTTTCATGACTTTTCACTGCCAATTTGACAGACATCATCCAATCCTAACTGGTATGATTGCAACATCACTGCACATCCCTAAAATAGTAACAGTTATAGTAAGTCTGGACAGCACTTCCATCTGATTACTATTTATAATACTTTGTAAGGTTTCCCGTTGCCGTGATTTTAAGAGAAGAAAGCAAATGGTCCAGTCAAACCAAGTTGGTTTAGGTTAGTTATGTTGGGTTATGTATTGGCAAAAAGGAACTGTACTCAGTAAGAATGAGTTCATTACATTTATTAATGACTTCAATATTTGAGACTGATAACTGCCCTTCACATGAAATGTCACTTGTACAATGGAATGTTTTCCGTAAAACAAACGTGTACTCGTTACTAGGGGGCAGTGATGGCAATGGTAAAAAAAAAGCGAGGCAAGGATCAATAAGGCACCTGAAAGGAAGCAGGTGCGTAATAACCTTTGTTGGGCACGCTGACCTGTTAAATGAACAAGTGAAAGCAAGCTACATCTCCCTCAGTGCACAACTGCTCTCACTTTACAGCCCAGCGAGCCATGGGGCATGCTGAGAAAATTCAATCTAACTCAGTCTATTTAAGTCCCTCTGTGCGGCCTTAATCCAAAAAGTGTGCACAGAAACACATTTCTGACAGAAGTGAGCGGTAACAGGAGCAAACAGACACTGAAGTGATACTCACTGCAATCAATACACCACTGTTAGCCCGAGGAGGATGGTTTTCTCTTGTAAGTTTTTGTTCCTTGTAACTCAAGGAATCTTTCTCCTCAACACATTCACCTTTTGCCTATATCTTCATTGTTTTCCACACAGCCCAAGTGTACTGACAGCCACAGTTAACATTTTGCACCATTTCAGCAATTTCCAAAATACGTCATATTGTTATTTCATCTATTTTATCATAATATTTATTGAATTGTTTCTTTTTTTTAATTATAATATGCACATCAGCACATATTAGAAGCACCCCACCCCTGCTGGATAGATTTCAGATTTCGGCTCTGTGGAAAAACACAAAAAATTGCCAAAAAGTGTCAAAATGCTTGTGACTGTGTTTGAAGAAAGACCTAGTGTTATAATAGTAATGCACTTTTATGGCCTGAGTTTACAATGTATCGTATGTCCTGTGAAATATGTGCGTTATGAACTCCGAAGCCAAATATTTTTACTTGAAAGTAAAAATTTCTTCATCTTGGACCACAACAGCTCAGCTGACTCTTGTTTAATTGTATCTAATCAATTACATGAGTATTTTTAAGAACCATTTCCAGTACAGGCAGACAACAATTTTTACTATGTTTATAGCCTAATATCTATGAAACATTGAACTGAATCATGGGCTGATTGTACTGATACACCCCTACTAAGTAGGAATACCATTTTGACCTTGTTCGGCCTCAACTCATTTCAGAATCCACATTCTACCAAGAGCTGATTATGGTTGTAATTTTCTCCCACAGAATACCAGCTAAAACTAGTCTCAGCCAGTTTACCTTCACCTTAAAATAAAGATTCACTCGTGTTGTATTGCGTAATGAAAGCTAGAGTCTTAAGAACGCCTACACCAGTCTAAGTTCTTTCAAGCTTGAAAGAGTGAATTATGAGCCATGGGGCATTTCTGACATTTTACATTAACACCAACATCCTGGTTGACCATAAGACCTCATTTAGCCACTCGGAAATGACCTTTTGGATGGTGATATCACTGCCATGGTCTCAGAATATTTTGTTTCTCGGAGAAAGGAACCTGGTATGATCTTACTGTTTATTCAAAAGGCCCATTTCCTGCATTAAGGCCTGTGATGTTTTTGTTTTAAACCAAAAACAGTCAGTCATAATTCAATTTACCTGTTCATTTTACAATTTTTCTTTATCCCTTAGAATTAAAGTGGCTGTTTATGTCACTGCGCAGTTAAGACTGATATATGTAAACAATCCCTGTTCTGATTGGGGCTGCTCAGTTATGACAAAAATCATAATCATGAAAATTATGATTTTGGTCAGTATTGAGATTACAATTGTTTAATACATTTACTACTTGCAGATCTTATAATGAACACATCTTTTTTTTTCCAATTCAGTCATTCATTTCATTCCTTAGAACATGGATGCTATTTCCATGATATGATGCACAGTTCATATAAATCAATAATAAATAAATCAAGTTTATTTGTCAACAAAACAAGAGCGTCTTTGTGAAACTGAATGAATCATCAGTAAAAAGCACAACTTGAGCTTTAACAGTATAAATAGCAAAACTATTTTTGCTGCACCCTTTATTTACATGTTTTAAGTGCTTATTATTGGTTTGGTGTTATAATCTAATGAAAAATCATGAATAAATAAATGTAACCATTCGTAAACCCCCTTTAAGAGAAGTCTTTCTATAAAGCGATGCACCATGTAAGTCAAGCACTTAATACTATAATCCAAGCATCAAAGATATTTTAAGATTTTAGTGTTCGACAGTTTGTTAGTTAAGCTTCAGCTTTTACCTAAAGAAGTAACATTTGTGAACAAAGCATGTCTTAACTAATGGACTACATCTGGGGTAAGTGGAAAATGTGAAAAAAAATTTGGCTGAACTATTCCTTTAACCATAAAGGTTAAAGTGTACAAAAGTTCTTCTGAAATGAATCTCCTTAAACTCTTATCAGATCTAGGAACTTTACACAACCAAGTCTTTCTAGGTTACTGTTGAGAACCCTTGAAAGGGTCCACTCCCAAAGGGACTTCACACATTACATCTCTTTTCAATCATTAATTGCTTTGAATACGCATTGTGCCTTCCCTGGTGTGTTAGGACTGAGCTCCATTATAAAGCATGTGATGCTATTATGTAGCCTGCCAAGTTGTCATCTGTGTTACTATACGAGATGAGCAGTATCGAGCATTGAGTGGAAGCGGCATTCGGAAAAACTTGATGAAAAGCAGCAAGGCTGAGAACCAAACTGCAGGGAAAGCCATTAGCGCTAGTGTTTATCGGATGCCTGTTAAAATGCCTTTATTTCACTATGGGAACAATAAACACTTGATCTGAAGTACAGACAGCAAATGCATACAGGTATAAGAATGGAATAATTAAAATTCAGCATTGAAAATGGGAGAAGAATGCATTAAACAGTACGTGTAAACGTAAAGCTGCATTGCTTAGTAAATAAATAAATAACTACACTGATTTGTAAAACAAACAGATGAGAAACTAAAAATCAGCTCTGGTAAATAGAAAGGGTCCATCTCATTAAAAACCTAGCTGTTCTACACAAAAAGTATCAAGTAGTACACAATTTTTAAACACACTCTTCACTCCACAGTCTATACAGTCGGTATATGACAACTAAGCTGCAAAAACGTATCATTTGATATTGATTGCTAATATAAAAACCAAGACATTTGGATATATCTACCTATTCAATCTATTTAGCAATTTATTATGCAGCCTCACATATTCATGATAAAGTAATATTTCAGTCCAGATTGCTTTTTGAATGAGGCACAATACAGGGCAGCTAGCTGTTTTGAGTCCATACAAACACTGATAGGTTTCGTAATCGCAAAACAGAAAAATAGGTGATGACAAAAAAGGGGGGACAAGGAAATACCCTCAGAAAAAAACGTGCATGATGGTGGGTCCACGATGGCTAACAACCCAGAACAAGACTAACCTTATCTGTCACTCCAACAGTAACGGCTTTGCTTTTCACACATGAGCTTTTATTCTCTAAACTAAATTTATGGAATTTATGAAAAGAGCATAGAACAGGGTCAGTTTCGGATCTTCTGTCACTCCAGCATTAGTCACTTGACTTTGCTCTCTCAAAGCATCAACCATAGGGTCACAATCAAACCTGTTGGTGGTGTGTGGCACCTGCCTGCTAAACTAATGCTATTTTGCTTTTTGATTCTTTAACACCAGGTGTTTGAGTTTTCGTCGACTAAATTGAGTTAAATCAATATCAAACGTGTTCTGTGATGAGCAGCTCTGTTATCCTGTTAGCTACGCTGAAACTAATCAGCTCATCTCTCCTCATTAGCAGCACTGCTGGGATGGGCATTTTAAACCAGTTCCATTTGAGAACTAGGTCCAAACTGTCCAATCCATCAAAATTGCAAGTCTCTGAGGTTATTGATGCTTTTTATCAATGCTGGCATGGTTTTCTGACAGTTGCGTATTGCAAAACCTCATGACCTCACACTCTGCCACTGCACTGCTGGAAACCTTCAACAAGAAGGAGTCATGGCAGAGAAGAGCGGTCCAAATCATGACACAAAAAAAGATCACAGCAGTACTTCTCGGAATGTCAGTGAAAAGACTGAGGGGGAAACTGCGGCCATATGGACTAAAATTCCATTTAAATTCCACAAGTTCATGTCAGACACCAGTGCTGTTCTTGAATATTACCAGATAAATTTGTTCAGTGAATCAGTGCGCAGTATTCTGGACAGCTAACGCTACATGGCTTCGACTCTGTTCAGCTGTTTGAAAGGAACGTTTGGCATAACTTTGACCTTCGGATAGACATAAGACTTTAAACTTTAAATAAAAAATAATTACAAGCTAGTTGTATTCTAAAGAAATCCTTAACAAGATTGATTAGCACAATTGGTATCAATAAAATCAATAAAGTCAGATAGGGCATATTAAACCCACTGACACATCCCTCCAGTTTACTGTGCACTGCGGTAATTATTATTTTTTGTTGATGTTCTTGTTTTTCCAATTTTCTTCCCATCCACTAGCTAAGACTCCCCAAATCAGCAGCACCACAACTAAGAGGGTGAATGATAGCACTTACTTCCTCCAAGTCATGTGAAGCCAGCCACTGCATCTTTTCAATCCGCCGCTAATGCAAATCTTCGGAGGCACCGCTCGCACTTGGAGGAGAACACTAACTGCCAAGATCGTTACGTCTGGGCAGACAAGAATCAAGTTGAGCAGCACATTAAAGATAAAGGGCTGCAGACATGCTAGTTCATGCAAATCATTGACGTCACTCACACTGAAGGAATCAACGATAAACACAACTTGAACCTGTCTGTATGCGTCAGAATGCTTCCTAAGTTCCTTTTTAGCTTTCACCGCAATCTATAAGCCTCATTCATGAAACCATGCCCAGACTGCCTGGCTAGGAACAGTACTGTTCCAGGTATTGTAGGTATGGGTAAAATGGCCAGGAAAGTGCATCTAAATGGACCTCAGATGGCCTGTAATTAAGGTTCAAGGATCAGGAAGACAAAGCCTGGTTTTCTGCAGAGCCACGGTAAATACACACTGCACTGACTTTCATCCACTCAGCCTGAATACACCACTCCGGCTTTCATCTTTGGCTGTGCTTACAGACCTAGCAGGAGCAGAGGTCATCCGCTAATCGCGCCTGTTGACATACTAGCAGTGTGTATGTGAGTGCGAATATAAGAAGAAGAAGAAGACAGGAACAAAAATGAATGTATATCCTCAGACTAAGACGGCATTCACAGACGAGAGGATAGACGTAAAGGTATGTGTCGTGAAGCTGATAGGGCTATAAATCTCTGACCTGACAACGGATTGAACCCTTCATTCTTTGCTCACAAATGCATTTCTTTCGTAGCTACTTTTTGGAAAGCTTTACAGAATAAAGCAATAAATTCCTTTCAGCCAAAGATGAAATTTACAGTTTTTCAGTTTAAAAGTTTCAAGTTTATGCTGGAGAATGTTGTTATATCGAGAGATTACATGCTACCACTTTTTCATTTTTAATGACAAAACATTCTGTGATGATTGGTACTGATCCATTCATTTTTTTGTAGAAAACTATTAAGATGTTTTAAATAATCCAATCCGAAGCAGGTACCTAATCTCTAGCACCCCTTTCACACATGCACTTTTACCTGGTAATTTAATGGTAATTAAACAGGGTGATGAGTGCACATTTGACACAGCAATATACCTGCATTAGGCCTGGCACAACCGGGAGGGAATCTGAACCAATATGCTACTGGGAAACACAAAGACATCTGGATTATAGGAATGCAATAGAACACTAACAGCACATGTTCTGCCTGTTCTTCCATTTTCCACTAAAGAGAAGCCACATTGGTGCCAGTGTTTGGTTGATAAATCAGTTCAAAAGCAACCTGGACTTGAAGAGGAAAATGATTGTTAATTAAAAAAACAAGGGCTGCATGTGGGAATGGACTCCAAACATTAGAAAGAGTGCCTTGACAGGTGTAGTTTAGCTGTAGCTAATGAAAACTAGGCAAGTTGGAAATGACAGTGACCATACTAATACATGATCCACAGTGAAAAAAAACTACCTAACAGTGTAACTGTTAACTGAAACATCTTAATGTGGGCATTTTTAAAAATACTGCGTTTCTCATTAAGCTTATTGGGATTTTTGACATAAAAAAAAGCATATATCACAGCATATGACTCTAATAAATTATTTCGAATTTTAACATTTCATAATCAACCCACTTACTGCTTACTTTACTTTTTTTTTTTTTACATTTTTACATTACACCTCTGGTGCGTGACAAGGTTAAAGTCAGTGACTACAAAAGGACTTTCATGTTCCAGCATATGCCCACAACAGGAGGTGTCAACTGATGAGCCTTTCTCTTTCTCTAGCCTAGTGCCACCTCAGACAGGGTAATCATGCCCACGCTGGCTGGCATCTGAAGCCAGCACTGGAGTGTGTCAGTAATGCTGAGGTGCCTGGCAGGGGGCAGTGCTCACTGAGGAGAAACAACATCACCAGAGAGAAGGAAAAGAGAGAGGGAGAGCTGAGCGTTTCAAAAGAAGTACCCACAATTACACCGAAACCAGAGCACAAAATTGTTTCTTCATGTGGACATTAGCACATCTGAATTGAAAGGGCTTTCTTCAAACAGACATTCTTCTTTCCACTGGGCAGTTTCAGATTAGTCATTTAGGAAGCTTGGGCTTCCAAGCCACAACTTGATCCCAAAGGTGCCAGACCTGATCTTATAGAAAAAAAAAAAGATGGCCCCACTTTGTGATTCCATGTTTTCTTAAGACAGAATAAAGTTTGATTTTTCCAGTATTGATCGGTTCAACAGCCATCAACTCGGCTTCTCATGATGTCACAGGAAACCTATTCCACCAGCCCATCTCATAAATGCACTGTCATTTTCTTTCCAGGCAAAAGACATAATAACAGTACCCGGGCCTAAAATCCACTAAATATTGCTCTTGCTCTTGTGATTAACAACCCTGTGGGACAACAATAGATAGGTTAGCAATCATTTCCTTTGAGACAATTTGGTGCATACTCTCTAGACTACAGAATCTGATGACATTCTGCTCCTGGAAATACCCCCAGAAGGAATCACTATGCCATTTGTAAAGTAAATGATTTTAACTGAATACTTGTGATAGCCTTAATTGAATGTATTTTTTTAAATAATTGCTTCAGTGAGAACTGTAACAAAACCAAATCATTTCAGGTGAGAGATTTACACACCTGGTTGAGGTGAGTATAAAGGTCCTAAAGACCCAGAGAGTGCCGGAGGAAGAGGAATGATACTGGCGCAGAAGGAGAAGAGAAAGATAGAGGAGAGTGGATAGAAGAGTGAGAGTTGATGTAAGAGAAAATAAGAGAGTGATGGCAGGCCTCTGGTAGACTGAGGGAGGCAAAAGAAGGACAGTACATCGAGAAGAGCAATTAGAGGGTGTAGGGTGGAGGCAGACTTTGTGTGAGCTTTAAAACAATACTTTGGCAACAAATCAGATTTACAGCTCTAACTGTCCCATACTAATGATATTTCATTGTTGACAGAGAGCAGATGCATGACCGAAGGCAAAAAAATAGTTGCAGCTAGCTGGCGGTGTCGAACTCTTAGCCAAGCAGAATACTATGGATGCATGCTATCTGTGGATGACATGTTATTATTCAACCTACAGAAAAGTATAATTGTTATTTTTGGTGCTATACTAAATTATTGAACAATACCTTATAATTATTTTTTTTTTAAATCAGTATGTGAAATACTGTGGAAATCAGGGCGCAAGGGAACCTCAAACATCCCCCGTATTTCACACTCCGTTTGTTACCAACCTGGTGGCGCATTGGGTGGGCCTCTGTGGGTCAATTGGTGCAAGTGTAGTTTTTAGTCAACTTTCATACCAAATCTTCGCTCTAATGTGTATCTGTAAAACTGGTACACAAGTCTATCACTATTATTGCTGTTGAAATATCTATAAGAAAATAACCTCAAGGATGGAGTGTGGGAAAAGCTCTGAAACCTCAGCTTGCAACATGGACCAGGCCCTCCAGGACTACAGGATATCTCCACCTGCCTGTAACGGTGAGACCTCCCTTCCAAATGTACAGCATCACTTCAATACATGGTTTGAAGCGCAAAATGACAAGGCAGCAAGGAAGACTGCCCCACTCCCCAATGACCAGGTGCTTTGTTTGACCGTGACTGATGTGAGTAAAATTCTGCTTGGAGTCAACCTACAGAGGGCTGCCAAACCAGACCATAATTCTGGTCATGTGCTCAGAAGATGTGCAGAGCAGCTGACAGAAGATCTCACAGACATCTTCAGTGATTCTCTGTACACCACTGCCATTCCAATGTGCTTTAAAATCACCACTATCACCCCTGTGCAAAAGAAGTAATCCGTGATCTTCCCATCACACACACACCCCCCATCAAGTGCTTCGAGAGGCTCATCGTGAGGCACATTAAATCACAGCCGTCTCCCACAAAGAACCCCGTGCAGATTTTTTAAATTGTCGCAACCACTCAACAGCTGATGCCATCACTATACCAGCCTTCACCTGGCCCTTACCCACCTAGACAAAAAGAACACTAATGTGAAAATGCTGTTCAAAGAATTCGGTTCGGCATTCAGCACCATCATTCCTGATCACTTGCTTGTGAAACTGAGACACTTGGCGTGAATACCTCTGTCTGCAACTGGATCCTGGCCTTCCAGACTGAGAGACCTCACTCAGTTAGGATCGGGAGCAACATCTCCAGTATCACTATGGTGGGCATGGGAGCCCACCCAGCGCTGTCTCCTTAGCCCTCTGCTGTTCACGATGCTGACCCACAACAGTGCAGCAATGCAACCATGTGATTACTCTATACTGGGCATGTGATTACTCTATACTGGGCATGTGATTACTCTATACTGGATATGTGATTACTCTATACTGGATATGTGATTACTCTATACTGAACATCAACGGCTCCTCAGTAGAGACTGTCAAGAGCACCAAGTACCTTGTGTGTAGACACCAGCTCCATGACCAGGAGTGCCCACCAGCATCTCTACTTCTTGCAGAGACTGAGGAGAGTGCACCTCTACCCCCCCAGTCCTCATCACATTCTACATAGGGACTTTTGAGATCAGTCTCTGTAGCTGCAATTGTTCCACTTTGGATCACAAGACCCGTCAGAAGACAGTGAGGACAGCTGAGAAGACCATTTTGGTCGACGACCCGCATACACCCCACACGCACTCCCTTCTCCCTCATCTTGTCTGGCAAAAGGTTGCATAGCGTACGGGCCTCAACTGCCAAAACAAGAAAGTTTATATCAGACACTCCCCCCCCACCCACACACACACCTGGACTGAATGTCTTACATCTACTAACACAATACATATACATAATGGACTGTTCCTTAAACAAGACAACTTACACCCCAACTGTCACTGTAAATGCCCTTTATTTCATACTGTACATTCTCTGTCCTGCTGTTGCTATTATTTGCACAATTCTATTTACTGCTGTCTACCTTTATATTTGCACACGTAGTGACTCCACGGCTAGAACACAGTATCAGTCATAATACTGTATTCATTCAGTTTAAGACAGACAAGTTGAGCGTCCCATCAGCAGAGATGTATATTAAATGGTCTTGTTCAATCCCATTTCAGCTTAATTTAAAAACGATAAAGAGTCTTTGCACAAAGGGCCACAGATGTACACATGTAGAAATGTACACATGTCCAAATGTTTGCAGTCAAACTAGCAATGGTTTTCTATGGAGATTAAACAAGTTGCAGTCAAATACCTGTGCACCTTAAGGTGCCTGGATGCTTTTGGACATCCAGTGTAGATTATTTCACAAAGTCCAAACGCATGGAAAAGAATGTCCAGGAAGGGAGTGCAAACCGGACAATTACACCACCCTGCTGTCTAAAGTCTGTACGTGGTGTGATGTACGAGCAAAATTCGGTCAACATTTACAGCGGAAGATTTTAGTTGAGCACTATAAATACGAACCAAATTAGACATGCTCAATAAACTGTGACTGCACACAGCATGACCTGACACTTCAGCAAAATTTCCCACTTGTTCACACACTCCGCTGGACATAGCGGCCATATGCTGGACGGTAGTTTGTCGCAAAATACTGCATCATTAAATGTAAGATATATACATTTTTTTTTTTTCATTTTAAAGGTCCGTGAGCGCTCTGTGCGCTTGAATGCCTCCAGCTTCGTAACTCAGTCTTCAACATGATATGTGAATAAAAACTCAACACGATAAAGAGGAAAAACTCAACCAGACGAGGTCCGGGGGGTGAAGAAAATATGAAAAACAAAATCAGAAAGAGGCGTCGAAAAATAAATAAATAAACAAACGGTATAAACCATTTTGATGCGCTTTCTTTCATCATGTCTGACTTACCTAAAATCATGACTCTTGTCTGGATTCACCGTCCTTGTGGCTGAATTGGGCGAGTGTTTGGTATTTCTGGGCTCAGAATTTATTTCAGCAGAAACCCGAAGCAGGCAGTTTTAAACGCGACCGTCGGGTCTCCCGCTGCCAGCGGAGCGCGCGGGCTCCCAGTGTGCGCGTGCACACTGTGTGTGTGTGTGTGTGTGTGTCTAAGAGGGAGAGAGAGAAAGAGAGCGAGAGAGAGAGATACAGAGAGAGAAAGAGAGAGAGACAGTGTGTGTGTGTGTGTGTGTGTGCGTTGGGTCCACCTGGAGAAGCTCAAGTGCGCGTCAGTGGGTACGGGTGAGGAGCGACTCACGGTTCGTGTTTGATTCCTGAGTCGATTCGTCCGACTCACTTTAAAGAGTCGTTTCACTGTGAATGTTCTTTTTGAAGTAATTAAATTATTTTACATTTTTGTTTGCATCTTGATAAACCACCTTATTCTCCTTTAACACTGTTTATACTCTTCCTCTTTAAGCTATTGTGCATCTCTTGCACGTTGGGCAGCTGGTGGTCTGGCTGCCCCTGTGATAGTAGCTGTCCATTACTTCTCTTAGTGAATGGGTTAAATGCAGAGTAAGAATTTTACTTTGTTCACACTGCGTGCTGTGGTGTGTTCACGCGTGACCATAAGGGGCCACTTCACTTCATCTCCAAGTTTGATGTTAAGTAGATTAAGTTAGGTTTTCCACTAAACCAATACATTTTGCCTGTCTAGTTTAGCACTCCAACTGCAAGGCTAAATTTACTTACATACACGAGAAGAGCTGTTTTGTGTAGGATGTAGCCAAAGGCTACATAGAGGACATGGAGGGGAAGACAGATGCATTTCATCACCACCACTTTTTGAAAGAGCAGTACGTTTTGTTCATACCACTTTTTGAAAGACTGTATGATCACACATCCCTAACACAATAACCACCTCTCTCTGGTTAAAAATGTGATCAAACCTCCAATCCTCCATCAACAAAAACAATGACTAGGATTGCGGGGCAGTTCACTGCTCATTGATTTCAGTGTCGCTGCTGTTCCAGGTCATCCTGCAATTCTTTTTGACTTACTGCTGGCTTCTCTCTTACCTTCCTTTTGATTCGTCTGAGAATGTGTTGTCTGTCTTTGCTAGAGCTTTTTTCATTCCAGCGTTGTTTAATAATGTTCTCCCATGGTGCTCCTACCCCTTAAAGCATGATCACTGTTGTGTGAAATATTCCCCAGCAATGTATAGCCTCGCTTAGCATTAGAACTGGGCGGCAAAAATGCCAGTGGGAATTTTTTGCTGCGCAGTGGAAGAATTATCTGTAGCACTGGCCTGCAGTTGACCGAGCACGCAAAAGTTACTCGTGTTGCTTTCAGGGAGAATCATGGTCAGTGAATGATAAATAGAGCAATGCCGCATATTAGACTGACCTATATTCTAGCATGGAAGGCAATGAAGCAGACTATCATGCATGTTAATCATGACGTTACGGTCAATGCATGTGATCAACGTGATGGAAACTTCAACCACTGCTTATTTTCTACTCTTTCTGCAAGACATGATGGGAAGCTGATAAACCCGTGCTAATTGGCCAGACCATGTTTATTCATGGTCCATGCATGTAATCTTAAGTAAACATTCATTCATTCGTTTGTTTTATGCAACCACTTATCCCTTACTAGGGTTGCGGGTACCCGGAGCCTATCCCAGGACCCACCACAGGGCACACACACAATTCACTCACACACTCACAACTACGGTCAATGTAGAATCCCCAATTCACCTGACACGAATTTCTTTGGACTGTGGGAGAAACCAGAGACCCCAGAAGAAACCCACGCCACCACGAGGAGAACATGTGTGAAGCAAACATTTAAAAATTAATCTTCCCGCAAGATCGTTGGTGGTATTCCTTTTTGTTTATCGTAAAATCAGCAAAAGTTGCTTTGCAATTCATTTTTGTGACGTAGAAGTGGGACAACAAGATGACAAAAATTCGAACGTTTTTCAGTGAATTCAGTGGAACTGCAACAGCCTCCAAAATTCAACACAGCGAGGACACAGCATCGGGATCAGAGGCACCTGCAGTGAAATGACAGACACAGCTAAAACCGATCTCCAAAGTAGCATGCCTCAGAAGTCTGTAGATAGCCGATTGAAACGTAAACCATGAAGTTGTGAAGAATTTCTTTACCACAGAAAATGTTTTTTTTTTATAAGCACCAGGAATAATTTGCGGGTGGATTTGTTTGTGTTTTTAATCGTGTGCCGCCCAGTGAAAATTCTTTAAATGAAGCTATGAACCAATGGCAACATCACATTACTTTTGTAATATTTTTTGCAACATGTAGAGCTATTTTGTTCTTTTGCTTCCACTAACAATAACTATGACTTTGAAGGGTTAAAGTGTGTGTCTATTATTTTCTCTCTAAAACTGAGTTTCTATTTGGTTGGTTTGTGTTAGTTCAGCTAAGGTCTCTTTTACATTTCTCTTTCTCTCTCTCTCTCTCTCTCTCTCTCTCTCTCTCTCTCCCTCTCTCCCTCCCTCCCTCTCTCTCACACTCACATAGAAACACACAGTGGGGGCTCCAAAAACCTACACAAATATAAACATTCATACACACGCACATGCACACACACACACACACACACACACACACACACACCTTTGATGAAATACTTCAGCTATCACTGTGTTTCAGGCCATTGGCATCTGGTATTTTAATTTTTTAATTTGCATGAGACCAATACAAAATCCCAAAAACGTTAAATAACCTTTTACCTTCTTTTCACAGCAGCCACAAATCAAATCCAAATATTTGATTGTATTATTTTAATAAAAATATCTGTGGAGTCAATTTCCATTCCACAAACACATAGACTAGCCTTTGGTCCTCACTCACTCGCCAGTTCACAGACTGTCCTTCTTTTGGGCCACTTTTGGTAGGTACTGACCACTGCAAACAGGAAACCCCACACAAGACCTGCCAGTTTGGAAATGCTCAGAGTTGTCTCCTCTTTTCACAGCAGCCACAAATCAAATCCAAATATTTGACTATTATATTAATACCAATATCTGTGGAGTCAATTTCCATTCCACAGACAGAATGGCCACTAATG
This sequence comes from Hydrocynus forskahlii, assembly GCA_037974365.1. Taxonomy (NCBI): domain Eukaryota; kingdom Metazoa; phylum Chordata; class Actinopteri; order Characiformes; family Alestidae; genus Hydrocynus; species Hydrocynus forskahlii. The sequence continues at coordinate 29,370,925 of JBBPCX010000114.1, read as the reverse complement.
GGGCCTGCAGAAAGGGGTTAACATGGAGGATGATGAGATATTCTGGACCTGTAATAAATGAAACAGCAACACAGCTATAAAGCTGTCCTGGTTGAATGTTTCTTGCAGGCTTACAAAAAGCTATGCTGGGCATTTCCGAGTCGTGCAACTGTCTTAGCACTGGTTGTATCTTACTAGAGCATAATTGTCCTCACTCTCTTTGACTGGTAGGATGGCCCTCCCTCACCCCACATCGCTCAATGTGATTCCAGCCAGTGCAGGGTTCTGTACTGCTGAAATAACAGTAATTACACAGAGAAATCCCATTAGATCACAAGAGCACATTTTATTTATTACTGAATTTGTGAATATGGTAATAGATGAGCAACACAACTTTACCACTGTGGTAGGACGTGTCTGTATGGGGGTGGACGGAGTGTTCTTGACCTCTGGCTTGAAACATTTCATGCATTAAACAGTCACTCAACTCCTCTAGCATATTCTCCTCTATTCTGCTGCACTCGTCTGTGAGAATGACTTTATGAAACAGTGTGTGAACACACAGTAGTGTCCACTTCACAGTTAAATATAGAACATTAAAGCTTTCATATATTAGCTATGCTAATAGCCCCCAATCCCACTCAGGGCTGGCGCATATATATAGGCGAATGTGGCAACTGGCCAAAGCGACACTTGAAGAAGGGACCAAATTAATCTTGCCTATGAGGCAGATTACACACTTTTGCCTAACTTACTTGGTGAAAGTGAGGAAAAAGTCAACCTTTCACAAGTTCCGATCCTTATAAGCCCATTGTAGGGTCACGTAGAGCAACGCACTTCAATGCACTGTGTGTTCCAGCACCATTCCGTCACAGAAACAAAGGACAAATGTATGGATGTGCTCTACCTCCACATCTACAGCGCACTCAAGCACTATATATACACTCAGGAACTGCACACTGACACTGTACACTACTGCAGGTATTTTTGAACTCCATGCTGCCATTGTACACTAACTCTTTTATAGTGTCCCAGATAGTTATTTTGTTGCATGCTGCTTTCCCCATTATTTGCACTTTATTTTGTATTACCTGCCCTGTTGTGTGTTTTGCTTTTGCTGCAAATGGAAAGAAATCACAGGAATGTAGCTGTACAAAAGTATAATGACAATAAAACACATCGACTAGCCTTCGGTCCTCACTCACTCGCCAGTTCACAGACTGTCCTTCTTTTGGGCCACTTTTGGTAGGTACTGACCACTGCAAACAGGAAACCCCACACAAGACCTGCCAGTTTGGAAATGCTCAGAGTTGTCTCCAGTTTACTCCAGTTGTCTAGTTATTGCAATCTGGCTCTTGTTAAAGTCACTGAGATCTGTTATGTGGGTGTTGGTGGTTAACAGAAAATGTATCCCTACAACACCCACATAACAGATCTCAGTGACTTTAACAAGAGCCAAATTGTGATAAGTAGACAACTGGAGTAAACTGAATAATATGTAAGGGATAAACTGCATAATATGTAAGGGATGATGTCTGTTGGTGGTTAACAGAAAATTAATCCCTACAACAGACATTATCACTTATATATTATGCACATGTATTACAACATGTTACATTACATATATTATTATATGTGTTTCTTTATATTATATTAATGGTTGGGCACGTTAACGCATTAATATCATGTTAATGCATTATTAACTTAACGCCAACAATTATTTTATCGCTGGTTAATGGAGGTCTTTTTTAATCCTTACATTTTGAAAGTTTGTTGCTTTTTTGGACTCGTGGGTGCACACAGCATGCAGCCCTACGTCTGGGCTGGTTTTCAGACGTCCCATTACTTTTGTCCATCTTATAAGGACAAAAGTATTGGGATGCCTTACCATTACACCAACAGGGACTTTAATAACACTGCTTTCAGATGCATAGACTTCATATGGAGTTGGTCCGCATTTGCAACTGCTATAATGGCTCTGCCCCCCAAGCTGTGTAACTGAGTTAAAGGTAACACAGTGTTTGCAAACCAAATGTTATCGCACTTTTGTTAATGTAACAGTACTTTAAAAATTAAAGTGCGCAAAACACTACTTTTGAATTAATTCTTTAATTTTGCGTATAATAATGTGATTAATTGTGATTAATCACAGAAAACCATGCGATTAATTGCGATAAAAAATGTAATCGTTGCCCAGCATATTATATTATATTATTTTATATTATATTATATTATGTACGTGCTCCACCTTTTCAAAAAGCACACACACATACATACAAACACACCTCAACTTTGTTCTAACAAATGAAGACTGATTGTGGTCACTTGTATTTGAAGAACAAACCTGTGGATCATGGATTTAATATTGAGGATTTTGTCCTTATTTTATAGATATTATGATACTGTAATTTGTTTTATGTTTCCAGTTATTGTACAGAAATAGAATCATTTGCAGAAACTTTACCTAAGTGTTTCTCCTTTTGTCTATTTATTGTGTAGTAACAATAGCAAACATTTCTACCATTCTTCAATTGGACTGTGTTGGATGTGTTTTGAACACAGTGTGTATGTGTGTGTGTGTGTGTGTGTGGAATACCACTGTCTTTTCCCTTCATCTTCTTACACTTCCTCTTTCTCAGTTATGTGAGGAGTTAGAGTTCGCAATTAGCACGAGGGCCCAGCTGGGCAACAACAATACACACAGACACAAACAAACACACACACACACACAGTGTGGACAGCTCACTGATCCTGCCAGCCTGATGATGAGTGACAGTGAGAGTGGACGATGCTATTGAGGAAAACTCTTGAGTGGATGGGAGATTGCAAAACGGGTAATCATACAGAAACACACACACACATACACACACACATGCACACACTTTTATACGTGTATGTTACCAATTAATTCATAGTAGGTTATGAGTAATTTATCGTAGATACCAATAATTTATAGTAGTTACTACAACTACTTACACCAGTCACTAAAACATAAGTTCTTAAAGTTATTGAATGGTTAATACTGAATTATTCCTAGTAGTAACTGAATCATTTATAAATAGTAGTGAACAATTCACAGTAATTACTGATGCATTTATATTAGCTATCAAAATTATTAATATTCATAATTCAGCAACACATGGAAATGAATGTAATCATTCATTTCGTAATTTGTGTATGTTTATCAAATCATGTTTATACTAAAAATAGCTCACAAAGCCAAAAAATGGGTATCATTTGTTCATGAATCATTATTTTAATGTCGTGAGGTGGCTTTGCAAGTAGTCAGACAATTTCTCAGTCTAAATTTTAGTATATTAGACAAAGTGTCATTTATCATTTATATTAACACACAAAAAGCCTAGTGGAGGTTCTAGCCATATTCATATTACAATGGCAAGAATGTAATGTTAAATGTAAATGTATTGCACGTCTAAATGTACCTGAGAATCGTATCAAAACTATGAAAACCTCAATAGCAAAAAACTTTCCTTGGCGGATAGTGCCGGAAGCTCTGCATTGAAAGGAGACGGACTGAGAGTTGAGGTTTATGACCAGGTGCTGTTGGAATTATTGGAAAAAAAATCTCTCCTGCATGATCTTACATGAAGAAATACCAATGATGACAGATGTTTTTAAATAAAAGGTTTTATTTTTGGATTTAGTCATTGTAATTTAAGGTGCTGGAATCCGTGAAGTTGTGCAGTGTATGTTAGTCTGTCATTACAAAACACAAAAAATGTTTATTGCTTTAAAATGTTAAATAGGGACATGATTATTTCACTATGCATTTTCATACTGTGCAACACCACATGATTAAATCAACATAGATATTCAGCTTTGTACCCTATTATTATTCATCCTTTGCAGTGGGGAAGGCACAGATTTCATGTTTCTCTTGATGTCCTTTTAACCCCGTCTGATTTTTACACAGTTCATTAAAGAGAATCAAAGTGAATCCCTCATCTCTTTCGCATATATACATACACACAGGGTAAGTAAGGTGTGAGCGTGAGCGCATGAGATGACAGTCAGATGCGTGTGTCTCACGCTCAAGTCATAACTTCCTGACTGCAGGGCGAACGCCCTAAACACTAGGCCACCAGCTGCCCAATAGTAGCAACACTTTGATTGT
>JBBPCX010000114.1:29351365-29366711 GCA_037974365.1 Hydrocynus forskahlii | reverse complement strand
CTCTCTCTTTCTCTCTCTCTCTCTCTCTCTCTCTCTCTCTCTCTCACACACACACACACACACACACACACACAGAAACACACACTAGTCACAGAGTGCTGTTTTATTCGAATGAGTTTACATTCAGTCAGGTTTTCTTAAAATTAGACTGCACCATCTGTCCCTGTCTGAATCATTTGTGTTATATGTAGGCTTGAGTGAGAGGCTAAGAAGCAGAAGAAACAAAAAACACATCTACACCCACGTGTCTGTGGGTTAATGGATCACTTTTTGCCTGTGTTTTCTCATTTTGTTTCATCAGATCTTGCCAAAATCACAGCCAGTTTTTCATCAGCATAACTTGGGCGATATTCTCTACCACTATCTTAAACTATACTTAAGATAATCAGAATTATTTACAGTACTGTGCAAAAGTCCTAGGCACCTATGCAAATAGGTTTGAAGTCATTTTTCACAGCGTGTGATAAAGTGTCTTTGTGCTAGCACAGGTTATCTTAAAATAAATGCAAACAAGAAAGCAATAAAAAGTATCAAGATTTGTTTTGTTTGTAAAACAGTTGTTAATTAAAATATTTTATGTTAGTGCTTCACTCCCATTTTTCTTGCATTAAACAATTACAAAACACCCTTACTTTTGCTTTTTGGTATTTAAGCAGTTCCACTCGGCCAGTCCACTTTGCCACCTTCATTACAGTGAAACCAAAAATAAAACAGGTTGAAACTGAGAGTAGATGTGGGTTTTTTGAAAGCACAATTCTGATTTTTATGAAGGTCATTAATGAAGGGACCGAGAGTGGTCTGAAACCAGATGGCAAAACACTGAACCAGTTCAGAGAAGCATGGTGAATCATTTAGCTTTGTTCGTTCCATTCTCGACCAGAGCCATTGATCTCTTGTGTCTAATAATGTAGATTTTTTTATTTCAAAGTTAATTTAGCTAGTTTTTTTTTTTTTTTGCAATCTGTTTGCTGTAATGTTTGTTTGTTTTTCTGTGTGTGTGTTGTCTGTTGTTTTGCTTGGACATATGAAGACAGGGCTCAAGGACTATGGCTGGAAAATGATCAATAGGCTAACACAGCCACAGTTTAGCTTTGTGCATCATAGATAGACAAACAGGTAGATAGATAGTGTAAAGTGTCCATTTGTCAGACAGCCAGCGACGCAGCGCCTGGGGAGCAGTGTGTGGGGACGGTACCTCGCTCAAGCGTACCTCAGTGGTGCTACCAGCAGTCCTAGGATTCAAACCCAACTTCCTAACCACCAGACCACCAGCTGTCTCTAGATAGATAGACTCACAGGAAGAGGAAGAGATACATAGATTGATATGATTGGTTTTGGAGTTTTTCAATTTCACCATTACACTTACGCTGGAAAAAGTCCTTAAACGCATGTTCTTATTAATGCCAGTATTCAGGCATGGATGTACCCAATTTCAGTGGCTGTTTTCAGTCATGTATTTATTTTTTCAACCTTAATGTCCAGTATAAATGGCTCTTTCAGTGCAGAGTAAATGTGTAGATTGTGCTGAGCTGCCACATCCAAAGCTGAGCCAGCCTCACACAGAGTCCATTCATTAAAATCTGCAGTTACACATGGCTGTACACGCATCATGCAGTAGGCGCCTCTCTGGCTAAAGAAAACAGTACAGCTTCAAAATCTGATGTGATCACGGTAGTTACTATACAGTTGTGCTTTTACATCTAATGTGGGCTTTCTCAAGTTTGCATATTTGTCTTTGTGCTGGAGCTATGAGGCTACTGTGGCTAACAACTAATAAAGTTGAGGTAAAGTGGCCCCTTACAGTCACACGTGAACACAGCACAGCGTGAACAGTGAGAAATTCATCTCTGTATTTAACCCATTCACCAAGCGAAGCAGTGGGCAGCCAGCGACATAGCACCCGGGGAGCAGCGTGTAGGGATGTTACTTTTAAACTTACATTTATGGCATTTAACAGGCGCTTTTATCCAAAGCGACTTCCATTCCCTAACTACAGGGGACAGTCTTCCTGGAGCAACTTGGGGTTATGGGTCTTGCTCAGGAACCCAGTGGTGGTATGCTGAAGGTAGTATCCAGAGGCAAGTATCCTACCCACAAGGCCACCACCACCCTGGTGGTACCTTGCTCAAGTGTACCTCAGTGGTGTCACTAGCAGTCCTGGGATTCAAACCCACAGTCTTCTGATCACAGGGGCAACTCCCTAACCACCAGGCCATCAGCTGCCCAGTTGTATCCTTGCAGTAAAAACGCTGAAATTTTGAGAAGTTGGTGAACCTTTCTTGTCAGTATGAGGACTGCCCTGGGGTCCTCATCTACAAACTGTAATTTCTGAGCAGAAAGCAGGCCACTGGTGACAAATCAGCCCGTGCTCCACCAGCTTGGCAGCAGCACTTACTCCATTAACCTTGTCCCGTATATTCAAATCCTGTGACACTTGGCCTACAAAAAACCCACTCACATCACGACTTGCTATGCTAATATACATGCAATCTCTCATGCACCTCCCACCAGCACCTGCAGACAACTGGATTCTCGCTTTTTTCCCTCTATTGCTCACAGCAAGGCATGTAAACTTGTAAGACATGTGTTCCCACACACATCAACCCATACTTGTACAAATGTAATGATGCAGAGAAACAGGAAAACAGAGTGCCATGGTCCTTCTGTATAAAAGACTGATATAGCTTCAAACCGTTCACCTCTCAATCAAGAAATGTCATTATAATGCCCATACAGTGGTGATGTAAACTATGTAAACACTGTTAACATAAAAAAAATTACTGCCACTCCACACTCCAAGTCTGGAAACAAAGTTGCCAAAACAGTGCATTTTGAATTCATCATGGCTATGATATCACAACCATATTTCAATTGTGTCCAACTATTTAGCCCTGCCCATTCATACGGTGACAGGAGATACAGTGCTGTTATCTGTAGAAGAGTTGTGAAGGCATAAGTCAATAAAAAGAGAGGTCATTTACATAGGAGTCTTACAGAAGCAGCCAGTTTAAGGCATCTTGTAACAATGATTTTTGTTTTTGGTTGCGTAAACCCACATAAACAATATAACAGGGTTGCCACATGGGCAAGTCTATGTCAAGACCTGGACAAAATTTGAGTGCATTGAGGCATGTTTTGGAGATGTATTTACAAAAAAAGATCTGAGTGATTATTGACTTACAGCGTTTGTTAGATAAGATAAACCTAAAAACAAAATTCATTGTTACAAGATGCTCTACCTTGCTTTCTTCTCGGTAATTAAACCAGCGATTTTTGTGTCTACACCTTTAAGCTAGATCCAGTGCTAAACCAAAATAAGTCCAAACATGGCTCGGGTGATTGAATGCCTATGGGTAAGAGGAAAGTGTTTTTTCAGTTATTGTCCTTTAAAGTATGAAGTGTCCATTTGTCACACATGAACACACCTCAGCACAGTCTGAACAGCATGAAATTGTTCTCCACAATTGAACCATTCACCAAGCGAAGCAGTGGGCAGCCAGTATCTTGCTCAAGGGACTCTTGAGCAAGAATCTTGGACTGCATCTTGCTCAAGGGAACCTCACTAGTACCACTGGCAGTCCTGCGATTCGAACAAGGGCCACTCTCTAACCACCAGGCCACCAGCTGTCCTTTAAGGCTGGTAATATAAGGCTGGCAAATGGAAAACTGGCCTAATCCAATGATAAAAACAGGGCTAACCATCAGTGAAAATAAGTTGCAAAGTCATGTGTTCTACTGTTAGTGGCCCTATTTATGCTTGTGCATAAAGTCAACTCAAAAATCCCCAAAGCAGGACAGTTCTGAAACGTTTGTTGCTTCAGTGGGTCAGGTGTGAAGAAAGAGAGCAAATTTATACATAGATATAAATATGAGTGCTGAATTAGGAACACTGATTTTGCTAACTGATTGACTCACATTGCTGAACTCCAGAGGAGGCTGAGAACAGGCTAAAACGTGAACTACATAGTGAAATTCCCTACTGGAAAAGTAGCTTGGAAATGAAGTGCTCAGAATCAGAAATGATTCCAGTGTTGTCTGCATAGCAGGGGTCTAGAGCAAGTGTATAGCCCCATCTAGTGTATGCTTGGAGCACTTACATAGATCCTTAGATAACATGGTCTGTTCCTGACAGCAATGCAGTCCTCATCCTATCTGTACCCACACTTTCTCCCTACGCTCTTACAAAACAGTAGTAAGACTGTATACACATTAATAAGAAAGCACAGCGAACACTGCTGCACCCAGCACGTAACTTATGCCCAACGAAGACATCATTTCTCAAATTGGACAGCTGAGATGTAGCAAACAACACACCAAACTTACACGTAACAATCCTCAGCTGAAGCATACGTGCACGGCTGGCATGACAAATGCTTACGGGCCATGTATGTCTCACCTTTGATGACTCGATGCCTCGAAGTTGGCATGAAGAAGACTTCATAACACAGCCCACTTCAGCTGTGAGAACAAAAGAGACGAGTACATTTTGGAGATTCTCTGACCCATCACAATTTGGCCAGTCAAGGCCTTCCACAGCCAACTCATCCAGCCACGTCTCTGTGGAGCTTGCTTTGTGCACTGGGACACAGTCATGCTGAAATAGAAAAGGGCCTGGCCTCGGTTGGACTAAACACTTTGTCTCCTTTTGGCGTCGCCCCCAGACATAGGCCCTTTAGTTTCAGTGAAAGGTAATGTCACGGCAAAGACATTTTTGACAATTCCAATCACAATGTAATGTACAGCTCCGGATAAAACAAGAGACCCCGGCAAAAATGTTCAGTTTCTCAGGTTTCATCTTTTATGGGTGCTGGTATTGAACTGAATAGCTTTGCCTTAGTTTTTATGAACTGCTGACAACATTTCTCCTGATTTCCAAATAAAAATAGTTTTTTAAAGCACAATTTAAAGAAAATGACATCAAAATACAAGAAACGCAACGTTTACGGAATTCAAAGTTCACTCAAACAAAATAGCAATAATGACCTTTGACGAACTTCTAGTAGTGTTTTATCATCCAACTGGTCACACTGCAAGAGGACAGTGTTGATCACAGCAGTGTTTTTATACTTTTCCTCATTAAATAAGATGTGATTCAGATGATCACTAATCAGTACCTCAAAAACAGAATGAGGTGCTTGTTTAGGAAGTTAACAGACACTGGCATGGAATGGTTGTCATACTCAGAGATGCTCATTGCAGTGGTCTCATTTTTTTCCAGAGCTGTATTCTTTAATAATAATTACAATTAAACTATGTTCACCATTTGAGCACCTTTATTAACCAGAATGTCATTTTTTTGTTCATCTCTCAGGACCTATAAGTCGTCACCTTATATTCGTTAGATTTACATTGTGGCTCACCAGAAAACTTGTAGATATTTAGCGAGCTATTAAGTGACAGCCAATGGGATGAAACAGTTGAGGAGTGCATTTAAAGTTAAAGGACAGTCTAGAATTTGACTCTGCATCACCATATAATCAGTTAATAAGATGTCAGAAATACCGTTACATTTTCTTTCTATGTCATGACGGAAACTTCTTTCATTTGAAATATTTTTTAGTTGTTCGCTCAACAACTTACCAATGAACTTTATGAAATAAATGGTTCCGTAGTAAAAACTGTCCTGTACAGTGTTTATTACATCCACACTATCAGCCCTTGATGTTCTAGATGGGTTCGCTTTACATGATATAATGACTGTTGGACATTTTTGTTCACCAAATCACCCAATGAAACTCATCTGATTTAGTCAGGAGAATGTAAACAGCACATACGGAATTGAATGATTTATTAAAAGTTCGTTTGCATATCGTTGCCATTTTGGTATCACAATATTGCCAATATTACGAAAGCGATTAACAAATATATCATGCAGCTCTAGTTCAATCTTTCATTCTTGATTTTCTTCTCATTAAAATGAATTTGCCACAATTCAAGACCATCTAGAAATCGCCACCCTCCCCACACAATAGTCCACAACTGTAAATCTTTTCCCTTAACTTTTTATTCTTCTTTTGACGCCATAATATCTTACAGGTTGAAAACCATAATGCTAAAAATGTTTTTAGGTATAAGTGGTAATGCTGACTGCATTTCAGCAGAGTTTTCATATTACACTGATCTGACATACGTCCATATGCATGTGCTATGTAACCCCAATAATGCCATGATATATTCAAGGTGGAGCTGCTGTAATAAAAACAATACTAGTTCATTTACAAAAAAACAGACAGATTTGAATGTGAGATTCATCGTTGTCCTCCCCGAGTCCGTTAAGTGCTGATAAAGAAGACTGGTACAGGGTCAAAAAAAAGTAGAATACATAAGAAAAAAATTGCTACATGCACCCTTCACCAAAAACATACAAAGTATTAGGTTTTCATCTCCTGATCTTTAAAATGAGATGAACAACAGAATCGTGTTAGTATTACTACAAAATAATGATAATCAAGACATGTGGTGAGAGAAAAAGAGAGAGTGAGGCACTGTGGCACTCCCTCTAGCTTATGATTTTCAGAAAAAGAAAAAAAGAAAAAAAAAAAAACAGGAAAAAATATGAAGATATAATCTCTCTTAAGTGCGACTGATCTCCTTCTCAAAAATGGTCTGTCTGTTTCCAAGGATAAGTTGTTTAAGACCCTTCGAGTTGACTGTTAATTTCCACAGCACTTGCCGGTGGAGCCCTGGGGAGCAGAGTCTTGAAGATCCACACCGGTCCGGCCACGTCCACTCGCCCCTCCACCACCCTGAGGCTCGTTCTTCGGCAGCTTCTTAGCTACAAGGAAAGAGATGTACATACAGTTAGCATTCAGCTGCTGCATCGTCATGGTAGATGTCAAGTCACTTCAATCTGTCGCTAACAGAAAAACACATCATGAAAAAGCATCAAAATGATCTGGCCACACCTGTCTTGCAGACATTCGCACAAGGGTGTCTAACTCGGGTCCTGGAGGGCCGGTGTCCAGCACAGTTCGATGGTTCTCCTCCTCAAACACATTCACTAAACCTGACAATTAACTGGCGAGGTAAACCAGGCCAGGTTTCTGACCCTAAAATACTGCAAATATAGTGTGGGTGAAGTGTGAAGTGTCCATTTTTGTAGCATTTGCAGTATATTAGGGCAAATATAGTGCAAATATAGTGTGGTGTGTTCATGCAGGACAAAAATGGACACTTTACACTTCACCCACACTATATTTGCAGTATATTAAGGCCAGAAATTTGCAAATATAGTGCAAATATGGTGTGGGTGAAGTGTGAAGTGTCCATTTTTGTCCTGCGTGAACACACCACAGCACACGGCGTGAACAGCACGGAATTCTTCTCTGCATTTAACCAATTCACCAAGTGAAGCAGTGGTCAGCCAAGAACACAGCACCCAGGGAACAGTGTGTGGGGATGCTACCTTGCTCAAAAGAACCTAAGTGGTGCCACAAGCAGTCCTGGGATTCGAACCCATGACCTTCTGACCACTAGGCCACCAGCTGCCTGAAGTGCTTATCATGCCAGTTAAATTAACTGCCCTAGCTGTAGGTACGATCTCTTGCAGTAAGCCAACAGCTCCATACATCATAGCACAGGTTTCATTCCAGCAAACGAATGCTCCACTCAGAGACATTTTGATCAAGACAAAACTGAGTGACTGGTGGTGGTGTAAAAAAAAAAAAAAAAAGGAACAGAATAAAACATATTTAGTATGTCGAGCTGCCAGCCTGCTAGCTAAGCTAATGCTTTCCTGATTATCAATTGAAAGTTTATTAAATTGAGGAATTAAGTTAATTTAGGTGATGAATTATTCACTTGTTAATAATGCTAACGTGGGAGTTAATTTTTGTATTTTTTGCTCTGTTCAATCTCATCTGTTCAAGATGCTTGCATGTAGTTTACATGTCGTTTTTTGAGCATACAAACAATACATGGTACATTTTTATGGTTTAAACAACCTTAAGGGTAGTTTAAAAAAAACAAAAAAACACAAAAGCACATTTGGTTGCATAGAAACATTCTCAACGATCAACAGATTTCGTAAATGCCACCAATATACTCATTAAAAAGGAGAAGATTTTATGTGGGTACGTTGATTAATGAGTGTGTTTCTTTTACCAATGGCCATGAAGATCTCGTTGACATTCATGGCAGTTTTGGCGGAGGTTTCCATGAACAGCAGACTGTTGTCATCAGCATATGCTTGAGCTTCCTGTAACAGATCAACATGTTAAACAGATCAAATAAAGCAGAGACAAAATCAAAGTGTCCTAATAGAGGTATAAAATGTAGTAGTTTAACTTTAAGCAGCTTGCTATAATATGCACGTAATGCTTCCTTCTGTCAGTCTGATGTTTAACCACAAGGAGGTGCTACTAGCTGACAAGAAATAGCCATGACCCCAAGCTGGATAATATACACATGTTGGCAATAACAACTTTGAACACCAAAAGCGACCAGTTTATAACCAATAGATGTTGGGTTACACAACATTCAAAAGACAATGGAGCATATCTGTGTGTTTCAAATGATCTGAAGGTGTCTGTGCCGACCAGCACTGAAGTGTAATGGAAACATACACAATTTTATATACTATTATTCCTTTTTATAGTCTAATTCTGTTTTAGGCACCTGGTAGCAGTATTTGATTTTGGCCTTTTTTCTCTTTCAGCTGAAAACCCAAAGTGTTATTTTTAACAATTTTGGGCTGAATTGTTTTGGCGACTCCCTACTAAAAATCCAGATGCTTCTCAACACACTAAAACCATGGTCTGTTGTTTTGTCTACATTCCACTGCCATAAACTGATTCTCCAGTCACATTTGTGTCCTGTACCGAATGAAACTGACCTGGTGAATGGTGAAATGTGAATATTTGTGTAATTTCCAAAATTGAAATCGTAATAAAATCAAATCATGAGGTCAGAGATATTCTCACACACACACACACACACACACACACACACACACACACACACACCACACACACACCACACACACACCACACACACACACACACCTGGAAGTCAACCGCTCTCTTGTTGGCCAGGTCAGCTTTGTTCCCAGACAGTGCAATGACGATATTTGGACTGGCCTGCCGCTGAAGCTCTTTCACCCAGTTCTTAGCTCGTGTGAATGTGTCCTGAACACGTAGCAACAGGAAACCATTTCATTATTACATTATTTATTATACTCATACAACTAACAACTATTAGATTAACTTTTCTATCAACCACTTCTCAATACACAGATCTCAACTATTAACTATAATAAATCTTGTCAATTTTTGCAATACTACTTAAAAATGGCACGCCCACAGAACTTACAACAAAGGTGGACATTAACTGAGAGAATTTCCTAAAATTACAAATTCACGATGAGAAACGAGAAAAAAACAGAACAGAACAAGTGTCCTGCCCAAGGCTTATTCAGATAGGTAGAAGCCTATCTTGAACTGTATAATCTCTTACTGCAGGAGTACACAACTCTAGTCCTGGAGGGCCAGTGTCCAGTACAGTTTGGGAGTTCCCCTGACCAAAACACACCCACTGCACCTCTCCAATACTCTATATACTCATAAATATAGAGCCTGTGTTCTTTTATGGCAACAAAAGTGAATTCAGCAGAATTTCTGCTTAAGTAATATGGTTAATATGTAAATAGTCATTCAGAATGGTTTGATGTGAAGTGCTACATTCAAGAGAAATTGAATGAGTCAGAACTGGTCACAGTGGTGGTGACACGTACCAGGTGGGCAAAGCATCAAATGTTTACAGATCTGTTGCTTGACTGCTGAAATCTTGTTTTTCTACTAGCTTTGAAGAAAAGCTGTTAACCTGACACATGAAAAAAAAAATCACTTAAAGTGAAATTGATTCAGGATAAAACAATACCAGATTCACCACTATTTTACAGTCACCATCATTACATGTAAAACACAGAAAACATGTAGGTTCACTGGTTCTTTCAGATAGTACGCAAATAAAATGGCAATATGCTCAATGTGCACCTCGTGACCCCTTGTTCCCATAACCACCACTGTAAAGAAACCAGTCAGTAAGTTTGCTCTACGTCAAACCATGCTGAATACCATTACACCTTTTTTTAAAATAGCAAGTGAAACTCTTCGTCAAAAGAGTGTGTACCAATTATAGTGATGTTGTGAGTGTATTCTCTTACTGCATTAGTAATGTCGTAGACTATAATGGCAGCCTGAGCTCCTCTGTAGTACATAGGGGCCAAACTGTGATATCGCTCCTGTCCCGCAGTATCCCAGATTTCAAACTTTACTGTTGTATCATCCAAGCATACTGTCTGTGTGAGGAACGCCGCTAAAGATTGGAAAGAAAAAACAGACCTAATTTTACAGTGCATTTTAATTACTGTTTTTAAATCGTATGTGTTTTAATACAAACTTTATAAGAAATGTGTTATTCCTGACTAGTGTGAATATAAAATTTGTTCCTGGCACTTTACAATTTCAAGTTGACAGTGTCCACCTTCAAACATCTCTAAAGCCTTTATTGCAACTTGGCTCAACTGTTTTTGGTGCATTTTTATCATTCCACTTAACAAGTCACAAAAAACTAAACCTCATGATGATTATTGTTTAACAGGAAAACACTGCTGTGCTGGTTTTATCATAATTTTTTTCCTTTAGTCTAAGCTAATGATATGGGTCTTAATGTGATTTGCACAATACAGCACTTTTTGCTGTGTAAGTACACTAAAAATTATTTCAACTTTTATTAAAGTGTATTCAAATGTATGTAAGAGGAATGACAACACTTGTCATAAACCATATGCATTTCCCTTTGTCAGTATGATTAACTTCTCCATACAGTAAATAAGGAAGCAAAATGCTAAACTTACAACATTGACATCACTTCTGTTTAAAGTGCAACATTAGATCCCTGCAACAAAGCTAGAAGAAACTTGGTGCACTGTAAGGGGGCATTCAGACAACACATCTCAATCAATCAGGCACTCTTTTTTGTTGTTGTTTATGGAGGAACATAAACTGCTGCTGAAAATGACTCCAGCCTGAGCAACAGGCTTTACATTTGTCATCTGTGTGTTTAAGTGGAGAATCTCTCAACATCTCTGTGCTGAACACCCACGAATAAGTGCTACAGTGTCATTCACAGCTGGCCTTCCGCTCATCCAACATGGTGGAAAAGCTAGTTACGTTGTTTTTAAACACACTGGGTCGTACAACACTTGGCTTAAAGTTACAAAAAGTAGATATCTAAAATGTTAATACAGATATCTAAAATGTTAATTATTATGAAGGCCTGTGCCTGCTGATAACAACGAGTGACCGTAAAAAAAAAAAAAAAAAAAACACAAGTGAAAAATAAGTGCCGCTTCAGCTTCCAGGTATGAAATACACCTTTGCGGTTACAGACACAAAACAAAACTGCTTCAGATCTCAGGAAAAACACGGTCATGTTTCAGCTCAATATGGCTGTAGACTCACACATCAGGCTAAATGGCCTTGGAAGGCTAAGCTTGGGTGACACTGTCTGCACTACATTTACTGTCTGTACTTTTTTGCACTGTTAAGTAGCCCCTACAATTTTGTTGTATGAGTAGCATCCTGCTTCAGTAAAATGACAATAAAGGCATACACATCTATCTATCTATTCCATTGTACTTAGCTAGTTTAATTATATTTTGGTCAAATTAATAGTGACAACATACCACAACCACAAATAACAAATATGTAATGCCAATAGTCATACAGGTTTGCTGCTTAAAACATTTTACTGTTTGACAAGATGCACGGGTCTGACAAGCCATCTGCGCTTACTGTATTTTCATAAGCTATCTTTAGAGCTGTGTATAACTGTGTGCTTTGTACCTGACTGTGTGGCAGAGCAAGTCGGTCGCCCTACATGTAGGAGTGTTTGAACACTGGCTCAGGAAAGCATGCCACTGCTCTTGGATACAGCTTGCAAAAGTCAAACATAATTGTCATTCTAGCTCCATACCTGCGTAAAATACTTCAATTCATTCTGCTACTGCAGCCTGTGTGTTTAGAGCAGGAACTCATACCGCAATAACACTAATAATGTGATTAACCATGCTGGCCATCACCCACCTCCAATAGTGCTCTCCTGGTACTCGTGGAACTGGCCTTTGACGAAGCGCAGGACCAAGCTGGACTTTCCCACTGCTGATTCTCCCAGTAAAACCAATTTAAATTGACAGATTTTGTTCCCCGCGGCCGGCCCGTTGGGTCGACCCGCCATAGTGCCAAACGGATTCTCTGCTGGGGCGAGGCGCTCAAACCTGGGCCAAAGGCCACAGGGACAGAAAGAAAGGGCAAAAGACTGGAGGTCCTGGGTTACGAATGCTCAGGTTAATCGTCCAACCCTGCGGCAGGCCTGATGTCCTTAAATAAAGCAAAAATTCAGACTCAATGTATAAATTATAAATATCACGGTAAATACAGATAAAAGCAAAATCAGGCATGTACTTATACAGACTACGACCAGTTTAAAAACTAACTAATAAATGCATTATGTATACAAAATAATACAAATTACAGAAAATAATACAAGTTACAGAACCACTTGTGATGGTTATGACGGCACAGAAAACAGTTAAGGCCTTGATTGTCACTACAGATAAACTTTCGTAACTGGGTCACATGCACACATCAAATACACTATGTGAACAAAAGTCTTGGGACGCCTGACCATTACATCTACAGGGACTTTAATGACACTGAATTCAAATACATAGACTTTAACATGGAGTTGGTCCCCTTTTGCAGCTATAGCTAACAGCTTCCACTCTTCTTGGAAGTCTTTCCACAAGATTTTAAGGTGCTTCTGTGGGAATTTGTGTCCATTAATTCTGTAGAGCATTTATGAGGTCATGCACTGATGTTGGACGAGAAGGCCTGGCTCACAGTCTCCATACCAGTTCATCCCAAAGGTGCTGGATGAGGTTGATGTCAGGGCTTGGTGCGGGCCAGTCAAGTTCTTCCATACCGAACTCATCCAACCATGTCTTTATGGACCTTGCTTTGTGCACTGGGGAACAGTCATGCTGGAATAGAAAGGGTTCTTCCCCAGACTGTGTCCACAAAGCTGGAAGCATGGCGACGTCCAAAATGTCTTGGTTTGCTGAAGCATTAAGATTGCCCTTGACTGGAAGTAAGGGGCCTAGCCCAAAGCCTGGAAAACAAGTGTGTCACTTTTGTCCAAATAGTGTACCTTCCAGGGTGCAGTCTAGGGTGACATGAGAAAGGGGACTCTAAAGTTCACTGGGAACGCAATGGGAATTGACACCCAATAATTTTGTCCATATAGTTTAACAATAACAGTAACACAGAAATCAGTACAGTGACATGGCCCTTCTGAGGTCCATGAATCATTGAAGAACTGAAGACCTGCTACGCATCTAACCTCTGAGATTAAAAACGAAACTATGAAGCGTAGAGATAGAGACACAATGTGTAACTCCATAAAAAAAAGTCTATGGTATGAGAGAACTTCCCTAAAACGACTCAATAGCTATAGTAGACTAAGCTCAAATACCAAAAGCTAAAACAGCTGACCGAGCTAACTTGTCCTTAAACTGAAAACTGTACTTAAAATAGAACAATTATACATTTTACAAAAGGCATGTTATTTGTATCTATTATGAGAACAAGAAAAAAACGACTTTTCTTTTCTAAAATAAAAAAAAACATCTCTATTGACTCGCCTGGAGCCTGCGTTATTTAGCTAATTAGCTTAGCGTAGCCTAGCCAAGCGAAGCTGTTTGGCTCCTTCTCCCACAACCAGCTCCACAGACTGTTTATATTTAACGCTGAAAGTATCAACTGCAGCGTGAATTCTAGGTCTGAAAGCTATTTCAGTTGAAAAAGTTTGAGATTATAGCGTGTCACTCCTAGCTAATGTTAGCATGCTAAGCCAACGGTCGGGGAAGGCGCGAGCCGGTTTAACTGGGATATCAGGGTCATTAATGACCCCCTCACCTCACCTCGGTGGTCTTAAGGACCTGTCTTCTCTCTGAGCAGCGGCAGGACAGATGTCTTCGTTCTCCTCCACGTTCTCCTTCCTCGTCAAAACATGACGGCTTACAGTGTTCAACTGTGGCCTTCACTCCGACACATCCGGAGAGGGAGACACTGAGAGAGTGAGAGAGTGAGAGACAATGTGAGAGTATGTGAGTGACAGAGAGAGAGAGAGAAGAGAGAGAGAGAGAGACAAGAAAGAGAGAGAGATATAAGCAGAGAGGTAGATAGAGAGGGAGAGAGAGAGACATTCACAAGAGTGTTTCTGTGAAAATCCGTGCACCTTGTTTATGTAGAACATTTATGGACAAAAGTATTGGGACACACTTGCTTTTCAGACTTTGGGCTAGACCCCTTACTTCCAGTGAAGGGCAATCTTAATGCTTCAGCATACCAAGACATTTTGGACGACGCCATGCTTCCAACTTTGTGGACACAGTTTGGGGAAGAACATTTTCTATTCTAGCATAATTTTGCCCCAGTGCACAAAGCAAAGTCCATAAAGACATGGTTGGATGAGTTCGGTTTGGAAGGACTTGACTGGCCCACACAGAGCTCTGACCTCAACCCCATCCAACACCTTTGGGATGAACTGGAACCGAGATTGCAAACCAAGCCTTCTCGGCCTACATCAGTGCCTGATCTCATAAATGCTCTACAGAATGAATGAGCACAAATTCCTACAGAAAGCTGCAAAGGGGACCAACTCCACATTAAAGTCCATGCTTTTGAATGCAATGTCATTAAAGTCCCTGTTGGTGGAATGGTCAGACAACCCAATACTTTTGTCCGTAGTTTGTATATTCACTTTTAATCACTGTAAACACACAGCTCATACTGTTGCTTTCACATGGATGACTGAAATAGCGTCCGTCTATTAATAATCACTGTAGTGTCTGATTTGTAGTCAGTTTTGCCAGTCATATACAGTATGTCTATATATGTCTATATATGTCTATATGTATATTCTACATATGTCTATGCAGTGCACTCTAGTGCACAATTAAAGGTGGAACAGATCATTCAAATTTGATCTGACAGTCTGAAAGACGGCATGTAAAAAAGATGTAAATGAGTGCAAATGAGTGCAAATAAAAACAGGCTATATTAAGTTGAACCTTATTATTTCTTTAATGCACTCAAGAAATCAACAGTCTTGCCCAGCTTGCCAAGTCTTAATGCAACATAAGCTTTAAACGACATTAATGTCAGGCCTAAGATACTTGTCAAGTCGTTATGAAGCTGGAGGTCAATTTTGTCGCCATGTTTCAAAGAAAGATCCGGGATCATTGGCTAAAAAGCCGTTATCAGCTATTTTTGTTATTTTTCAT
>JBBPCX010000114.1:29293434-29343050 GCA_037974365.1 Hydrocynus forskahlii | reverse complement strand
GTGTGTGTGTGTGTGTGTGTGTGTGTGTGTGTGTGTGTGTGTGTGTGTGGTTGTGTGTGTGTGTGTGTGTGTGTGTGGTTGTGTGTGTGTGTGTGTGTGTGTGTTGACATGCCTGCAGCCATACATTTCTGCATGAACATTACGCTTCATTCAAACCACTTGCTCAAAGCATCACTTAATGTGTGTAGGGTGTGAAGGAGAGCAAATATGTGTGTGTGTGTTTTTGTGTGTGTGTGTGTGTGTGTGTGTATTTGCATGAGTGTGTGTATGTGTGTGCGTGCATGTATCTCTATCTGATTGGCCGTACACCATTGGAGTAGATGAAAAGTGGGTGTGGGGATGGAGAAAGAGGGGAGGGGAGAGATAGATAGATAGAGAGAGAGAGAGTGAAAGAGAGAGAGAGAGAGAGAAAGAGAGATGGGAGGGACGGGTGGGGAGAGGAGAGAAAGCAACTGTTCTGTCTCAGCAGCTATTCAACACTGAAGAGAAAGAAACAGAGTGAGAGAGAGACGGAGAGAGGCTGCTCGCGTTCAGCACCACAAAGGATCCACCTTTAGTGCACAGGTGTGAGAGAGTGAAGATTTCGCCTGCTTGTGATAGAAAGGGACAAAGAAGGAGAGAGAACCTGAGAGATAGAGACCAGTGACATCTCTCCAACAAAAAACAGTACATGTGGAGCTGCAACAGAAAGAACAGGTGAACACTTTATACCCAGTGAATGCGGTCAGATGTGTAAAAGCCTTACTGACGGACGCTTAAACCAAAGGAAGCATCCCAGGACGATTTGGACCAGCCAGACGTGAGTTTGTCGCTTCAGGAAACCAAACTGAACTGGAATTTGATTTGAAATAGAGTGTTGTTCCACTCCAAGTGGAGGTCAGACTCTTGGAGTACAGGGGTTGCCCCCTCTCTGCTCTATGGGGGATGCCCTGATGCCCCCTGGCCAGCCATGGCTTAGGATGGAGTGAGATAAAGGGAGAGAATAAAAAGACAAAACGTTTTTTAGAAACATTGGTAACTCTGGAATCCCAGCGCCATGCCGGTGATGAAGGGGCTCCTGGCCCCTCAAAACACATTCCTGGATACCATCGCCACACGCTTCGACGGAACCCGTAAGTGACCTGGGATACATTTAATATGCCATACCTTGTCAGGACATGGAATCATACGTAGATTACATGGGCATTTCGAAATGAAGGGTTTTGCTCCAAAACGTATTAAAGAACAATTTTATAACTGATGAATACATTGTTGTCAGTGGCCTTTAACTATCCAAAAAATGTCAGTGCTACATTATAATTGATACCACCTTCTTTGAGAAATAAAAATGCTTTTTGCATCCAACAGTCAAAACAAACTGCTTTCTAAATTGTAGCAAATAGACATGCAGCAATTTGAATTCTTCATATATTGTTATAAGCACACCCTCATAACTCTTACATTTATGTGACTATTTTGTAAAAACAAATTGACTATGGCCCAAAATGACTGGATCTGATCCAAAATGAATGGAAAAATAGAAATTTTAAGAATTATTTTCTAAGAATAATTCTCAAAGCCTAAATCTGACACAAATTTTCACTTCCTTCATTAAAAAAAAAGAAATAGCTTTCTCCTTTTATTGAAAAAACAACACTTATTTACAAAGTCAGGGGCATTTTGCTGATAAGCCCCCCTTCTCTGTTTTTCTCTGTTTTTACCACAGCCAGACAGTTTTGTCCTGAAAATCTGTGAAAACACATTTTCGGGACAAAATGTGTTTTCACACATTTTTGGTGTGTTGTATTTCCATATGCTAACTCAGCGTCACTTTGGCCTCTTTTACCTTTTCTAATAGAGAAGCTACAGTTTGGGGGAGAAATGCATTTTTCCCAACTGAAAGCAGCCAAAATCTACAACATTTTCACCTTAGGGGCCTTTTGGGATGAATAAACACACACACACACACATACACACACACACAAACACAAACAGACACACAAAATGTCAAAGAACTCATCACCCAACTGTATCTTTATACTGAAAAGACAGCCTGTGGCGTAACACTTTACATAACATCAACAACAATCCAAGCACAAAGTCCCAGTCCATCTTAAAACCAAATGACTGCCTTTGAAAGACTTTGTGACATTCCACTTTCTGCTTTTTCCATTTCCTAAACGCAAAGGTCAAAGCTCAAAGTCGTGTGAAGTTTCACTGTTGATTGAAGTCCCTGCGTTCTTCAGCCAGAGGACCAAAGGCTGAATTAAATGAGGCTGGACTGTAATTCCGACCTGAGACCAGTTTTGTGGGGTTTGCTTGCAGGGTCAGGGAAGGAATATATACTTTATTTGCCTGGCAACCCCTGAAAGCATCCGTTTTATTAGGAACGTCTACTTCCACTCTTTTAGAAGCCCACTATGAACTTCACTCCTGACTCACGTCTGTCGAACGTTGTCATTACATCGGTAGTGGTCTCTTCGCCGTTTCAATCCATTTTCCACTTATATGATGGCTAGTGCCAGTGGGGTGATTTGTGTCAGAGCTAACTAGCAAGCTGGCTAACTTTTGTACCTCAAACAGTACGTCAAGAAACTACTGCGAGTGCACCTTTACTAACGCAGATTTTAGATATTCACTGCTGCTATATGAAGTCCTCTTCAGAAGTCAACACAGCCAAAGCAGTAGTGTGACTGGTTGAGGATGTACTTCACGTAATTGGGCTTCCTGAGAGGTGCAAGCACTCGGGAGGTCCTGAGCTCGATCCTTGGTGGTGCAACAGCCACCCATTGCCAGGAGTCAAAGAGAACGCAGCTAGCATCACAATCTCTATTCCAGGTAAATTCGAGTTTTGATGCAAGAGAAGCTGGCAACGGATAGTGCCCTGTAATTGCTCTCTCTCTCTCTCTCTCTCTGTATCTCTCTCTCTGTCTCTCTCTTTCTCTTTCTCTCTTTCTCTCTCTCTCTCTCTCTCTCTCTCTGTCTCTTTCTCTTGTTTTTTTGCACCTGCCATGCACACTCATGGGAGAACACTTCTCTGCATATGTCAAGGGACAGGTGTTCTGCAGCCTGTGTGTGTGGTTGTCAGGGGACAGGTGTGTTTGGATGTTGTTATCTAGCCCTTCTAATTCATTCAGAGGCCCATGATGAACGCTGTTTCAGATATTTAAAGGGCCCTTGTGTTTGCAAGGTACTCACTCAAAATACACACATAACTTTACAGTATGTTCACCTCTGTAGTTCATATTAATTGCCAGCATTTTTTTTTATCTATAAAAAGCCACCTGATTTAATTATAATGTGGATCACCAGACAACTGTTTGATATTTAATGACCTATTAAGTGACAGCAAATGGGATGAGAGTTCATATGAGAGCATTTAAAGTTAAAGGAGAGTCTAGAATTTGACTCTGCATCACCACACAACCAATTAATAGGATGTCACACATGCACTGTTACATATTCTTTATAAAGGAAACTTGTTTTATTTGACCTATTTTCATATATAATTGCTCACTCAAAAACTTTCCAATGCTTCAGAAGAATAAATCTGCAGTTTATGAAATAAATGGATGTAAAAACCTATGGTGTGCAGAATTCTTTGACCAGTAGTGGATATACACCGATCAGCCAAAACAATAAAACCACTGACAGGTGATGTAAATAAAACTGATTATCTCATTACTGTGGCACTTGAACAGCAAGTGAGCAGTCAGTTCTTTAAGGTGATGTGTTTAAAGCAGGGAAAATGGGCAAAAACAAGGATCTGAGAGACTTTGTCTATGACCTGTTAGATGACATTAGATCTCGTGGGGTGTGCAGAACTGGACGATGGAGCAGTGGAAGAAGGGGGCCTGGTCTGATGAATCTTAATGTGTGTGTGTGTGTGTGTGTGTTTGTGTGGGTTGTTAACCTGGGGTTAGGATGCACTACGGAAAGAAGGAAAACCAGAGGATGTATTGTGTTCTGATTTAAAGGATCTACTTCTAATGTCTTGATGCCAGATACAACAGCACCCCTTCAAAGGTCTAGTGGGGCGCAGTGTTGGTTTTGCAGCATGAGGAGAACCTACACAATTTTAGGCTGGTGGTTTTAATGTTAGGGCTGATTGAGGTATATAACGTCAAACAAAGATAAACAACAAATAAGCAGCAAATGTGTCATTCTTTTGATGAAAATATTGTACGTATTTAGACTGGAAACACACAACATAGAAGTGTATTGAATTTATTTGCTAGTCTTTATAACACCTGTGAGTCAAATTTGCGCATGTGGTTTCTGATACTATTATCCCTAAAAATGGGGAAAAAAATGCAGACATAATTTAGGCTTCAAAGCAGCTGCTCTGTTTTTAGTAACTTACTTTTGTCTATTTGTGTGTGACGGTTTAGCCATGGTGGTCATTTTAGCCCCACCATTCTTAAGCATAGCAAATCTCCTTAGTTACACAAGGGGGGAAAAAAGACTTTTTTTCATTTCTGCTGTCTCGCACACACTATCACACACAGACGAGTATGTTGACAGTCTTGCCTTGTTAACAAAATCCCTTGTGCAAGAAGCAAAGGCTGATGTGAGATTGTAGTTGACGCCTTATAATTGGAGCTTACTGGTCCACGCAAACCATGTATTAAATATGTGTTTGTATGACTGGGGTAATGGGAGTTGCTCCAGATACAGATTAGTCCTTTACAACTGAATGAATCTGCCCTGTTAGAGAGATTTGCCCTCACTGTCTGCTTTATTATAGACACCTACCCTGTACGTCCCCTCAGCTGCCACCCACTTTATTAGAAACACCAACAATGTATGTCCACTCACTGACCACTTTATTAGAAACACCAATCATGTATGTCCACTCACTGACCACTTTATTAGAAACACCAATCATGTATGTCCACTCACTGACCACTTTATTAGAAACACCTACCATGTATGCCAATTCATTGCCCACTCCAGTGGAAACTCCTGCCTCATATTTTTACTTTATTAGAAACACAGATTGTAGATATTTTGTTTCCTGCTACTTTTTCATACTCCATTTAGTTCATAATTTGTATCTAAAATGTAAAGAGCTCAAAATATTTAAAATACTTGAAAAAATTTTGACATCATTTGACTGGGTCACCCAAACTATACACCAGTCAGCAACAACATTAAAACCACCAACAGGTGACATGTATAACACTGATCATCTTTTCATACATGTGAAGGGCTGGTATATATTAGTTGATGTTGGTGTGTTGGAAACATGGTTCATTTAAAGAGTTAGGCTTTCAGTCCAGCTCTTGAAGTCCTAATTAATAGAAGAGCTCACTTTGCCTTATCAATATAGATACCATGTAAATAAAAAAAACATTTCGTAATTTTCCATAGGACGTTTAAAGAATTTTCCCATGAAAGCTTAGTAGTACTAGAGTAGTACTAAGTGCACATAAGATGCATAGTACGTTGTAGAGAAATTGCTTTATATACAAATGGTTACTTCGCTGGACAAAAAATTATTTTGTTACTTACCCTTTTCTGCAATGACCAAAAGAATTAGTGTTTCAATGAGTGAGAGTGGGCAGCCCTACTGAATGCCATGAGGGTTCCCTATGGGTTTATATTTAAGAGCTATAATATATTGCTGTAATGGCCCAGTTTTCACCAGCAGTTACAATATTATTTTGTGATAAACCTGGAAAAATACGTATCTTGTGGATGGTGATGTGTTTTTCCACTTTCCTCTCTCTCAGGTGGAGGAACAAGCTAATATGGCTACAATGTTATTTAAACTTGTGCAATAGCCCAAAGAATGTTAGCGTGGCTATTTTCAACCCTAAACTGAATGTAGTTCCTTGTACTGTGGAAACAAAAAGAGCATATTTCAAAAGCATAGAGTTCGTTTTAAAAGCAGCCTGAAATTGAAAAATATGGAAAAATGCTGGATTTATTCCCTTTAGCCTAGTCTCAGACTCCTCTAGATTAAAAATGATTGCAATGTTGCAAACGCCTTTAAACTAAAAACATGGTCACATTTTGCTAGAATTGTTCATTGCCTCACATCAATCCACATCAATCATAAATTTACATTGACAGCATTTGGCAGATGCTCTTATGCAGAGTGATGGTCTTCGTAGTCTGCAAAAAAAAAAAAACAACATGTCCCTGTAAGCCTCTGCCACTGTTTGGCTTTTGCAACTTTTCTTTGGACACTCTGCTCCACCCTGATTCTGAGTTCATCGTTTGTGAATTCCCATATTGGTTTGGCCCATGGCCTTGATTGGACTCGCCTGCCCTTTGTTTGTTCGGTTCTACTTCACCACCTTCACCACAATGCTGGCATCTGTTCACTCTCACGAATTCCCTCATCCTTTCCCCTTTGTGTTGTGTTTCTGTTATAGTTCAGGTTTCTGGTTCTGTTACGCCTGGTTTGTGGGACGGTTCCCAGTACAGTGGGGTCTGCTGGCCTCACTCATCAGGACCCCGTGGCCTGCCCTTACTACTTTTAGGGGCCTCCTTGGTATGCTGCCCTCTGAGATATTGTTTGCTGCAGGCTGACCTCTCTCATCAGAAGCACATGGCTCACCCTCTCTCCATGGGCTGGTCTGTGTGTGTTGGGCTGTCCTGTGAGATCCGATGGCCTTGCCTGTCAGTGAACCCCTGATGGCTTGCGTGGTTGCTTTGTGTAGGTCCCACTTGTCAAGTGCATATGAGGCTGGTGCCTCTTTCTGAGAGGGCCTTACTGGCATGGACACTGTAAGTATCCTGAAAGGGCCTTTGTCCGTCTGATTCCTGTATGTGTTCCTGAAAGGGATTTTACCCATATGATTTCTGTCTGTACCCTGTTAGTAACCCATTGTTGTGCCAGCCAGTGCTCCATCTCTGTTTTCCCTGTTTGTTGCCTGTTCGCCCATTAAAACCATATCCCTGAACTGCATGTGTGTCCTTGTTGCCAGACCCCCAACACCCTGTGGCACTCCCTCACACTAGTAAACCTATACTCATACCAAGAGCTGCTGGCAAGTTAAGATTTTACCAGAGATGCAGAGACACAGATCACAGAGACATGACAGGCCATTTTTTCTTTTTCAAAGAAGTTTGTAGTATTTAAATTTTTAACATGAGTATGAAGGTGTTAGCCTTAGTGGACAGTGGAGAGATGGGTTCTCAGTTTCTGTTTGAAGACAGCAAGGGTCTCTGCAGTCCTATTTGCATCCCACAAGGTAGGACACAATCCATTGCCATGCAGAACCAGTGATTCTGAGTTTGGTGAGTGAATTTGGGAGGATCCGAAAGTAAACAAAAACTGCAGAGAGATCTAGAAGATTAAGGAACGAAGACAGTTTAGCTGTTTTAGTTGTATGAAGCTGCTCAGTAACAGCTAGAAGTGCAGTTTCTGTTGAATGTCCTGCTTTGAATCCGGATTGGTTTGGGTCATGAAGTCCGTTTTTTGATAGAAATAGGTTGAGCTGGTTATATATAGCCCGAGAAAGGAGAGAAAAGATACCGGTTTGTAGCTGCTCACCTACAAATGTCAAGCGTTTTTTAGCATTGGTGTGAGCACAGCTGTTTTGAAGGCCATCGGAACATCAGTGCGGCCTGTTTCGATATAGGGGGAAGATCTCTGAATGTGGTCAGAGGTGTGGGGGATGGGGGATTGGGTCAAGTGGTGATGTGGTAGGGTTGCAGAATGTTATGAGCTGAAGAACATCATTAGTGGAAAGTGGAGAAAATCAGTTAAGTAAAGGGTAGTTGGCAGGTAGGGAGTAGGTAAGAGAGATGATGACTGTAGGGACGGATCATCTGATTGTCAACTTTTTCATTAAAGAAGGAGGCAAAGTCCTTTGAGGAGACAGAATAAGGAGCAGGAGGAACAGGAGGTTTGAGAAGTGAAGAAAATGTGCCAAAGAGCTTGTGAGGGTTGGGTACAGATTCTTCTAGCTTGGCTTTGAAGAAGAAAGCGTTGGCAGCCAATATAGTTGTAGTGAACCTGGATAGAGGAGAACGGTATGAGAGGAGATCATAGTTAAGGTGCAATTTCCTTGTCTTTTTGCTGCTCCTAGTTCTCTTTGATTGTTGCAGAGTACATCAGATAGACATGGTGAAGGACTGTGTGTCGTCCTAGAAGACAGTGGACAAAGTTGGTTAAATGAGGAGTGGAGAGAGGAGAGAATCCGTTTCCACTATTGAAGGACGGGGCGAGATGTTCCAGGTTAATAAAGGACATAAAGGAATAAAGGACAATAGAATGGTGGAGGACAGAGCAGGTGGAGAAAGTGAACAAAAATGATGGCGAGCAGTTGAAGAGACAACGGTAGGGAAGTTGGAGTAAGCCTGAAAAGAGAATGTAAATGACAAAAGATGGTGGTCAGAGAGATGGAGAGGGGTAGCAAAAATATTGAGTGGAGGAGTGGCTCTGGAGAAGACAATGTCTTATGGGTTGTGTTATGGGTTGACAGAACCTGGACAAGGCCACATGTATGTAGCATATCATTTGGGAGTTTAAAGTCACCAAGAAGGTGGTTTAAGTTGAGAGTCATTATCTGGAAATGAGCTGACTAGCATATCCAGTTCTTCAGTGAATGTTTCTACTGGCCAAGGGGTCAATAATCAACAATGATGTGAAGTCTGATGGGATGAATACAGCAATACTAAAAACAACAATGATGCGAGCAAGCTCCATAGCTCAAGGCCAAGCAAGTCCATACAGTCATACAGCGCGTGTGTTTTTCTCATCAATGAAACTACAAGTCTGGAAAAGGCCTGCCAACACAGTGCTGTGAAAAACTAGCCACAGCGTCCTACTGCCAGTATCTGTAATTGAATCTGGTACGGCGGTGCTGTCCCTCTCTTTATTTTCCCTCCGTCTCCTTGTAAACCGTCCTCAAGGGAATATTTATGAAACATTTATGATGCTGTTTACTGATAGAGTGCAACCTATCTCACTGAAGTTTCAAGCGCCTTCCTCCTGATCCGGGCGGCTACATCCTTTTTTGCCTCTTGGTTTATAGCTTTTTAGCTAGAAGCCTCACTGTCGGAGCTGTTGGTGGAAGACTCACTAGTAGATGCCAAGCTTTACTCATTCGAAGAGATACCATGTACCCCTCTATGAAATCTCTGAAACGGAAAAGTGCTAAAAATGAAAATAAAAATCTTAAATGACTTTACAAGGGATTAGATTTGACTGCCAAGAAAGCATCCACTTTGTAAATTAATGAAAAAAGTGATTAGCCACCGCCAGTCATCAGTGACAACACCACATTAAGATAAACTTTTATTAGTCCCGCAAGGGGGAAATAGTGATGTCCACCTTAATAGTTATGTCAGAGGTGATAGGACAACATCTGTGGGTGGCATTTAAGTAGCTAACTAAGTGCTGTAGTTATTTTGATGTGTCCAGCTATAGACAACATGGGCAGATTAGGGCCAGCTAGTTACTGTATACCAATGACTAATTATACCAATTGGCATTTCAATTTAAAAACTACGCAAGTTTCTCAGGGCAGCAAACTGTTTTTTAGGGTGGGGCAAGTGCGAACTATTCAGCAATTCGGAATTCAACCAGCCTATAGCCTTACTTAAGTAATCTGAGTGCATGCTGAGTTTTCCAGCCTTTTTTCATGCTTACTATACAAAACTGGTAAAAATATTCATTTAGTGTCAAATCAGCTTTAACTGGTTTTCCTCAATATTCAGTCAAGGCATTTCATCAACTGAATGTACGAGGTTAATGGGCCACCAGACATCCATTATATTTGTGCAAGCTGCATAAAGGCTGACACACTCCACTTCAGACGGCAAATTCACAAATTTTGGTTAAACAGCTGCATTTGGGACACGGAGAAAGCTCTGTAATTTCATTACTGCTGGGAAGAATAAACAGGCATGTTATAGCAGAGTGTTAGCTAGGCTCCAGATATAAGGCAGGGAGAAATGTTGTGTATCATGACCGGGGACCTTGAGAAACCAATCTCTTTTGGATTTTTTACCCTTGAAAGAATGACTGAGATGAATGAGGAGGGAGAACTGCTTCTCTCTCCGTTTCCCTCTCCTCTCTCTCACAAACGCACAAACACAGACACACTGAAGGCAGCACAGCATCCTTCCTCGCAGCAGCAGGAGCCTCTGGGTGGCAGAGCGCCCAGTGCACTGAAGCCCCAAAATAACTTCTACTGGTTGCCCAGGAGACAAGGGGTGGTACGGTGACGGCTGAAAGAAGCCACTCCAGCACCACTAATCACTCAGTAACAACTTTAACATGTCGCTTAGCGTTCCTCAGGAGGACGAGGAAGTAAGTCAGCGGAGCAGGTGAAATGATTAGAAATGAAAAGACCTTGGATGCTAGATTGGCTTACACTGTAAAAATGAATTCCTGGTTTTGATGAGAATAGAGGGAGAGGTAAATAGAGGGAGAAGTCAATGAGAAGTCAATACAAGGAATACATGCAACTAGCTAAGGCCACACCTGTAAAAGGCCAAATATTTTCAGAACAAATTGGTATAGAATTTATAGACCATTTAGAAAAGTTTGTTTAGGTGGTCCTACAGGTCCTTGCTTGGGAAACACATAACTGAAAAATATGCTACTTTTTGTCTCTTCTCTCTCTCCTTTTTTCCAGGTAAAAGTTCCAGATAAAGAATTTTCTAAAGATGCCCCAGTGACAACCCATAGAAAACACTGATCCATTTGTCCCTACTTCACTCTAAATGTGAATAATGCTACATGCAGCTCCGAGACCACTGCAATTTAGTTTTAAATCAGCATCTCTGTTGTTTTCATTGAATTATTCAAGTTCTGTAAACACTGCATCATTTCTCACATTTTGGTGTGTTGTGATTTCCTTTCAAATTATGCTTTAAGGAGCAATATTTTTATTTGGAAATGAGGAGAAAATATTGTCAGTAGTTCTTAAAACTAATGCAAAGCTGTTCAATACTTGCACCTATAAAAGATAACACCTGAGAAACTGAACATTTTGCAGTGGGCTCTTTTTTTTTTTTTCCAGAGCTGTATACGCTGGAAGCAACTGCACACTGAAAAAACGTTACACAAAAGTAAGTCTAAAAAACTTCAACACTATTCAATAACCACATCAGCCAGTCAAACCGAGGGCTACTCTACTGAAGCAACTTAACCTCACTGATAAACTTGCTTTCACGTTTAGTATTTTTATTTTGTGTGAAAGAAAACAACAATAATTTTCCATAGAGTTCCATGGGGCATAGAACCAGAAGCCTCCCATAGAGCAGACTGGGGCATAGAATAAGACGTTTGCCTTATAGCTCCATGGGGCATACAAGAAGAATCCTCTCATAGCATTTCACAGGCCTAGAATTGCTCTCAGAATTTCTGATACATTACTAATGCGGTGGTGGAAACTTGTGTGCCTGTTTTTTCCTGTACCGCAGGTCACCCTAGTGGATAAATTGCTGCATGTTTTAATGACTGCTACACACATGACTAACTACACCATGAGATAGAAGGGCCAGATGTGAGAGAAAAGTGCTCTTTCATTCTTCTCTGAGGACCAAAGCCATTGAAGCAACACAGATTTAATTGATAATTATCTTAGCACAGCTTCACCTTGCTGAGCACTTATGTTTTGCGCCTCATCAAGTTAGCATAACCCAATTATTAGGCTTTAGAGACTGACTTGTTATTCAAGTTGCACCTCAGTGGATAAAATATGGCACTGTGTTGCAGTAGGTTTGAAGTTGCTTTTTCTCCCTCACCACCATCCCTACATTATCCGCCCCCCATCTCCACCCCCCCCACTCCCAATCCCCAAAGTTATTTCATTAACTAGAGAAAATGAGAAGTCGTCCTTGGTGGAAGGAGCTCAGATGCCCCCTGGAATGTTTATAGCCATGCCGCTTTTCTTCCTGCATCACAGGAATGCTGATCGGGGTAAATTTGCTTTATTCTGCCATTGAGGCAACACTTTCGTCCGACTCAAAGCCCAAATGGAAATAGGGCCCCCCCTCCGTCTACTTTTTCCTCTGAGGGTGTTGCCATAGCAACTTGCCATGGGAGAAATTGAGCTTTTATCAACTTGAATGGTGGCTAGTACTTCTTCACTTAATCACTCTGTTCCTCTTATACAATTCAACAGACCACTTATCACTAATCAGATTAAGAGACAATTTCCCCAACTTTCAGACATCCACAAGTAATTCAGTTTGATCCTCTTCAGCTCAGTTCAGGTAGTCCCAGGGCAGCTTGTCCAGAAATGTGGGTCCAGCCTGCTAATGAGTCTTGCTAACTGAGGTACAGCCAGGAAAATAAGATCTTCATGTTCAATAAATAATGATAGGGAGATTCAAAGGGAAAAACTCTCAAAGAGAACAAGAAAACTACATTTAGCAGAATGAGACTTAAAGGCAAAATTTCCAACATGGATGAGGAAGAAACACTGAGAAGAACCAAGACTCTTAAGAGCATCCAAAACATCTGAGGGGAACAAAGACTCCACAGGTGAAAGTCCTTAGGAGCATGAAGAATTTCATTCTGAGGAGAACCAGGACTCAAAAGGAGCAAATTTTGGAGCATTAATAAGAAAAAGGATCCCAAACATCGAAAACATAACCAGTACACTTCTGGGAAGTAGACTGAAGAGTTCATACAGTTTGTTATATTGAACCTTGCAGTTATGCACTGAAATGCCTCAAAGTGCATTACAACTCTATAGTAATTATTTCTCACTTGCAGCTCTATGGAAGCAAGTCACATACACTGTGTTTGTAAGTCGAAAGGAGAATATTTTATTACAGTTTGAAAATACTAAAAATACTTGTTATGTACCCAAATCTTTTAAAACATTATTAACAGAATTATGCAATTAAATTAGACAGTTATGTATTCTTACCATTTCGACCCAGCAGTAGATGTAAAAGGGATCAATGGGAATCTCTCCAACATGAAAGGAAGTTTATATATTATCAGTTTAATCAGTTTTATACATTATATTTTATATATTATCTTAACACTGTGATATCAATCACTGCCCCCCCCCTTCCAAAAATAATCCAGCAGGTCTGTGGAACAAGCTTAGTGTGGTCATAGTGTCCAGCTGGGGTCTTGAGATAAGCTTTCTGTTCTGTGACCCCAGCTCATCCTCACTGCTTCATCTTTCTATTCCTGCAGCTCCTCTCACCTGATGACGGCCATTCTGCTAAACACACACATGCCTTGTGCAGGTTTTTGCAGAGCTAGCCTGGCAGAAAGTCTTGTTCAGTGTCTAATCAGCATCAATGTTCTGATGCTGTACACACTATTGACCTGTGGTGCAGGGATCTGTAGTGAGACATCAAAAGAAATGTGTGGGCGCTCCAGTGCAGTGTTTGCTTGACAGTGCAGTGTTTGCATGACATTAATTTTGCTGAGCTGGATTGGAACTGAATTGACAGAACAAATAGTTTTCCATAGCATCACCATAGCTTAAAAATTAGATGTAGATGAAATGGCACTCGTTCCGCCTCACTTGGTGACTCTACACATGGGCCACTTTATTAGAAATACCCACCTTGTGTCTTCACTCTCTGGCCACTTTATTAGAAAAACATACAGCCAAAAAAAAGACTGCAATAATTTTTTTCGTGCTTATTGCTTTTGCAATTTGTGTGTCTGTGTAAAATATGCAGGTCACTATTGTTTTACACACTATTGACCACACTTGATTCAAAATTCCAAACAATACAATGTTTGGAGAAAAATTAAAAATAATACATATAAATAATTTATTATACCTTGGAAATACACAAATTTCCAATATACCTTGTTAAACTGCACAGCACTCTTACATTATTTTACAATTACAACAATTAAAATAGTGATGTTGTGAGCATAGTGTGTGCATGTATGACACTGTTTCATCCCATCAGCAAACTGAATAAGGAGTGAAGCTGCTGGAATACAGCACATAGAAAAGCTGCTATACAAACACTACTGCACTCACAACATATACAGTGGAGGAAATAATCACTGAATTTGTAAGTTTACTGACTTCCAAAAAATGAGGTAGTTTCATTTATGAGGTAGTTTCATTTATATGGAGAGAGACAGAATATCAACCAAAAATCAAGAAAAGTTATAAATTGATTTGCATTGATCCCCTACAACCCAGCCAGACTTCTGGCTCCCACAATCAGTCTATCAATTACAGATACTCCTGCTCTGAACTCATTACGTGTATAAAGCACACATGTCCACAGAATCAATTTCTTCCATTCCAACCTCTCTACCACCATGGGCAAGACCAAAGAGCTGTTGAAGGACATCAGGGACGAGATTGTAGACCTGCACGAGGCTGGACTGTGTTACAAGACCATCAGCAAGAAGCTTGGTGAGAAGGTGACAACAGTTGGTGCGATTATTCAGAAATGGAAGAAATATAAAATGGCCATCAGTTGCCTTCAGTCTGGAGCTCCATGCAGTATCTTGCCTCATGGGGTGAGGACGATCATGAGAAAGGTGAGGGATCAGCCCAGAATTACACAGGAGGAGCTTGTTAATGATCTGAAGGCAGTTGGGACCACAGTCACAGTCACAGTCACCATTGGTAACTACATCATAATGGACTGAAATCTTGCAGTGCCCACAAGGTCCCCCTGCTCAAGAGAGCACATGTATAGCCAATCTTAAGTTTGCCAGTGAACGTCTAAATGATTCAGAGAAGGCTTGAGGGAAAGTGCTGTGGCCAGATGAGACCAAACTTGAGCTCTTTGGCATCAACTACACCCGCCGTGTTAGGAGAAAGAGAAATGCTGAGTATGACCTGAAGAACGCCATCCCCACAGTCAAGCATGGAGGTGCTTGGGGATGTTTTTCTTCTAAGGATACAGGACTTCACTGCATTGAGGGGCCAATTGATGGGCCCATGTACCGAAAAATCTTGGACGAGAACCTCCTTCCCTCAGCCACAACACTGAAGATGGGTCTTCCAGCATGACCCAAAACATACCGCCAAGGTAGCAAAGGAGTGGCTACAGAAGAAGCACATTAAGGTCCTGGAGTGGCCGAGCCAGTCTCCAGACCTCAATCCTATAGAAAATCTGTGGAGGAGCTGAAGCTTTGAGTTGCCAAGCAGCAGCCAAGAAGCCTAAAGGATTTAGAGAGTTTCTGTACAGAGAGTTTGGACTACAAGAAACGTCTTAATGCTGTGCTTGCCAACAAGGGTTTCTCCACCCAGTACTAAGTCATGTTTTGGTTGGGTATCAAATACTTATTTCACTCAGTGAAATGCAAATGTAACCGGTGTCCCTTATGTCCCCTGACAGCCACCATAGTTTGGTCCCGCCCCTTCATTAGTATGCTAGTGGTGACTGGGCCATGTGCTTCATTGCTGGAGGCTATAAAAACCTGATGGACTCTAGGGGCACATGGGGTCCCTGGCTTGCTCTGGCACTGGCAGACTGGGTGTGGACCTGTGTTTCACTGGGGGAAGATATGGGCTGCTGGCTTGTTATTGCTAACATGTCCCATGTTTTTGCTAAAAACTAGAATGTTTGGCAACAGGTACTCTACCGTGTAGCCTAACAGTGTTCCGGGTAATATGCGGATTTACTACAGGAGAGGACACCGAGAACTCACATTGCCCTTTAGGCAAAGGGAGATGCCAGGGACCCCCGTTGTTCTTGCCGGTGAAGCCTGAGACTGAGAAAGAGTTGCCACTGTTGCTTTGCTAGTTGTATCTTTTAGTATAGTGTAACTCCAGTCTTCTTGCCTTTGTGGGATGTGTTTTTGGGTTTTTTTGTATTTTGTATTTCTTCATTTGTTATTTTTGTTGTCCTAGGTTTAAATCTCAGCCTACATCTGAGTGTGTCTTGTTTAAGTGTTCTTTCTTGTGGTTACACTGTGGTATTGGCCTTGGGGAAGGTGTTGACTGTCACCTTTAGTCTAATGCTGTTGTGATAATGAATTAGGCTATTTGTGTTTCTCCTTTTAGTCTCCTGCAGCTAGTTAACCTACCTGTTCTCTCTCATTCATTTTATAGCTGTATAGGGTACCTCAGCTGGTCAGGTTGCAGGATCTAAGTCCTTTTCATGCTCTGTGCACAATATTTGTAGTGGGAATGAGCACCTCACCATTTATTGTGATCACTTTTGTTGTGATCACTTTTGTTGTGCAGTATTTGTGTGTGTCTCCACATTTGTGTGTGAGGAAAGGCACTAGAACTGAGAGCATGTTGGGGTGTCAGCCTTACTCTCTCAGGACAGTTAACTTCCCTCCCCTTCAGCTGCTCCATCTAGCCCCTTGTGGTTGCTGTATATTCAGTGTTGACTGTGGTGGCAGCCTCTACCTCCCCGGAGTGACACCCTGAATTGTCTGTACCATGGTTAAATGTGTCATCACGTCCCTGTATCGTCAATAACCCCTAAAGTGCGTTTTCTTCATTTTTAAAGTGCATTTTCTTTGTTTTTAACTTGTTTGTTAATAAACATGCTTATTGCTTTTACTGGAACTTCACGTCTCTGTAATTACTAACTTATCTGAGTGGGGAG
Source organism: Hydrocynus forskahlii (assembly GCA_037974365.1). Classification (NCBI taxonomy): domain Eukaryota; kingdom Metazoa; phylum Chordata; class Actinopteri; order Characiformes; family Alestidae; genus Hydrocynus; species Hydrocynus forskahlii. The sequence goes on along the minus strand of JBBPCX010000114.1, from coordinate 29,326,589 downwards.
GTCCTCTCCTCTTAAACCAGGTGCTATAGGTAACCAAGTACAATAGTATATCTTGTGGTGAAAGACCACAGGTGGCGTAGTCTGACACCTCAGCCAAGATCCTTAAATTTGCCCTCGCTGGGCCACACATCAATTTGTAACTTTTATGTAACATGAGTTTTGGTTGATATTCTGTCTCTCTCCATAAAAATGAAACTACCTCATGAATTTTTGTAAGTCAGCAAACTTACAAATTCAACAAAGGATCAAAACATTTCCCCCACTGTACGGCGGCATTCCTCATTTACATGGCTCACACTGCAATAGTTCAGAAAAGAGTAGCAACCTGTGCATTTTACACACACACTGCTGCAAATTGTACAAACAAGAAAAAAGAGAAAAGTGGTCTCTTTTTTTTTTCCACGGCTGTACTTTATACTTTCACTCTCTGACCACTATTATTAGAAACTGCTACCCTGTTCTTCCACTGGTCACTTTATTATGAAGCAGGAGCTTCTTATAATTTAGAATCCCGACATGTTACACACACACACACACACACAGATTAGTGCAATCTGTACAGATGTGTAATTAAGAGCTGTTCCTCAGCTTGGCCCCAGCTTGATCCATAAGAGGATTTATCCTGTAGACTAAAGAGGGAATAAACATAGTCTGCCTTTCAGTCCTTTTCTTCTTCTTTTTCTCTTCTATCTCTCCCTTGTCTGTACACATCATTACTGGTGTTGTTGAAACAAACAGGACATAGTCACTGGATACCACTGGGCTGTAAGCACGTCTTTTAATGACATCAGGCAAGTTTGCGTCAACAAATCATTTTTCCGCTTTCCTGATGTAGATTACAGTCATTTATTCAGCCCCCACCAACACTGCAATGTGGGTGGTCATTCTGAACGGGAAATCCAGTCAGTTGGAATTACTCAGTGGCCATGTGGTCAAAACTTACTGCCCATAAACACTCATAGGGCCACAGTGCCATGGTAGCATGTGGCACTGCTATCAAACAATATTACTGGGGGTTTTACAGTGTCACTGCCAGGATGAATTGTGAACCACCCAAAAATGTCTAGGCAGTAGTGACCCTGTGACCATTTATGAAGGGCTAGAGGATGACTAACCCAAACGCTGCACCAACAGAAGGGTTTCTAACAGTACACCAGCAAGGTGGAGCTACAAGGGGAGGGTTTCTAGTGAAGTGGATGGGAAGAGTAGAGCCAGTTTTATTATTACAGCACCCACAGAGGTAGATTTGGCAGAGTTGAGGGCATTTGTTATGACAGCAAAAGTCAAGCAGAAGCCTTTTACTCACGGTTTGTGGACAAAGTCCTGACAGTGGCAACTGCAGATATGTAGCTGAGTATGTCATAAGATGCTTCTATGTGTTTTTTCTTTTTTTTTAAAGAGAAAGACTTGCACTGTTTTCTGCATCTCTAGCCTTCTTGCTCGTGCCTGTTATATTTACAAGAACTCACAAAGATCTGCTGGGTTTATTATAGATATTTTATAATTATCCAGTCGGTTGAATGTCTCTAAAGGATGTTAACAGTCTTCAGAGCCTTAGTTCCTGGTTAATGCTGAAATATACAGTAGCTGAGAGCCGGGCTCTTGTATTGGAACAATACAAGCTTTACAATACATCTTTAAAAACATTTACACACACACGTGCACACACCACACACTACCAGTCAAAAGTGTTTGCACACCACAACCATATATTTCATAAACTCAACATTTTTGTTCTTCTTAAGCATCGGAAAGTTGTTTGTTGTTGAATGAATATCCATAGCTGAAAATATGTCAAAACATTTTTTTTCTTTATAACAATGCTCCATCGTCTAGTTCTGCACACCCCACAAGATCTACTGCTTTGGGGATGCCATGACACAGTCATCGAACCGTCACAGTTCGTCACTGTTCTTGCCCATTTTCCCTGCTTTCAACACATCAACTTAAAGAACGGACTGTTCACTTGCTGTTTAGGTGCCATTGTAATGAGATAATCAATGTTATTTACTTCACCTGTCAGTGCTTTTAATGTTGTGGCTTTTTGGCGTATATACAAATAATTTTGAACGCCACAGGTTTTTACCACTCATCCATTTATTTCATAAACTGCAGATTTTATTCTGCAGTTGAGAATAAAATGAAAACATAAAAAAAACAAAACAAGTTTACTTTATAGATTGGAAAGAATATGAAACGGTGCAAGTCTGACATCCTATTAACTGGTTGCATGGTGATGCAGAGTCACATTATAGCTTTCCCTTTAACTTTAAATGCACTAATTAACTGGTTTATCCCATTGGCTGTCACTTAATAGCTCGTTAAATATCTAACAGTTGTCTGGTGATCCACATTGTAATTATGATTATATTAATGTGTGCGTGTGTGTGTGTGTGTGTGTGTGTGTGTGTGTGTGTGCGTGGGCATGTTTGTGATTTGCAAAGGCTTCACAGTGGCTCCACTGGCTTTTTTTCTAAATAATTCCAGAACAGGCTGTTTGTTACTGTTCAGTTCGCAAATTTCAGCTCCCTGAAACACACTCAAACCCCGCAGGACGGCTTCTGTTCAGCAGACAGGCGGTTTCATTACGTGTGTATGTGCGTGTGTGTTTAATTTACTGTGCCTTACATGCTTGTGTGTGAGTCTGAACTACTAGAGCCTGTCTATATTTCTTTCATTGTGTTAAAATGCACATGTGTATTTGTGGTTATGTTAGTGTCTTTTATGTGCATGTGCATTTTTTAATGCATGTGTGTGTGTTCGAGCATGCCCGTGTTTGTGTGTGTGCGCGCATCTGTGTTTACTTGAGCGTGTCTCTGTTTGTGTGTGTGTGAAATTCTCCACTTGGTCTTTGTGCTTCTCCATAGTGGAAGTGTTCCCACTGAGACTTAAACGTCCATCTGGCTTCTTCATAATACGCCCATATCTGCTCCTGCGAGTGTGTCGCAGTGTGTGTGTGTTTATGTCTGTTAGGAAAGACTGAAGGCCGTGGGTGACTAAGTGGTTTTCAGTATGTATTGTTCAGACTGAATAAAAAAATAAGATCGCAACATCTATTTTAATCTATTTGACAACCTTGAACTATATCTAAACGCTAGTCCAGGATTTCCTAAGCGACTGAAAGACATTAGCCAGGAAACTTTGCCCTCAGTACATTCAAAGATTGCATTTTGATGCTGTGTTAACTGTCCACTTAATAAAAAACACCTACTGTGAGGATAACGTGATCCCTGATCTTGTGGATGGTATGCGAGTTGCTGGAATGCCGTGGTCACTAACCCTCCTTCTTGAGATGCCTCCATCGCCACTTACCTAAACACTAATGCATCTGCTCCACCCAACCAAAGACTGTGGTTGGAACTAGACTGTGATGTTTTAAGTGTCCAGTGATCGTGATGAGCTGTTCAAAGAGGGTGCATTAGCAGCAGTTCAAAAAGATACACTGGGGCATCTTTTTCTTGATTTTCTGCCCTATTTATTCTTCTTGAAGTTCACCTACGAACTAGGACTCCCACAATCACGATACCATAGCATACCGTATGTTTTTGAGTTGCCCCTAACGCAACATCAATGGACAGCATAACGTCAGTTAATACTTGATTTCTCAAACTCTGGGCCGCAGCCCGGGGCTGGTCCATGATAAGGTTTCATTTACATTTACATGTATGGTATTTAGCAGACATTCTTATCCAGAGCGACATACATTAGGGCTCAAGTAGTCCACATCTGTTCTTCATACCTGTGAAGCTAGACTCAAATCAACATTCACTATTCAACCAAATTACTGCCAGCTAAGCTACACTCCATAACAAATCCTGTCAAAAGAAGGAGTTAAAGCATAAATAAGGAAAGCATTGAGTTAAGACGGTGAGTGCCCGAAGGGTTGTTTATTTATTTATGTATTTATTTATAATAAATATAGGGAAAAAGGAATGAATAAGCAATGAGTAAGCAAGGTCACTGTCGGAGCCTTGCTTCTGCACCAGTCAAAATTCAGTCATTTGCACACACACGTTACCAAGAGCTGACAATAAATCAGGGCATGTTCAAAGCAAGCAAGTCTTGATTCTTTCTTTGGGAAGTCTCCATCTAATGATGCAGACTTGCATGATCAGCCGAGGCGAAAAAACATCGTCCATTCACTGGAAATGACCTCATACATTAAATTTGGCTTTATTTCTGGTGATAGTTCCCCTCCTGGGTCATCTGCCAAACTATGCCAAGTAACTAGGCTTAAGTAACGAAACCATGCGAACTTACGCCAGCACTTGGAAACAAAACATGCACATTTCAGAGATAAATCACAGGAGTTCTTTTGTTTCTTTTGTTTGATTTATTGTCTCTGGTGGGCTCACATGTTTATCATTAAAGTGTATGTTTGTTATTGGAGCACTGTTCGGCATTGCTTTGTGTTCAAAAGTATAGTTTAAAAAAACTATAAAACACAAAAAGTGAAACAAAAAATCTAGGTTCCTTGGTTCTTATATATAGACATCGGCCCATAATAATAATAACAATAATAATAGTAACAATAATAATAGCCTAATTACTACATATCTATATATTTTCAAGTCATTTGGCAATAATCTCAAATTCAGCCAAAGCACTACTGTTAGTTAGGTCTTGTTTAATATTGTTCATAGACATAATAATAGCCTTGATAGTAATAGTACTAATAACGGTAGTAGTAGTGGTGTAATACTACTACTACTAATAATAATAATAATGATAAAATCTATCTATCTATCTAGACGCACACGTGTGGGGAGGCAGGGGGGCAGGGGTGCGTGTTGGGGGCATAGGCCTATGCAGGGCCTTGACACGACATGACTGGGCCCCAGGACAAAGAAGTTTGAGAATAGATAACAGATGATCACGCTGGCTAGCATCAGGCTGGGAGATCGGGACTCCTACTCCCCAAACAGCAAAGCCAGTTGGGGTCTCTTGGATTCCTGGACACAGATGACTGTGGCCCTGAAAGGATTTAGCTTGTGATCTCTAAATGAACTTTTTTAAATCTAATCAAAACATTATAACCTTAAACCTGCGGAACAACAAATGTTTCTCCACTTGTTCAAAGGATCAATTAAAAAACATATATATATATATATATATCAGATTTTGTGCAAAAGAGACTATATTTTTAAAATGTGAAATTTTCTGGTTTGTTCTCGTCAGTCAAGAAGAAGTTACTTGTGTTTCTTTTCGTCAGCAAGTAGCTGGAGCGGTGGGTCAGTCTGGGTTTCTGTTCATCTCTAAATATACTCACTTTCCCCCAAGCTGAGTCGGCTTCTGCTGCTGGAAAAATAATATGAATTCCCTGAAGCTGGCTATGTGGGTGGCTATGGGCTTGGGGTGTGTGTGTGTCTGTGTGTGTGTGTGTGTGTGTGTGTGTGAGAGAGAGAGCGAGAGAGAGGGAGAGAGAGAGAACACTTGTTGGAATAGTAATAGCTGCATTGTATGTGCCAATGGGTGTCTTTTCTACACAAAGCTACGTTCTGCATATTAACCAGCACTCGGAAACCTCCTATTCTGATAAACACATTTCAGTTTATTTTAGCTTATTCATATTTCAAAATGGCAGGAGCCATTCAGATGGATGTGGTCACTGCTTAATTCTGAACACACCTCACTCAGTCATGGGCCCCAATTTAATTATTTAGTTCCCAAGCCTTACTAAACTGTGGCCACAATTTAATTATCTCATTCTCATACTTTAACACATGCCAACATATTAAAATCCCCCTCCCATCCCCTAATAAGTTATTAGTGAGAAAATGAAGGGGGAGAGGGAATTTTAAACAACTCTGTGCAGTTTTAACTCACAACTGCAATAAGAACCCAATGCAATGCACTACAATATTTTTTTTTTTACCACAAATACCGCCTCCAAAAGAAAACGTTCTCTGATTACTTTAATAAAGTTAACACTTGTGCCACTACTTACTATAAAAAGAGACAGATTAAAACAGAGCAGAGCAATACTGCCTCTTACTCTCACTTTAGTCCAATGGTTCTCAACCATTTCAACATTAAGGCCCACCTATCTATCACAGCATGTTGTCAAAGCCCACTTGGCCACATTAGATGATATTAAATAACCAACTGCGGACCAATGGCCTGTCTTGATTTTAGATTCGCGACCCAATCAAAAGCCCTTGCGGCCCAGTGGTTGAGAAATCCGGCTTTAGTCAGTTAAGGCACAAAAATATGCAAGGATGCAAATCAGGGGCATGTAGGACTTCCATGGGAGCGCTACGTGTGTGTATAGAAACAAACTGCTCAGAGAATCAGAGCAAAATCTCTGTTCAGTGCAAACTCACTGGCTTAGGTAACCTGTCACACTACCACACTTTACTGTCTTTCAGACGCATTTTTCACCCAGAAAAGTTACAGACACAAAACAGCTAACTGAGCTGGCTAGCAGCTTGCTTGCTAACTAGCAGCACTAAAACAAGTGATCATGGGTTGATTAGTGTTTCAGAAAAACACAGTGGCACACATCTTTTTTATAACTGACCTGAGCTTTAGTGTCATAAAGGCTGTTTATGAGGCTGCTGTGTCTTTAGCTCTGCAGGAGTGACTTGTTGGTTTGCGTTTTCTGCCTTAAGGCCACCATAGTAGAACTGTGTGATTCATGACTCACGCAGATGAATCACCCGGATCCATTAAATAACTCATGAATCACGAATCTGAGATCTCCATTGAACCAAGCCCTAACTACACCATGTCTAAATTGTAAACTCCGTTACATAAATACATCTTATAATCATTAAAACATCAATTACTACCATAAAAGTTGCATAGCTTACAGCTTCTTTGCACCACCACACTTAAAAATGAGGTATATCCTACAAACCTACAATCCTACAAACTTCCTGCATAGTTGAATCCTCCTAGTGGACTCTTGTGTCAGTCAGAGCTGAAAATAGCCCTGCAGGCGAATCAGAATCGCTCAGAAAGCTGGTAGCGGTCCTTGGCCGAGTCATGAGTGAATCCATTGGTTAACTTTAACCGAATTGGAATCGCTCAGAGAGCAGGTAGCGTTACTGAAGCTCATAGGCCGAATCAGTGAATCTGCCTGTTAACTTCCTCCACAGCCGAAAACATGCAGCCGAATCTGAATCGCTCAAACGAGCAAGTTTATCACTCACACAAGTGGGATAGCGCTCCCTGAATAACAGTAATGAGTGAATCAACTGGTCAAATACAGCTGAATCGCTCATTTGAGCGGAAGGGGGGATTCAGATCAGCCGTAGCGCAAAGCACATGAGTTCCACAGACTTGTTCATAAACTCGTCACTGATTAGACTTCATTTACCGAAAGAATGTAGCCCAATCCTTCATTTGACCACACTGCCTTTATTTCACGTTCAAAATATGCACACCCCACAATTCGTTGTTGTTCTTATACTTAACATATTTCATACTATGTTGAAAGACATTTGCAAATTCTGCATTTGCATGTAGCATTTTATTTGGCCAACCACTGATTTTGCACATTTAGCTTGTTTTCTGCATTCGGTTGGTGTTTTTATCTTTAACATTTTATATTTTGTGGAAGGATTTGCATTTTCTTTCAACTGCAGTTCTTATTTGGCATATTTCGTCTTAGGCTATGTCCTAATTTGCACATTTTGCCTTTTTGTTCAAATTGCTGTTATGCCTATGTGTGTTTAAGTTTTGTATTATTCCTTTTTTCGTGTCTTTAAATAAATCTTTGTCCCTGAGGTAGCCTCGACTTATTGTCTTGTTTTATTTGAAAGTGATTCATTCCCATCACAAGGCTTTTTACTTTCTTTTAAAAGACGGTTCAAACACTTCAGTTGACTCACAGCTGTCGATTTGGGAACACTGACTCAAGTGACTCAAGTGACTCACAGACCTGGATCAGTTTAGTGAGTGACTCAGAGGGAGCTGAATCCTAAAAAGGATCCGAGTATTACAGCTCTACACCATAGCCATGACATCACAATCCTTGTACTGAGACGCTCTCTCCCATATAGACTTCTAAGGCGACTCACCCCACAGCTCTCTCTCTTCATACATTATGGAGGCAACCGCAAAAATGAAGCTTTGAAGAATCAGTACTCAACCCCTCATCAACCAATCAAAAAAAACTGTATACACATGCAGCAACATTTTAGTATTAAAATTTTGCCAAAATTCCATGCATGCTCAGACAAGAAGGGGCATGAAATTTCAGTTAATTAAAATTAAACTTAAGAAGAACAAGAGCGTTATTGCTTCCTTAATCATACCAATAAAAATAAAATTTAATAAATGATTACAAATAAAAAATAAAAAATTGAATTATTAATGGGAGACTTTGAAGCATAGTGGGCATTGCTGTTGTCTCATAGCAAGAGGGTCCCAGTTTTGATTCCCGGGCCAGGTGGTCAAGGGTCCTTTCTATGGAGAGACTGCATGTACTCCTTGTATCTGTATGGATTTCTGCTGGGTATTCTGGGTTCCTCCCACAGTCAAAAAACATGCATGTCAGGTGAACTGGAGATGCTAAATCGTGGTGTGAAAGTGTCTTTGGCAACCTGTCCAGGGTGTTTCCCTGACTTTCACCCTATGACTGCTGGGATAGGATCAGGCACCTCCCACAGCCCCAGTTAAGTTCAGATGAATTAAAGGATAGTTTCCAACTGCTTGTTAACCAATAAGTTCATTAGTTGTATTTCTTCAGTTGAAACCATAATTGACATGTCTTTATGTGACATGTTTATCAATGAACAGATAATTCACAATGACCAAACATGATATTATTACTTGTCACAACACAGTGGCCTACTTGTCACTGTAAAATTAACAGTCAGCTGTTCATGAGTTAATTAACATGCAGAAATTTTAATAACACTTCAACCGAATGCCATCCATTTACAAGGGATTGCAATATTGATCTTCTAGTCATTTAAAAAAGAAGTCGAGTCATTGACTAGTTATTATTAAGTAAGAAAAAACAAGTAATCCAGACGTCACAGACATTTATTTTTGTAGTCGCTTGCAAATAAGGGCCATCTGCAGTTTATGTGCTGTTTAGACTTTTTGTTGTATCTCAATACATTTCACCCTCTGGAACCCTGTCTAATGTATTCTGTGTGCTAAAATCACCACAGCTTTCAGAATCTCAACTCACAGAGAATTTTACTAACTTATTTGTTCTTGCCTAACTTTGAAAAGACAATCATTAGCATGAAGACACCAATGAATCTTTCATAGCAATATATTGGCCACTGAATTGGAAAACATTTATGCTATCTCAGTTTAAGCAGTCATGCTCAAATCTAGTTTAAATTAATTAACTACTCATTTAATTAATTTCCATTATCAATTATGCATGACTACAAGTAACATTTTACGTATTAGTCAGCAAACAATAATCTGCAAATTTTCGAAGACCTTATTATCTCATTTTATAAACACATTTATGCCACATTTTAAAACTTGCTTAAAATGGTATGTTAATTTACTTAGGCATTAATTAATTAAGGGCTTAAATTGCTTGCTATACAAAAACTGGTCTCATTGTTCATGATCATTTGTATGATGAACATATATATTATTATATTATTATAAGGATGCTCCCTCTACAGGCAAAACTGTTTACTAAGTAAACTTAATTAAGTTTTACAAAGGGAATACAAGAGCATTGTTTTCTACAGTAAATATAATTTGGCCACCTGATACTCCCATGTCATATGCACTGCACTTCTTAAAGTAACACCATGACCTTTTTTAAAGCTAAAATTGAAAAATCCAACAACAATTTATGACATCTGGAAATGTAGCAAACAGCTCACCTTATCCAGTTTTTTACAATCCCTTCTTTCTTATCTTTCTAGTATTAAACTCCCAACTGCGGCTGAGATCTCGGGTTTTATTCAAAAATCAAAATCTTCTGCCTGTTGTTTAGTCCCCCTCCCTACTCATTTGGTAAAAGCTTGTCTACCCTCTCTCTCCTCTGTAGCTAATAACTGGCATCATACATTCCCCCTTTATTTCTGGTCCTCCTCAACATGCTGCCAATCTTTAAATCCTGCCATAAAACACACCATTTTAAACTTGTTTATTCTGTCTGATTCTAGCCCAACTTATGATATTACATCATTTTAACATATTATTCATATTTTATGACGAGTTGAATTATTGATGTCGTGTTACATTGTTCAATACGACTGTATATCTGTTTTTACTGTGAATTGTAAGCTGTCCTGGAATGTCTTGAAGGTTGCCTATAAATAAATTGCATCATTGTTATTATTATTATTTATTAAGTACTCATTAAATAACATGTTGATCTACTGACCTCCTAAAATCTGCTTACTATACTTACTTTAGCAGTATAGGATGGCAACCAAAACCCAGGGATGGTTAAGGACATGCCAGCTAAAAAATACACAACATCTAGCTTGACATGGTGAAGGTTTAGTTGTTTCCATCTCAAAAGCCTATCATTTAGATTATTATGAGAAGCTAATAATGATGATGATGATGCAATTCAATAGTCTCTCTAATTTGACTTTAATCGGCTCCTCTCATGCCCTCACACTGACACACCACTTAAACCAAGTTCAAATAAAAGAAATACAGAAGAATGTGATGCAAGAAAGATAAACATAAAACACACAACCAGTTTTTTTGTATAAATGGTATTGTATTTTACTATCACTCCTGTTATATAAATATGACTGCATTAACAAACCAGTGGCCCAGAAATTGTAGCCATAAAACATGCTGCTTGACTTTTACAGCTTTTCCTTTAAGGGTTTTCTGTCCCCTGACCAGAAAATCCCGTATGATTACAGATTCATTGAAAGGACTAGGTGTTACAGTCTCTAGTTTTTGCATCACCTCTGATGGAGGAGGGGAGTTCTTGAGAGATGGCCGCTGTAAGGCTTTGCCAGCGGGACACCCTCTGCTGAGGCAGGCCCACCGGAGCTTTGTTGTTGTGCTGGCTACAAAGCCCCTACAGCCCACCTCCACCAGGCGCACCTTGATCTTCCAGCCTCTGTCCTCAGCTGCTAAGGTGGCATACCGCAGCTTCTTACGCTCACAAGCCTCCTCGATGTCGTCCTCCCATGGCACTGTCAGTTCAGTGATGTAAGCAAGTTGTCAGGAATTAGACCAGAGGATGAGGTCTGGTCGCAGGGTGGCTGTTACGATCTCCGGGTGGAAAATGAGCCTTTGGTCCAAGTCAACTTGCATCTGCCAGTCCCTGGCCATATATCAGGGGTTGAGGGGCTAGTCCGCCGCTTGTCCCACTGCCGGACAAATGCTGGTGGGTGCCGGCACACACCCTGGTTGGTGAAAGGTTGGGCGTTGATGGAAACCCTCTTGCACTCGAGTTTCTCGGCTAGACTCCTGAGGACCTGGTTGTGTCTCCATGTGTATCTGCCTAGAGTGAGGCTGGTCTTAGGACCTTTACTTCTACTTAATTAAAGTGATTAAAATAACTAAGAAAATAACAGGTAACATTGTTTAGCTGCTTTTTAGAAAGCAAATTACCACCTAAACCTACATACTAGCAGTGGTGAACCAGGATTGTTGGAGTTATGTCTTGAGTTCAGTATCTAAATATCAAAAATGTGATTAAAACCCATGTGATTTCTAATAGTGTGTTAGCACTTAGCTAACTAAGCTAAGCATATAAACATTTTTGGTCATTCTAGGTTAAATACGGACATCTGAAGCTGGTAAAAGGCATGTTAACTTACATTTGACTATGTATATTGCAGTTTTATGGTGATCCATTCAATGAAGAGTCCCAGGATAGAGCTGCTGCCACTGTTAAACCTTTATGAAACCTTTTACAAGGTCAGACAACAGCTTGCATTCACAGGCAGTGACATCCAGAAGGCCTGGATTAATGTTTGGTCCCACCCTCTGGAAATCAAAACATGACTGGTCAATTAGACTGTCATTTTGTAATTATGTTGTTGGTTCATCTGATGTGTTAGGCCCTCTGTTTAGCTCCTGAGGAGAGATCTTGATGAGAGATCTAACTTCCACCCAAACACCACCGTGGAAAATAAATATCGAATTGACAATTTTCAAGAGCTTAAAGTTTTTGTTTGCAACCAAAACTGAACAATGAAATAAGAGGATTTCTATTTATTTTGTGGAAATCAAATACATTATTATTGTATGGAAAAAATAGGCTCCAGCCCCTACTATATGCGAGTATTATCATACAGAACAAACTGCAATGCACATCGCACAGGGTCTCGCATTACATGCCGAACTGTGACTGAGAGATGGGGATTTAGATTAGGCCATGAAAGTAGAATAAGAGAAAACAACATTCTTCAATTAGGGGTGTAATAATACATACAGCCCTTGAGATTCCCATTATATTTTGAACATATTAGAATGAAATGATTTCCCAGAAAGCTGCTCTACGCAATGCTAAACTTGCAGTAGGTGAGGGGGTGTGGCTATATCAGGACTGCAATGCATTTGGAACACTCAAATGATCTCTGGTAGCTGCAGGAATCAAGATTTACATGTTATGGAACAAAACCATTCATTATTTCTACATTGTGAAATGTCTTGCTTTTTGTTTGAAAGAGGGCTGAAAGATAGATCAACAGTATTTGCATGTACAGGGGGTCCTTATTTTACGACACAGATCCGTTCCTTCGACAGTGATGTAACCCGAATTTTGGTGTTAGTCGAAACACACCCTAGCCTGTCACATACTGAGTAAAATCATAATCTAGAACATAAAAACACAACTAGTTCTCCCATGTAGTCCATAAGTATGAGGCAAATGATGTGAGCCGAGTTGGAGTGGGAGTGGGAGTGAGCGTCGTAAACTTGAAATGACTCGTATGTCAAAAGTGCTGTGACCCGAAGACCCCCTGTATCTGTACATTCAGTATGAACACGTGTTTGTGACTGAAAAACAAACTTGCCTGTGCATAACAGTGATGACAGTGATGATTGCTCCCTCTATACCTGCAGACAGCAACTTCCTGCTGGGTAACGCTCAGGGCCACCGCGGGTACCCCATCGTGTACTGCTCAGATGGGTTCTGCGAGCTGACGGGCTTCGTGAGAACGGAGGTGATGCAGAAAAACTGCAGCTGTCACTTCCTGCACGGCCCTGGCACCAGCGAACACGTCGCTCAGAGCATGGAGAAAGCACTGGAGGGCAAAGAGGAGTACCAGGCCGAGGTCCAGTTCTATAAAAAAAATGGTAACTACTCCTAATCAAACAATAACCTTAAAGTGAAAATGAAACGTCAGCCAGGACAGGTCCATCTTCACCTTCCAAGCAGATCAACTGTGTAAACGTGACCTTCAGGCGGTCACAGGTTCAATTACTGGTGGTGCCAAAACCATAAATCCCATTAATCATGTACTCCCATGCACTCCCATGTACTCCCATTAATTTCATGCCTAAACTGTCACACACTCACCTTAAGTTACTGAGTTGTTGAGTAATCTCAAACACATTCACTTATGTGGTTTCTGATGCTGTATGACGTACTATTATCTATACAAGTACACTATGTTGCATGAAAACAGTAGTAGCAGCCATCTAAAAATATTTTTTTTGTGTGTGAGAGGATTTAGACACAGTATTTGGCACCAGTTAAACATTCTATCTGCTGCTAAGTATCATTATGTATCATTAGCAATTGTGTTTCATCACATGAATGTAAAACCCAAAATATATAGCTCAAATATATAGTACCTAAATAATAATCGTATTTGAAATAAACTTAACTTAGTAAATACAGTGCACGGTAATATTGTTAAAAATATATTACCCTATTACCCCATATTTATTGTTTGAAAATATTTTAAAGTGTGTTTCTATAACATACATGACACAAAAAATATACATATATTTAGAGTTCACTATAAATATATTGATTTTCCACATCAAATAATGTGGAATAATAATAAATAATGCATTGGAATAATACTGAAAATGATAACTGGTGGTAGTTCAGATGTAAAATCTTCATTACATAAGCCAGTGGCTCCCCTGGTGCTGCTGTAGTGATGCTGTGCATGTACTGTTCTCCCTGCTCACACACCTAGTTGGGAACAACTTGTTAATTACCTTATTAGATGCATCAGGTGTGTGGGGAGCAAGTGTGAGACTGTGTTGGGTACAGTATGTTTTTATTAAGGTACAAAATAGTGTTTTTGATGTGATTTCAAACTTTTGATAGTGGTACTGACAGCAGCTAGAAACTAACTGCCAGAATGATAGATTGGAGGGGCAGAGAACTGTGTGCCAGGGTAGAGCTGTGAGCCAATGACTATCCTGAGAGCCCGTGTGGTGTCTCCCGAGACAGCTTGACGACCCAGGCAATAATAAGCATGATAGAATGTATCAGCAGGCCGAGAGAGAGGGAGCGAGCGAGGGGGGCTTTATTCTTTACATCTCTACACTGAAACTCACATCATACAAATGTGAACCTAAAATCCCCACTGTCTGCAGCAGACACTCTAATGAATATGGGGCACCATTTCATCTTCTTTGTCCTTGCCTATGGCAAAATGACGTTAAGCAGCCGTGAGTGTGTGTGTGTGTGTGTGTGTGTGTGTGTGTGTGTGTGTGTGTGTGTGTGTGTGTGTGTGTGCGTGTGTGTGTTTATGTACAGTAAAGGCTGGAACATTAACTAGCCCATCTACATCCTAGTTTTAGCACTAATTAGGACTTTCCCAGAATGAAAGAAGCACACCAGAAAGCCCCATCTGCTTCTAAAAGTCCTACGAAAAAATAAAACGTTTTAATTTTTTAGGTGTAGTTTACATGTAATAGTGGCATTCAGCTCTACAGCCATCGAAACAGAGCTGAACGTTTTTGTGCATGCTGCCGTGAGCTTTAAACATCCCCTGTCAAATTACATGATTGTCTAAGTGGAAATAAGTTAATACATTGTCTACAGGGATCATTCTAAAGTCATGACATTTTCCTGCACAACTGCTATTCATTTGAACAGAGAAATGTATTTATCATCCTATTCTGAACATAAAAATAATCAGTGATAATTACCAGAGAAAAAAACATATTGGTTTGATAACAACTGATGAGAGTGTTTTTTAAAAAAAACTTAAAAAATTCGGCACATTAACTGAGTCTTTTTAAAGGAAAAATTCCAAGACTGTATCTTAGTTGTAAGTTGTAGTGACTACCTAGGGCTAGGCTTCCTATGGGTGGGGCCTGAATACTGTGTTCTGTGTTCACAGTTTAGTTTAAAAAAAAGAGAGTTGTTGCATATGCCCAACACAGGTTCAGGTATTTTGAAGATACAGTGGTGGAAAAGTTCTTGTCCCAGTTAACCTAAACTGAAGTACAGGGGGTCCTCGAGTTACGACACAGATCCCTTCCTTCAACAGTGATGTAACCCGAATTTTGGTCGAAACACACCCTAGCCTAAGTCACTTAACTATCCTAACACAGTTGTAAAATCATAAAAACACAACTAAGCCACAGAAAAAGGAAAAGGAAAACTCCCTCACTCAAACTAGTTCGTCCCACGTAGTCTGTAAGTATGAGGCAAACAGTGTAAGCCGAGTGGGAGTGGGAGTGAGCGTCATAACTGGAAACATCAAATGTTGAGACTGTTGTACCCTGAGAACCCCCTTTATATGACCTAAAACACATTAAACAGACTAGAGACCAAGAACTGGTTTGATTAATACATTCTAACCATAGGTGTAATTTGCATTAGGGATGCTGGAAAGGTCTTTTTAAATTGCCTGATTTTGTCCCCATCACTATTTTGTAATTGACAGCAATAGTCAATAAATAACTGGTCACTACACAAGTTTCATTCTCACCTGCTTTATATGTGTTTTGTTGCAGGAACCTCATTCTGGTGTCTTTTGGACATCGTCCCTATTAAGAATGAGAAAGGAGAGATGGTTCTCTTCCTGTTCTCCTTCAAAGATATCACGGACACACACGGAAAGGGTCACCACAGCTGCATGAGAGATGGTATGATCATCCAGGGTCTCTGTTCAGCCTGATTAGGTCATAGGTTTGTCCCAGGTTCCCTCTGAAGTGAGAGCACTATGAATGCAAATCTCTGAGAGTTCTTCAATCTTACATTACAACTACAGCTACCCAAACTTCACAACCCAATATGATGTTTGTAAGAAAGATCTTTTACTGTTGATGTAAACTGATGCTAGAAATTTTAAGGTCTCTTTAAGGTTGTATTACGGATTTGAAAATTAGTACATGGTAAATATGATTTGTTGTAAAAAATAGCTGCAGTACTGAAATAACTCCTACAGTGTCAGTCCAGCTGGATGACTAATCACAGATCAGTACTACCCAACTGAGGTAAAGGGCTTACATTTGCCATTCTCCTCTATTTTACTGTGTGCTCTGAACTGCACTTATGGTGTCTGTGTAGTTTCATGTACCAAAAAAGATTAAGCTAAATTATTTTTAAGCAGAAAGGCAGATATTACATACATGAATTAATTGGTTTTAATGCCATCACAAAAAACATAAATGTCTTCAATGTTTTTTGCATGGAAACCTT
The DNA here is from genome assembly GCA_037974365.1 of Hydrocynus forskahlii. Taxonomy (NCBI): domain Eukaryota; kingdom Metazoa; phylum Chordata; class Actinopteri; order Characiformes; family Alestidae; genus Hydrocynus; species Hydrocynus forskahlii. The sequence goes on along the minus strand of JBBPCX010000114.1, from coordinate 29,310,064 downwards.
ATAGACAGGGGGTAGATGGTATGTTTGACAAAGTTTACATGCTATATTTTCCATGTATTCAAATTTTTTTCATGATATTAGCCCTTTAAATAAATGACAGATATGCATTCAACACTGTAAGAGATAAATAAGCACTGGTGATTTTGCTGTACACGGGCTACACTATCCGTCAAAAGTTGTCACACACTACAGGTTTTACCCCTTATCCATAAATTTCATAATTAATACAAAAATATCATAATTTTTTTAACTACTGAAACATTGTTGAGTGAACACTTATGAATGTAAATATGTCAAACAAAACAAGTTTACAAAATAACATGGAAAAAATTTGTAACAGTGCATAACTGACATCCTGGTTGTGTGGTTAAATATTCAAGATTCAAGATTCTTTATGTGTCACATACATAGTTACGCAACATGTAGTGACTGCAATAACATTATCAAATCATTTAAATTAAATTTAAAAGAAATTTGCAAAGGTTAAACTGAGGTAATTAAAATATACACAGAAAGCTTAATTCAACTAAACAAATATTTCAAACATTACAAAGAGAAGCGAGATCTGTCCAGTGTGCAAAATGTTACAGAATAGAATATCTTTGCTGTAAAGTGCAGTGTGTTAGTTGTGCTGGTTGATGTATAGACTTAAGTGACAGTGAGCATTTTAGATACAATAAAGCAGATAGTAGTTCAGGTTGTGTTTTGATGTGCAGTTCAAAATTTGTCATGTCCTGGTTAAGAAGTCTTATGGCCTGAGGACAGAAGCTCCTTCTGAGCCTCTATGTTTTGGCCATAATACATAATACATGTTTTCCTGGTTTCAGCAGGTCAAACAGACAGTTCCTGGGGTGAGATGGGTCTCTGATGATCCTGGTTCTTCTGGTCCTGCATTTCCTGCTATAAATGTCAGGCAGAGACTGTAGAGGTGATCTGGTGCTGTATTATGCCTCCCTGATCACCCTCTGTATTCCCTTAATGCCTCGTATAGAGGTGTTTCCAAACAAGGAGATGATGTTCTGAGTCAGGACACTTTCTATAGCACCAGAGAAAAAGTTAGGATGACTAGAGAAACCCTAAACTTCCTCAGCTGTCTCAGATGGTAGAGATGCTGCCTTGCCTTTTTCGGCTGGGCTTTAGCCCATTCAGTCTATGACAGATGCTCAGAGAAGTGAACACCAGGCTGCTCACCCTCTCCACTGCAATCCCGTTGATGTTGAGGGAGATGTAGGACTGCTGCTTTCTCCTACTGAAGTCCACCATCAGCTCCTTGGTTTTGTTGACATTCACTTTTGTTGACATTCACTTCTCCTGACCACAATGTCAGGTTCTCCACCTCCTCCATGTAGGCTGTCTCATTGTTGTTGGCGCACTACACTACTATGTCATCAGCAAATTTAATGATGGAGATGGAGCTGTATGTTGCCAGGCTGTAGGGGTGTAGAGGGCATAGAGCAAAGGGCTGAGTACACAGCCTTGTGGAGTCCCTCAGCTTGGTGAACAGTCTATGGGGTTTATTGTTGAACTGTAGTCAATGAAAAGCAATCAGTGCCCATGTTTCTTGTCTATGTGGCTAAGGGCAGTGTGCAGGACATGGGAGATGGCATGCTCCATTGATCTTTTGGGGTACTCAGTGAACTGGATCTGGGTCTGTGGAGCTGGGCGTGGCATAGTTAAATTCTAGGCTGCCTAAGTTTAGATATACTAATTAACTTTTTCATCCCATTGGCTATCACTTACTTGCTTGTTAAATATGTAACCATCATCTGATGACCCACTATTATAATCATATTGGGTGGTTTTGTGATTAATAAAAAATGACATTTGATTAAGATTCCCACCAGGAACCAACGTTTTCACATACACACAGTGGGTATATAAACCAGAGAGAAAGACCGGAGTACTCATGGTATCAGTAGAGATGGGCTGGAGTGCAGAGAGTAACCTACTTCCTGTTTATACACGCTGTGATGCGTGTCACTTCCTGTGCTTTATGCGCGTCACGTGACTGGTCCAGGAAGCACTCCAGTTGTTGTTTGGTCCACTACGTCTGACCATTAGTCTGAGGGTGGTAGCCGGAAGATAGACTGGTGGTGGCATTGATCAGATGGCAGAAGGCCCTCCAGAACTTGGCAGTGAACTGGGGCCCCCTGTCCGAGATGATGTCCCTGGGGAACCCATGCAATCGGACAACATGCTCTAGCACTAATTCGGCTGTGGTATTAGCAGTGCAGAGACCAGAAAGAGCCACCAGGTGCACGGCCTTGAAGAACCGATCGACGATGGTGAGGATGGTGTCTTTTCCTTTGGAGTCCAGCAGGCTGGTGATGAAGCCCAGTGCAATGTACGACCAGGGACGCTGAGGTACCGGGAGAGGTTGAAGGTCCCCTGGAGTGGGTTGGTTAGTGGACTTGGCCCTGGCGCACACCGCGCATGCCTGGATGAAGGTCTTGGGATCCGCAGTCATGCTTGTTTTGGAGACGCCTGAATGGCCAGCGATGGTGGAGGCGTGGGCCCATTGGAGGGTGTCGGAGCATAGACCACTGGGACAAAGAGACGTCCAGGTGGGGTGCCTGCCGGAGGGGGCTCCAAGACCTGCCCCTGGCGAACTCTGTCTTCTAACTCACACCGGAGAGGTGACAGTATGAGATGAGGTGGTAGGACAGGCGGCAGAGGTGAACAGACGACAGAGATTGTGGAAGGCTTGAATGGCTTCGGTGTTGAAGGGTGTCCTGGAGGGCTTGGTGAGCTGAAGTTGCTTAAGTGTCTTGGGTAGAGGCCAATTATGCACAGCATCCAGCTTCTGAGGATCCTGTGCTTAAGTGTCTTGGGTAGAGGCCAATTATGCACAGCATCCAGTTTATGAGGATCCATGGCCACACCTTGGGGGGAGATGACAAAACCAAGAAATGTGGTGGAGCGCTGGTGCACTTTTCCAACTTGGATAACAACTCCTCTTTGAGAACTGCAACCTCTTTGAGAACTGCCCTGACACGCTGGGTGTGTTCCTCAATGGTTCTTGAGTAGATGAGGATGTCGTCCAAATACGCTAAGAACCATCTATCCAGCATGTCAACATCATTTATAAACTGTCGGAATACCGCTGGACTTTTGCACCGTCTGAATGGCATAACCAGGGTCTTGTAGTGGCCAGTGGGAGTTCTGAAAGCCGTCTTTCACTCATCACCCTCTCTGATGCGGACAAGATTATAGGTGCTCCGTAGGTCCAGTTCGGTAAAGATGGTGGCACCAGAAAGAGCGTCAAGGGCTGTGTTGGTTAGAGGGAGTGGATGACAGTTCTTCGTGGTGATTTTGTTGAGCCCCCGATAGTTGATGCAGGGGCGGAGACCCCTATCTTTCTTCTTTACAAAGAAGAACCCCACGGTGGCAGGGGAAGATGAAGGCCAGATGGTCCCATGGCGAAGTCCTTCGGCAATATACTCCTCCATGGCCTCCCCCCCCGCAGATACAGAAAATAGACGTCCATGGGGTGGTACCGTGCCAGACTGGAGGTTGACAGCTAGGTCATGGGCTCTGTGGGGTGGAAGTCAGGGCGGAGTCACTCCATGTGGTCTGGACCGCCAAAGTGTGAAACTCTGCTGTATATTTACTACCCGAACCGTCCTCCTGCTGCAGATGGTATAGGTGGGAGTCGACTTCCACCTAGCTATCAGGATGCTGAAACGCATTTTCTGGCTGCTAAAGGTATTCAAAAGGTGAACATACTGCAAATGTATTTGTTAGCAAAGAATAGAAATTAGATTTTAGGAAATATTAAGTGAGTAACGGTGTGTGCCAAAACTATTGACTGGTAGTATATGTATTAAAAATACAAACAAATGGACTGACTATCGGCTCAACAACTTCACACAGTGCAGAAATAACTGTTGTATTTTAATGTAGTTAACAGTCACAATTTCCCCTAAAAGTGCTTTGTGTTGGGTGTAGATGAAAAGAGGCAGAGCAGGAAGAGCTCTCGACTGAGTGAGGCCCGACGGAGAGGACGCACTGTGCTCTGCCACATCACCAGCCAGTTCTCCCGTGGTGGCAAGAATGAGGTCAACCTGAGTGGGGTGAGTAAACTACTTTACTCTTTGCTACTAACACTTGTAGTCAGTCAATGGATTAAAATCCATTGCTTAAAAAAAGTAGCTTGGTATTGAGCAATTCAGGCTGGTTGAACTGTTTCACCAGCATGACCAGTTTTACTAAACTGGTTGACCAGATTTACTTCCCAATTTACTCATTTCCAGTTCCACACATAGGACTCCCATACTCACTTGATATCACCAGCAATGGGTAGCATGTGCTTTCTCCACAGCTTTCTGACCTGGCATCATTGATTGTAGCACAGCCAATCCTGTTACATCTTGGGTCATCCTACCCTTCTAGAGAGAGCAAGGCCAATTATGGACTATTGGACTCTCCTGATGGCATCTCTAGGAATCAAAGTCACAATTTCCCAGTGACAGGTCCAACACTTGGCAGCCAAGTTTTTATTTTGTAAAGCTAAATTTGGTATTTTTTGCCCTGTTCCTTTTTGTTCTATGCAAGGCCATTGATGGAGCCACAAAAGCCATAGCTTTACTAAAGCTCTAGTGCAATCATTAACATCTTTCATACATTTACATCAAAGTGGATGTATATAGTACCTATGGGGGGAACCTACATTTTTTAACTGTCATCCACATAAGCAATAATGAAGTACCGTAATCACAAAATACAAGAAATTCTTTATTTTAATTTCAAGATTCGAGATTCTAGAGAATTTATTGTCATACACAGCAAGTACACACAGGGTTGAAATAGTGTTCTCTGAAGCAAATGGTGTACAAGTCACAAGATGAAGTGCAGTTGGACGTCACAGTGCAAAACAGAAACAAGACAAGAGACAAAAAATGCTGCAACATTATATTACAGGATCAAAGTACAAAATGGGCAGGTAGTGCAAATGAGAATGTATTTGAGGTAGAGCAATATTTAGCAGCAAGATATGTAAACAGCTTAGAGCAGCGAGGAGTAGTAGGCAGTTATTTTTTCACTGTTGGTGCAGTGAATTGAGGTAAGCCAAAAGGGTCATGTGCATTTGCATAGTAGTTCTGTACAGGGTCACACAACTGTTAACTGTTTTCACTTCATAAACACAACGACAGGTCAAAGCCAATACTGTGAAGATGCTGAGTTAGGAAGGTGGGCCATGAAGTAGAGAAACAGGACTGTTGACCATCGATGGAAAACATAGATGGAAAACAGCGGTTTCATTTGAATTTTTTGTATAAACTATTGCTAGAGACAATTCAGTGGTCCCTGGAGATTGGTAGGGATGGGTCCCCACTGACCCTACCCAATTCTACACCCTTTATCTTGACTTCAGGACTATTGTTATGACACTTTTTTAGCATATCAGTTACACAATGTAGCCCTGTATGAGTCCAAGTTAGCCTGAACAGAGCTTTTTGTCAAAAAGTGCTAGTTTATGAGAAACTGAATGTCCTCAGTCAATTAGTAAATGAAGAAACATGGCACCTTCTATCTACAGCTTCACACTAGGCAGGCCCAGGGGCATGACTGAGCCACTAATGGTGTCCAGCCGGCAGAAGTCAAGTGGCGGTAGATAAAAGACTGTGCTGTTTCCTGATTGTTTTCTGAGGGTGCTTGCCATTTTGCCCCTAGGCCCCTGACACAAACCTAGAGGAGAAACTAGTGGCACCACACAATAGTTAATTGGCTATCTATTCTAGACACTTCCAGGGTCAAAATGCCCTTCATTGGAGCTGCCCTTCACTAAGCCCCTGATGTTGTTTGCTAGACTGTGCTAAGCAAAATTTTGGAGAAATTGGCTTAATGTGAAATGGTTTAACTGACATTATTGACCTACATTTATGAAAATCCACCTAATGGTCATTTTAAATGTGAGCTCTCCAGTCTGGGCACTTTTCCCCTTGCTTCGTATCCACTCATTTACCAGATGTTGTTTCTGTAGGAAAAAAGAGCCTTACGCCTCACATCATTTGCTGAAGCAATTTTGTTAAAGTGTTGGGGTGAAGGGCAGAACAGCTGCGTGACTTGGAGTCACACAATAAAATGCCCAATTGTTAATCAATGGCCCAGACCACTCAAGCCAACATGCAGCTGTCCATATGACAGTAACATGGCAGGATAGCATGGCAGCATTTGGTCTGTACTGTAATGGCACCAGAGAACAATTTTTAGATTTATAACATTGGCTAACTATGAGATAACCTAACAAGACCATTTTTACACATCAACTAAAAATTTAGCTTTTCAAAATATACAAATAAAACATACTAACCACATAACCAGCCCATAGCTGTTTAGCCCCACCCATTAACACTGATGTCATAAGGAGTGCTTTGGCACATTGTAGGGCAGCCAATCAGAACAGAACTAATGTACATAGATTAAAGGTATAGTAGCAAAAATGGCTCAGCATCTCAGGGTATGGAATGCACACTGTAAATCTAACAACCCACTGGATAGAAAGTCTAAAGCTGTGAGTAATGTGATGTGACTCGCTCAGATCTGGAAAATTAAGCACAATGTGAACGCAGGTCAGTGTGGAGGAGTGGAGAGGAGGCGCAACTTACTACTGGATTTGGTGCGGCTAGTAAAACTTGGCTAAACCGAAAAAGCTGCTTTTTATTGATGTTGTGCTAATCTTTGATCCATGCAATCTTGTATTTCCAAGAACTTAGCAATCACAATCTTCGTCTGACTTGTCAGCACAGACCAAAATTCTCATGTTACGGGCTGCTCGGTCACAAAACACACACAGATGTGAAACCCTCTCTATTTATGTACGTGAATTCTATTTTGGAATCTAGTTTAGTCAAGTTTATGGTGTCTATTTGTAGAAAATTTACAAAAAAACATTTTTTTTGCATCAGATTTTGCATCAGAATTAATAGCTAGCTAATTTCGTTTTGCATCGTTAACCTAATGGTCCTTTTCCCTGTTTTCTGCACCTCAGAACATTCTAATACATAAAAAAAGAATCCCAACATTGTGTTAACACTGACAGCCATCAAAAACACCACTTACGCTATTCACCACAATTTTTCAGCAGAGCATGTGCCTACATACAGATTGAAATGAGAAAAAAGCTGGGACATTATGGAAAATGCAAACAAAAGAAACAACAGTGATTACTACATTTACTTTGACTGTCATGTCATTGCAGGCAGGAGGAACCAAAGATATTTTATGTTTTATCTTGTCAACTTCATTTGTTAATACATATTGATTCCTGAATTTCAAGGCTTCAACACGTTCCAGAAAAGTAGCAATGGCGGCAATCAAAGTAATAAGGTTAAAAAACATTGTGATTTCAAACAGGTGATGTCAATAGATGATTTGGTAAAAAAAAGCATTATCCACACAAGGCTGAGTCTGGCAGAGGATCTCCAGTTCGTCAATAAATGCATGATTATTGAAATGTTTAATATTCGTCAAAGAAAGATTGGAAAGGATTTGCATATTTCTCCCTCTACAGTGCCTAATTCCATTTCACAGTTCAAGGAATCTGGAGGAATTTTGGTGCAGGAGGGGCATAAAGGATGCAAGCCTAAGATGAACACCCAAGATCTCGGCTCCCTCAGATGGTGCTGCATGAAGAACTGTAATTTATCAGTAGCTGATATAACAACATGGGCACAGGATTACTTCAGAAAACCTTTGTCAAGCACTACGATATGTAGTTACATTAAAAAATGCCACTTAAAATTTTACTGTGCAAAGAAGAAGCCTCATGTTAACCATGTCCGGAAGCAGTGTCCACTTCTCTGGGCCCTGAGGCATTTGGGATGGACTATCACACATTGCAAAGGTGTATTGTGGTCATACAAATCAATATTCCATAGTTTTGGAAGAAACTGATGCCATGTGCTCCTGACCAAAGGCGAAAAAGACAGCCATCCAGGGTAGGGGGTTGTTTCATGGTGGGGGGTTGTGTCAGTGCCTTTGGCCAAAGTAGTTTATACATCTGTGCTGGCAGAATTAATGCAGAATTAAAACACCATGAGATGCAGAATTTAAACACAATGAGATTTTAGAGCAACATATGCTGCCTTCAAGACATCTTTTCCAGGGACGTCCAAGCATTTTTCAGTAAGACAATCCAAAACCACATTCTGCACACATTATAAAGGCATGGCTGTGGAAGAAGAGGGCACAGGTACTGGACTGGCCTGCAGTCCTGACAGGTCCTCAACAGAGAATGTGTGGGGAATTTTGAAACCAAAATAATAAGATGATAACAACCATGTATTGTTGCACAAATTAACACCTGACAAGCTTCATCGCTTGGTATCCTCAGTGCAAAAAAGCCTTTAAAGAGAAGGAATGGCATCATTGCAAAGTTATTGCCAATTTCAGTGTGTTGCAGGCCTGAAATGCAGGAATGGATGTATATTAACAAATGAAATGATGTTGACCAGACAAAACATGAAACATCTTGGGTTCTCACTGTATGCAATGAAATGAAAGTTAAGGTAAAATTAAGAATAACTCATACCATCCCAACTTTTTTCTGATTTGGGGTTGTATATCCAAACCCAAAGCTGGTTGAGAGCTTGCTGAAGTAGCAGCTGTTGCCAGGAGACATGTCACAGTTTCTATGGTGTTCGGGTAAGGGGGCAATAGCAGGCTACTGGTTTTGGCTGAGGTTAAGGGCTCTCCAGCAGCCTGTGTAATACGCTCCCCGAGGATTTGTATTAAGTCGACTGCCACACTAGTCTCAGTATGTCACCATCCCGAGAAAAGACCAGAAAGTGTTTTAACAGATGTTGGAAAAGCTTTGGAATGATGTAATCTGGTTAATTGTGGTCTTCATTATTAGATCTTCCAAAAGCTGTATGTAGTAATGCAGTAATGCAGTCATATATGTGGACTCCATATTATTCGCTTAGGAGCTATTGCCCATGGAAAGACCTTTTTGTCTGCTTGGAACCAAAACAACACGTGTGAAAGAAGGCTCAGGACCACGGTCTGGACCAAAGGACCAAATTGTGGTCTGACCAGAAGAGGAGGTCTTGGTCCGGATCAAACTGAGCCACGGTTCGGTGTGAAAACACTTCATTAATTCGTCTGGACTTTCAAACAAATCATTTCAGACAAGTTGAAGCAGGCTATCGTAACCTATTAAACAATTACTGAAAGAGAAGCAAAAATGAGCCATGGTATAAAATTTAGTAGACAGTTTCTGTTTATTTGCTGAGGTTCACATATTGAAAAAACACTTTTGTTTCAAACAGTGCCATGTAATATATACACAATTTGGCTGTGTGTGACTCTCAGCGTATATACACTTAAGATGCTGACATACATGCGTATTTGCAGCATTTTACAATGGCTTCAAGCAGCCAGTCAGGACATGCATCTGCAGTTTACTATCAGGACCAGTTTCTAAGGAGCCTGTTTGCTTTCTATACTTTATTTCAAGTAATGACTCAAAAACTCTAGAGGGCGCAGGCAAGTGAGTCCTTATTGAATGGGGTTAAAAGGGTTAAACATCTCAAAATGTTAATGGAACATTTCCCTTGCCTTTCTCATAGGAATATTTACAATTTTGGATTTGAAGATATTATTAGACAGTACTAGAAGACTTGTACTGACCGCAGATTGCGAGATGGCGGAACTGGACAAATGGACAGTGAATCTAGGAGGCATTTCACATATGTCAGTATATTTGACGAATTTACAGACAGGCTGTGTGACACTATAGCTTGGGCTAATCAAGTGAATTAGATACGTGGAAAATGGCCCCTTATAGTCATGCATGAACACACCACAGCACAGCACACAGTGTGAACAGTGTAAAATTCTTTCTCTGCATTTAACCCATTCACCAAGTGAAGCACGGAGCTGCCACCAACAAGAGGCGCCCAGGGAGCAGTGTGCAGGGACGGTACCTTTCTCAAGAGTACCTCAGTAATGGCACTAGCAGTGCTGGGATTTGAACCAACAGCCTTCTGATTGCAGGGGCAATGTCCTAACTGCTAGGCCACCATGTGGATGCCAGAGTTTCAACCTTATTTTGATGCCTTTTAAAAGAGACGGAGGCCTTAGCCTCTTTGGCTCATTTAGACCATCTCCCCCTGCTATTATGACTGTGTTTCTACAATTCTGCCTCTCATATTTAAAAGTCAGATTTGAGGAGCATAGCAACTCCATATGCATCTCTTTTCATGTAAAATGAGATTTTCTAGCACATTTCCAATGGACTCAAACCAGCAGGACAGACAGTGACCTTTTGACCCAGGATGAGGTGTGACGGTGTTATTGCAGCACACTCCTTTGACCTGAACCAGGCCTTCGTGCTTCATCATGGGCATCCTGTTCCTCCGGACCCCGAGGCAACTGGGCTTGTTCCAGCTCAGCACACCTGCTCCCTAGATAGTCAAAGCCAGCGTCGCCTCCCCCTCGTCTGGCCACTGCCACCGCCTCACTTCCGATTCCACCTGCAAACAGATGGGCCTGTTTGCACACGGCTGCCAACCAGGCAATAGCACATGCCTCTGTCCTGCACAGCTAAAACCATAAGACATTTGATATCAGGAATTGAAACAAACAACGATAGCTACAAGTGTGGTTCTAAATTATTACATAAAAAGTGAGAAATGATTCATTTGTATTTCTCTTTCATTTGAATTTCTCTACATTACTCTACTGTATATCTAGAAATGGAAGAGCATGATAACACAATCAGTTGTGTGTAAATTTGGGCATCCTTTCCTGTCAGAGTAAGACCCCTTGTGGCTGAAATCAGCCTCCAAACACTTCATGTATGTGGCTAACGTCTTTTCTCATTTTGATGTAGATTTTCTGTGCCACTGGCAGCTACACGAGTCCAAAGCATATGAGAACCACCCTCATCAGAATCAGAATCAGCACCAGAATTTATTTTATTGCCAAGTATGTTGCCCCTACAAGACTTTTTTAATGATGGTAATCCATATTGTAATAAAAGCAAGTACTAAAAACAAACAAGGATAAAAAATATGCAATGAAGCTATGAATATAATACAAAATATTTTAAGTGAATACATGAATGAATGTAATACAAAATATTTTATTTACATACTACTTTAAAATTGGTTCAAATTCTAATAATCAAATAAAGTAAAGTGGTGCCTTATAGTCACATGTGAACACACCACAGCACACAGTGTGAACAATGGGAAATTCTTGCTCCCATTCATGGATTTAACCCATTCACCAAGTGAAGCAGGGGGCTGCCACCAATGAGGGGTGCCCGGAGAGCAGCGGGTGTGGACGGTGCCTTGCTCAAGGGAATCTCAGTGGTGACGCTAGCAGTTGGGATTTGCACTCACAACCTTCTGGTTCCAGGGGCAATGCCCTAACCGCTAGGCCACCAGCTGTTTATTAGTATTTTTACTGCCTAAAGCTCACACTGAATGGGCTAAATGAACATCTCCAGTCCTTATAATTATTCAAAGTAACAGTAAGAGATAAGATAAAGAGATAAGATAAACCTTTATTAGTCCCACAAGTGGGAAATTCATACAAATAACATTTATTATTATTATTATTATTATTATTATTATTATTATTTATTAACAGCTGGATTGCATTTCCGAAGTGTGATGTGCGGTTGTCATGGTAACTGTGGTTGTTACTAGGTAGTTGCTATGGTGTTCGTATGTATTACTGATGGTTGCAGTAGATACATTTTGGTACCTCCAACTTTTACTGTTTACTTTTCTGTGAGGGAACGTTTAGCGGTCTTTAGAAGTCGACGTCTGGTTCCACTGACCACCACTAAGAACAGTTCTGACTCGCTGAGTTTCTTCAGAATGGAGCGTCTCACACCAAACCCACTCTCTGTTTACATTTTAAACACTTCATTAAGGGGGAATGTTTCAAAATGGAGTTCCCCTTCAGGAAGCTCTCACGTTCAAATGCATTTTATTACATTATCATGGACATGATCAATACTCGGCACTTGATCAACCGATCAAAAACCCGTAGACACACGCAATACTTCGGATATTATAGAACATTTTACCATTGGAATTTGGCCAAAATTCAATACGGGCTTGGACGAGAGGCAGCACCAAATTTCTGATATAATAAATAAACCATCAAACACATAAATAAAATGAACACACTATAAAAGTAAGTTGCATATTTTAATAACATGAACATGAATTAAGGTCTCCATCAAATGAACGTCTTCCATGCCAAATGCCACAAAACATGACATCAAACACCAACAAAAACTAAATGGAACCAGTCAAAAGTCAACAAGTCATGAAATAAGGAAACAGTACCTGGAAAAAGTCAGTTACTTTATACTCGACCATCAAAAACCCTGTTAAGCAGAGCTATATAATTAGAGTTTATTAAAGTCCAGGTGTGTAAAAGCAGCAGATGAGCAGCCTATGAATTCCCATCATTTTGCTAAGCCCTAGGTTTGTCAGAAGAAACAGAACTGTATTTCTTTGTTGTTGTTTTTGTACATTACATATTGGTTGAAAAGTTCAATACTTTTTGGGAAATGGAGCAGGAGATCCTCATAAACAATATAGACTAATATCTTCTATGTCTCTGTTACAAGCTCCTGGAACTTGTATTAACTGGAACATGTATGAAAATGTATTAAAACCACACTATATATAGAATTATTTGGATACCAACAATCCTTGTACACATTGCATTGTGTAAAGTGTCAAGTAAAGTGGGACAATGCTTTGAGACCTTTTTTAGGTTTGGTATTTTATTTATAGTATTTGTGATTAAACTACATAGATTTACAAGGTATTTAACCATTATTAGGGTTTCAAAACATACCATTTACTCTCTAGCCCACATAGTTCATATATGTACAATTTAGCTGCAAAGCCAGCCCATTTTGTATTCATTGCTTTTGCGATGTCACAACCACCCTGTTTAGACTTGAGCAGTTTTGCTCCACACATCCACAGTGAAGTCATAAGGAGTGTTCCAGTCTGGAGTGCTTTTTGAATAAGTCACTATACAGGGCCGCAAATTAGAAAAGATGTCACCTGAATATATCAGCAACAAAACAGCCTCTTTAATTTGAAGGGACAACAAGAGGTCGAAGAAGGCCAAGGCCATGGTCACAACTTAATGTTTGTCCTACTCATATCTTCATTTTTTTGGCCTGGACCTCAGGTGCACAGGTTATGACAGTAGCCCATTTGTTGTTCACACTTTATTAACCTTCCCTTTCCCAATTAATAACGGCTCCGTTGTTGACCACAGGGCCACTGTTGACCAAATATTACCTTGGTAGTTGACCATTCTCAGCACAGTGACCATAACTCGGTAGCTGAATGTTGGTGTGTGTTGCACACTGTGTTGTTAGTGTGGGCACCAGGTGAAGCAGCATTGATAGGGTTTTTATTGATGGGGCAGCTGGTGGCCTAGTGGTTAGGGTGTTGCCCCTGCAATCAGAAGGTTGTGGGTTTGAATCCCAAGTGCGAGTGTCATCGCTGAGGTAGCCTTGAGCAAGGTACTGTCCCCACACACACTCATTGGTGGCTGTCCACTGCTTCGCTCGGTGAATGGGTTTCACATTGTTCACACTGGGTGCTGTGGTGTGTTCACAATTATAAGGAGCCACTTTACTTTAGATATTGTGTACCATCCCTGATCAACATAGTAGACACATAGTTGGTCTACTTTGTAGATGTACATTTAGGGATTGTAGTTAGACAAGTGGTTCCTGGATGATTCTCAGCCCAGCACAATACACTATACCATGCCAGTACCATGTTGGTTTTACTGCTGTGCTGAGAATGCATCTCATGAATAAATGTATCTATATCATGCAATGTTTCCTGTGCTACCAGCTGCCAGCAACCCCTGCGCATATATTCTTGGAGTAAATATGCATTTACACTTGGTAGACAAACATGTCTGCAGTCAGCCAGGCTGAAATCCAAGAACTAGGTGCTGAGTAATATGCACATTAGCTCATATACAAACATTTTTCTGTTCTATTCAATGTTGCTCAGTGTGTTCTAGCAAGACGGTGAAAAACAACAATGCAAGATTTTTTGGCTCATCCAGAGTGGGCTGTGGAATTAAAATTAAACTCACTGTGTATGCAAGTCAATCCAAGAATATCACAGAACAAGAAGGGTTATGCTAGTAAAGAATATTTTTTTCTATTTTTAAATAAATCAAACAGTAAATCGTACTTAAGTAATTACCACAAAGTAATAATAATTAATACAAAGTACAGAGATTTCTTGCTTCTCTTCATTTCTAACATCAACAAAATATCTAATTTGGTCAAGGGTGCGCAAACTATTCATGTACAGTTTATATAATACATAAATAATAATTAAGTAATAATTAGACATCTCATATGTAATACATATTTGCTTATACATAATGCACTTGGGACATGTAAGACATCATATCTGGTCACGGCATAAAAGTGAAAGACAGAGAAGAGAGTGAGAGAGAGGAAGGAAGAATAATAGTGAAGTAAAATGTGTGTGAAAGCATAAAACTAAAATGAGCTGCCAGAATTGGCCTTGGCCAGAGCTTTTTAGTCAGTAGGGACGGGGAAGGGGGAGCTTTTGGGGGAATGAATCTGTTTTATCCATGAGCCTGGCTGAGCACAGGATGGATGGATGGCAGAGAAAGTAAAGGTAACAGAGCACTCTGTCACTGCTTTGTGGGCTGCGGGGGATGATGGAGGAGGACGGAGGGGTGGAAGCGCCTGAGAGGAAAAGACAGAAATAGATTTTCCGTTTTGGTGACTGGAGGTTAGCCTTGATTTGGGCTCCTGAGTTTGTGCAAGATGTTTCTGAATGTAATTAGTGTGATTGTGGCAACAATCACATTACCATTCTTCTTAGGTTTTGTTTTTTTTATTATTATTAGAGTAATTGTGTTAGCAATCACATTATTAATTCTCTTAAGATTCATTTTATTATTATTATTATTACTATTATTATTATCTGCAGTGATTTTTTTTTTTTTGGCCTTAAAGCCAATGTCTTTAAACTTTTGTCTCCAAACATTTGTTTTACAGCAACCAGCCAATCACACTTTGCATTTTCTCATGGAAATGCACTCTATGTATTATTCTTTTTATAGCTGGCATATAAAAATATAAAACCTCTTTTCCTCCAACAGTTTTTGAAATACTGGCACCGGTCCAGTGCTGAAACATATGTTAATTTACGGCGTATTGTGCACGTATACAACTCTTTGATCACTTGGTCAGGAGCCAAGTCCTATCATTTTCATCATTTTCTCTGTAGACATGCATTGGAACGTTGGGCATCGTGACGTCACCTCACTGCGAGCGAGGCTGAGCCACAGATAACACTGCAGCGCTAAAGAGACAGACTTTAGGAGAGAGGAGAGAGGGGCTCTGTCACTCAAGTTCTGTCCCAAAATACAATTATTTTCTGATGACAGCTTTGCAAAGTCCATCATTACCTTGGACATATTCTGATTTGTTTAACTCTTTTTTTGTTGTTTACTGCATAATTCCATCTTTTTCTTCATCATTTTGTTTGTGTTCAATATTAATTTACCGTGTAGAAAGTAACAAAAACAAAGAAAACACATTGAATGAGTAGCGCTTACAGAAAATGGATGAATGAATGACGTATAATTGTATGCAGAGATATAAAATATCATATAAAACATGTTACTGAAGAAAAATGCCGTAAGACCATCTTCAAAGGCCAAATGTACTCAAAACAAAAAGGCAGAGAAACACATTCGTGTCAAGAGTCCATTGCAGATTTACGAATGAACATTAAAAAATTGAGGAATATTTAAACCTACTTACACATGCACAGTTCTTTGGGTTTTAGTTTTTAGTTTCAATATTTGGAATATGAATCTTGAAATTTTTCATCCTAACAGTTCACTCATACAGCAAAGGCCCCTGAAGATACAGCCATCTCTTCTACTGATGAGTTCTTCACATGATTTAATTCTAACAATTGAACTCACATCCCTTAGATCCAAAGGTCTAATGGAATTACCACTTAAGAAATAGATATAACATCAAACGCAAAATCCCTCAATTGATTAAAAAAGGTGTCTATAGCAACTCATTACCATAGAAATCACATTTCGAAGCAAGAAACCTCCACGTGTTTTTCTCATTATACCGCCCTTCGGTGTGCTCTCCTATCATTCCCTCCTGAGTCCCATCCCCCATGTCTGTGATGCTGCATGCTAGAGGAATGGTGGGTCCTGTTTTAGAGAGCAGTAGCAGGTGGAGCAACTTTTTATAGGTCATCCTGAAAGTCATCCAGTCCTTCTCTTCCTCGAAACAATGCACTTGGGTTGATTTGTCACATGCATCACTGGGGCTGTTTTCTAAATGTGTGGTTTTTAGAAAACAGTGTGTTGGGGTGTGTTGAGTTGGTGGAAAGGTTACAGCTTAAATTCTACCCAAATCCTGTTGGTTACGTTCATGTGTAGTAAGCGTATTACACACGTGTACAACACAAGTTTATTCTGCGGTACATTTCAGGGTTCAGCAGATATTTTTTGGGCACAGTAATATAATAATATAATATAATATAATATAATATAATATCAGCAGACCCCTAACTTAATCCCAGACTTAAAAAATTTGACATTA
>JBBPCX010000114.1:29250822-29280241 GCA_037974365.1 Hydrocynus forskahlii | reverse complement strand
CAGAATTTTCTGTTGAAATAGTGGCGGACTTGCCCACTGACCCAGACCAATCAAACCTTGCCATCTTGCTTTAAACCATAACTTTTTACAGCAGCACATATATATATATATATATAGTCCGCCACTATTTCAACAGAAAATTCTGTGAAACCTCAGTTCAGATTTTTATTTTTAAGGTTTTTCATTAAACGTTGGTATTTTAAATGTATCATTACATTTGGTTAAAAATTTGAATCAAATATTTGATTTCATTATATTGATTTTAAAAATATCTGCCAGGTCCATTTGTCTTCTGAAAACTGACCCCTGGTTAAAAACACTACTTGGGCATCCCCAAACTTTTGATGAATAGTACACATACATGCACAGATTTATGGGGAGTCCTCTGGCAATTACCTCCCTCTCTACGCTGCATGAAATGTATGGATTTTCTGGTTCTCATGTACAGTATTATTGCTATGTGGTCTGGGGGCAGTTTCATTAGAGAGATCATTTGGAAAGGATGCTTGAAGGTTATTTGTGAATGTGTATGGCTTTGTGTCTTGGTCTGCTCCTCCTCTGAGAGTTCAGGTGAGCAATTATATTAGAGGGTTGCTCATTCCACATGGACAAAGTCTAATTCTGTTCCATCCCTGAGTAGTTTAACCTCTGCATGTCATCCAGTCCGTTGGGAGTTTCTATCATTTTTCTATCAAGTCTCTCTTCAGCAAGGCAGTAAAGTGATGTGTAGTGTTGTTATTGCAGACAGAGATACTGCCGTCAGGACATTTCTCATGTCCCAGGTTACCAGTCCACATTTCAGCCCGGACTACAAGGACAGCCAGTCAGATAAGAGGCTGTTTTAAAGCACTGTAGCAAAAAAAAGCCTGTTCAATTCTAAGAGATAAACAGAAGGCTGGGAAATAGTCTTGGGTTGGAATACAAAACATAAAATCTTTGAATATTTACGGCTTTACAAAATATGTTGTTTGTCTTGCTCCAGGCTGGTTGCATGAGCTGGGGAGGCGTTTGGAGACTCCATACCTGAACAGCACGGTTGGAGGCCCCTCAGTTCGAAGTGCCTACATTGCTTCTCTTTATTTCACCCTCAGCAGCCTCACCAGTGTGGGTTTCGGAAACGTCTGTGCAAACACAGACGCCGAGAAAATCTTTTCTATCTGCACCATGCTCATCGGGGGTAGGCAAAAATACACCTAACGCTCATCAACTAACTACCTGACTTTCACTTCTACTTCTATGAGAGGGAGCAAATTTAAATATATTTTTGTGTTGTTGACATTGCATCCAAAGAAACTGAACTGAAACACTTCAGTTCAGATGGGACAATGTAAGTAATTGGGTATGTCATTACAGAGTTCATGAAGAAACCCCTTCCATGTAGACTCAGTTCTGAGATAAGGGTTGTACACAAGAATATAATGTGTAATACACAAACAAAAATGCTCCATTAGATGCTCAATGCTCTTTAGTTATTTCTACCAGCAGGAATAATAAGCATAATAAGCTAAAACTGTCTTTTTTATTTCATTTTTCAAATAGAACGCCATAACATGCTACAATGCCACGACTACTTAATTAAAATGTATTACTCCGTTAAAAATATCACTTATAAAATCAGTATATCAGCTTTGTGATTTTACAATTATAGGAATGTGCAGGAAATCAGTAAATTATTCTAAAGCACTGTACAAAGTTTAATTGTGAGCTTTACTGAAAGGAAGGACCCCCCACACTAGCAGGATCACACAAATGCACAGGTGGTTGCAGATAAAGCGTTCATGTATATTATTTCAAATTAAATGTGCTGTTATAAATTCATGTATATGCTTTCTCAGTTCATTGTAAAAATAACTGATAGTTTACTCAGTTACTAATATAATCAATAGTAATAACCCTAGCTACGGTGTTGAAACAATACACACATATAACTGATGCATTAAACCGCTGATACATGCCCCTCTCACTGTTTTGGGGCACAAAATGGTCAGCAACTGATGGACAACAACTGATAGACATGGGCAAAAGGGGTGGGGGGTGATAGATTGGTAAGACATATTACTAGGGCATTATAATGTCCCCCGCACCTAAACTGTTAAAATATTAACTGTGCAGTTGTTTATTTTTGTACAGCTGTACTTTACATTTTATTCACTTTAAATGTTACATTTAACTTTTCATACACACACTTGTGGACCACTTCAGTATATCTTCCTGATCTGACACTTTCTGTCCATTTACTGACTGGTTGCTGTAATCTCTCCTCCTACAGCGCTCATGCATGCAGTGGTGTTTGGGAACGTGACGGCCATCATCCAGCGCATGTACTCGCGGCGCTCACTCTACCACACGCGCATGAAGGACCTGAAGGATTTCATCCGTGTTCACCGGCTCCCTCAGCAGCTGAAGCAGCGCATGCTTGAGTATTTCCAGACCACCTGGTCTGTCAATAACGGCATCGACGCCAATGAGGTGACCGCTCACGTCAAAAACTCTACTGAAGCTTAGTGTCTGAAGTTTGCTTCTTTAGTTCTGCACCAGAGCTACAAGGTTAATGTAATGGTAGCTAACACCCCCTAATTAGCCTGGTTCTAACCGCATGATTACTTCATCACACATTAGCTTCAAACTGAACAGTTCTGCCAAATATCAGATTTACACAGTCTTACCTTGATGTAGTCCAGGGGTTCACAAACTTTATATTCAAAGATCCAGATCTAATTTCTAGATAAGATCAAAGGTCCGGGACAACAAGTGATAAGCAAATCCCTTTTATTAAAGGGGACCTATTATGCAAAACCCACTTCAGTTATAATAGGTCTATGGGCTATACAAAAGATGTTCATGAAGTTCTTGCACAAAATCACTCTCACATAAAGAGATCTCACCAGCTCCATTATTCACAGTTTCAGTCCCTTTCAAAACAAGCCGTTTGGACGGAGGGCCCCCATGTGATGTCAGGTGGGGGCCAATTTGCATAGAACCGCCCCTTATCTGTCGAGACCCCACCCACTAGCCTGTTGCTTGTCACCCCTTTCGGCAGCCTTTTCCACGTGTGTTAAGTGTCCCAGTCTCTCACTGTTTCTCCCTACCTTCCTGTCGCTTATTGAAGGGATGGAAAGAAAGAAAGAAAGAAACACTTTCACTGGTGTTAAGGACATGGATTCTAATGTAAAATCCACAAGTTAAACGTGCAGCTAAGGATGGGATGGGTGGGGCGTGGCCAGCAACAGCTTATTTGCATAAAAGGGACAGAACCTGAAACAACTCGTTTTGAAAAGAACCGAAACTGAAGAATAAAGTTGGTGATATCTCTTTATGTGAGAGTGATTTTGTGCAAAGAACTTCATGAACATGTTTTGTAAAGCCCATAGACCTATTATAACCTTTTTTTTTTTTTTAAAGTGAGTTTTGCAGAATAGGTCCAAAAAACCAAAACAATGGCGCTGTTTGCCTATAATTGTTTGCTTGTGAACCTAATCCACTCTCACTCTTGACAGTAAAGTGTAATATGCACTGTAGTTTTATGAAAAGATTTGACAATAACCTTGATTACCTTAATTACTTTTATGCCTCAACAAATAAAGCGGCGACGGGACATAACACCTCCTTCTCCAGTGACTCTTATAAAGGCGCTAGTATTTCGCTCACTCGTCCTCGCAGGACTGCTCGTGAATGCCCGTTAGCCTTAGCGGACTTGCTAATGTGGATGCAAATCTCAGGCCAGGATCGGCGTTATATTTTACAAAACTAATAATTTATTGAAACATACACTTAATTGCATTGCGTCAATGCATTCCTAATATGACGTGTGGACTGGGCCCGGAATTACTTGCAGAGAATTGCTGATGTAGTTGCTCAGGCAAAATATGTGTGGAGTCCGTATTTTGCCTCTTTTGAGTCATAAGGGCTAACTGCAAATTGTTTCTGTTAAAAAAAAACTTGACAACCTGCTCAAATTTTCTCCAGCTCTTCATTAAGGTCATGCAGACTTGTCTATGTGGTTTATAACTTACCGTTGTGTATATAAAAATGGAAAAAAAACTTTACGGCTACAGGCAGGCATTTTAAACAACACCAGAGCTGGTCTTGACACAGCAGTCATAAGGAAAACTGATATTGAATCAGTTACCCTGTATTCATGATGGTCATTGTCACAAGAACTGTTTCCACATCAGTACTCCTACTCCTGAAGTTGTTTGTGACAACAGACCCTTTTGCCTGCTGGGTTCAGCTACATGATGGGAGTTTGTTCCTTTTTATGGCTCACAGTAAGTTGTAAACCACATCCACATGTCTGTACCACCGAAATGACTGAAACAATTAATAGCAAGTAATCATACCTTTGAGCAAACTCGGTCCTAAAGAAAGATTATTCTATTTTCTGCTTAATTGGAATGTAACCTCCCGCTCTCACTCTGGTTAATACAACTTGAGGATTCCTGTTGCAGTGGTGGCTCTTGGTGGGAACTGAAGTTTCCCACTTTGCTACTGTTTTTATTAGTTTCCTTCTGTGCTTTCTGTATTGGACACTTTACAGTTATTTCAAAGCAGCGTCTGAAAGAGAGGACTACAACTGCAAACTCTTATCAAGCACATCAGGGCCTCAGCCTGTATTACTAAGACAATGCAATGACAGTAAAAATATTAAAATAGTGGTGTTAATAATTTATTGTTAACATGTTAAAAATGTATTAACCTTGACAGCCCTTCATAATCTCTATTAAAAAACTTTCCAGAATAGGACGCTCTTGAGCAGCCGCACGTGGACCTAAGGTCACCTTGTCAATTGGCAAACAGTAGAGCAGTAAAAAGAGCCCCAAATGCTACGCTGGAACTGAGTGATGGAGCTCCATCTGATAACTCTGAGATGAACTGATCAGCCTGACCTCCCTCATGCTCTCATAGCTGGATGCAATCAGATCCTCACAGCAAAGCCCCTACATCTAGTATAAAGCCTTCTCAGACAAGTAGAAGCTGTTACTGCAGCGAGGGGGGACAAACATCCCCCCCTCCCCATTAATACCTGCAATCTAAAATGTGCCAAATCACACTGACCCCTGATATTCCTCCCTGTGGTCTCTCAGCTCCTGCATGATTTCCCAGATGAGCTGCGGGCGGATATAGCCATGCACTTAAATAAGGACATCCTGCAGCTGCCAGTGTTCGAGGGGGCAAGCCGTGGCTGCCTGCGTTCTCTCTCTCTGCACATTAAAACATCATTCTGCGCCCCAGGGGAGTACCTGATCCGCCAGGGGGATGCCCTACATGCCAACTACTTCGTCTGCTCGGGGTCACTGGAGGTCCTGAAGGACAGCATGGTGCTTGCCATCCTTGGTCTGTAATGTTTCCTCGACAACTTCACTTCTCATTCTGATGTTTTTTGTGTTTGTTTTCTTTTTTAAATTCTTTTTTTATTCCATAATGCCACTGCAGGAAAGGGGGATCTGATTGGTTCAGACCTCCCAGGGCAGGACCACGTGATCAAAACGAATGCAGACGTGAAGGCCCTGACTTACTGTGACCTGCAGTACATCAGCGTGAAAGGATTAAGAGAAGTCTTAGAGCTTTACCCTGAGTACGGCAGCATCTTCACTGCAGAAATTCATCACAACCTCACTTACAACTTGAGAGAGGGCAGTGAGGCTGAGGTAACCACACACATACACCAGCAGTGTGTTTTACTGAGTAGTTAACAAGCACACTTTAAAACAGGCAGATAAATATTCTCTACAAAACCACCCCACCCCACATCGCAAACACACACACTCACCTGATTTTAATACTGATACCGCAACCTGCTGCCGATCCCGCTTTCTTCATCAACTAAGTTGTTAATAATACATTTGTCTCGATGTACTTCAGAAATTGCTCCCTTTATCTTTAGTGCACTTTGAAGATCTATACCCATATAGTGCACAATTTGTCCATTATGGAATCCTGCACGCAGTGAGGTCAGGAACCTGTGTTTGAATTCCTACATACTGCAATATGTGGGCTGTAAAGAGTCACTTGAGACTTGCTGCTCATCCGGATCCAATATCTGATCCAGTGATTTTGGCCCATATTGAATCAATACATATGATACGAAGTATCGGATCAGCACACCTTCAGTTTTATACCACAGAGCAAGCTTTTAAGTAGCGAGAGCTGGAACGGAGAAATTGAAAAACACACCAGTTCACCCTCTTATAATGAGCTTCAATTATGTCCTATTTCACATTCTAATAATAAAGGTGGAAAAATGTGTTTTACTGCAGTGGGTGAGGGAAAATCATCCGTTGTTTTTGCTTCTGACAGCTTTTTTTGTCTTTGTAGGGTCTCACAAGGTTTTCCCGCTCTCCCAGATTCCCTCATGTAAGTGGGCTTGACAGTGTAATTATCCTTTACTTTCCCAACCCATCCACTTACTGGCCCTTTTAATGCTCACGGGTCACCTCGTGATAGATATTTTCTTTATAGGTCCATTTTTTGCAAGTCTTTTTACACACATCTGTGTAAAATTATCCAGATCTAAACACACACACACACGCGCGCGCGCACACGCATGTATAGGGGTTTATTTATATGCAGCTCATTTTCAGCCGCATCTCAGTCCAGGTCTTCTCTGGGGGTCTAACAGTAGGACTTCCCCCTTAAAGGTAGAAAGTCATTACCAGCTGAGGCTCTGTTGCAAGTATTGCATGCTTATTTCCAGCCCTACCCCAGGGCCCAGCTCTGTAACTGGGTCAGACGCTTTTTTTAACTCCCAGTGTCGAGCGCTCCATACAGTGGCGCTTTTGCCGCCGCACGATTACATCAGCGGCCTGCTTTGTCAAACCACAAGGCCTTTTCAGCAATTCGCATGGTGCCCGGAACAACGATTCTGCTGCGTGTGCCCAACATCCTTGTTCCTTTGCTCAACAGTACAACCCTGCACTACATTATAGGAATGCATGTGACACTTATATTACATTCAGCAAAGTGATCTAGATTCAACTTCATGCATGAATCCAGGTGCTTTATTTTTTTCAGAAAGAAGCTAAATCTGGTCGATCGAGTACATCTTTGCTGAGCAGAAAAGTGTAACATGTGACAAACTTCACTAATTTTAGTCATTTTTCTTCTATCCTCAGAATAATCGGGTGGACAGCAACACATTAACAGACAGCAAGCTTCCCTCTATCATAGAAACCAGTGGTGACCCGGATGATTACTACCACCTCTCCCCGGCATCACGGTCTCGCCGGAACCTGCTCCTGCCCAGCCTGAACAGCCCTGTGCGCCGCACGTCCCTGGGAAACCTTCTGGGCGATGAGCTTCGGCAGTTCAATGCTCTGCGGCGGTCCCGTTCACCCATTCGGGGCAGCTGTAGGAGCCCCTCACCCAAAACACAGGACAAACTAGACCACCAGCCTCATTCTGCTCCCTCCGCTCCACCTAATAGTTCTCACAGTGTCCAGAGCCAGGTGGGCAGTGCCGCACGCAAACCCACAAAACTGCTCATTCCCAACCTCAGCTGCGTTAGACCCCCCGATCTCAGCCCAAGGTACGACTTCTCAAAATCCATCATTACCTGGGAATCCCCTGCACTGTGAAAGTCAGTAATATATCACTGCACAATTAAGTCTTTGTGAACTATATCCCCCTGCAGTCCAAACATTAGACCTGAGCTGCCAAAATTGTTTGTTTTTCAATTGCCATGTTTGTGATTTTTTTTCCAACGTTTCAAAAGGGTTCTGGGCCAAACATAACAATTTGTTGTGGACGTTTCCAAACAAGGCCCAATAGAGGGCAGCCAGTCAGAACAAAAGCTATTTACAAACAGCTGTGAGAATTATACAGGGACAGTAACAAAAAATAAATGTAAAGAGAAGGCAGAAAATGGTCATGTTAAAAGGAGATGACTTTTTGACACATAATTCACACAAACCAAATGCAAGGAACATCAAATAAAACCAAATGCAGAGTGTGAACCGTTTAGGGCAGCTAAAGGTATATCAACCTAATGTACATAGTCTTGCCCTCTAAATTCACAATAACTGCATGTTTGAAAATGTATTACTGTGATTTCCAACAGGGTGGTTGATGGGATTGAAGATAATGGGCACATGTTTCACTTCAGTGCTGAGCACAGTGGGAGCAATGGCAGCGCAGTGGAATCAAGAGGTAATTAAGTAGGCAATTATCTTCTTGAACGATGAGCAAAAAAAAAAAAAACAACACATTTTTGCCCCAAATGAAGTCAGTCAGATATATGAGGATTGCCTCGTTTGCACAGTTGCTGTGAGACTAATGTAGTTAACGAGTAATGGAATGCACGCTTACTCATAAATAGGGACAATTGTGTAAATCAGATTTTTTGGCCATACTGTCAGTTTTCCAAACTATCCAGAAATCAACATGGTCAAACTGCATCCATAGGACTGATCATGGATTGGATTCTTCAACATTTATGCTGGTTTTTGCTATGCTGAGTCTGGATTAGCACATAGACCCAGATGTCTAAAGTGGCATTTGGATACGCAGCACAGTTTAGTTCATTTTTACAGCTCACAGTAAGTCATACTGAGCCCTAAACCACAACCACAGGTCTGCTCCACCTTAATGAACAGCTGAAAGTGGTTTGATCAGGACGTTTTGGGGACTACTGACTTCTGACACAAAAGTTTGGCTCTTAACCTGTCTTGGCCGATGGACTGCATCTGAAGTAAGAGGAGAACTGTTTTGCTGACGGGTTGTTTTGTCATGTTGGGCACGAGTGAATAATGAGCTGTAGGGTGAGAGAAGTTCTCTCAGTGCAGGAGGTAAAACTGTGGGGGGTGACATTGAGAACAGCTGTCAGAGGCTTCCAGCTGCTAGACTCTATCAGCACCTAAGAGAGTGGACAGGTCAGGGCAGGTGAAGAGAGGGGAGGGCAGAAAGTGAGAGCCGGAGGGGGGGGTGGGGGTTTAATTGGGGGTGCCTGTGGTCATGCGAGGTCAGTGACAAAAAACTCCAACACAGAGTTTCTCTCAAGAGCAGTGTGTTCTTACAACTTCTGTTTTCAATAAATAATAACAATAATAATTGTGATCATTATGAAGTTAAGGGGGCATTTTGGCTGACGCTCTTATCCAGAGCGACTTACAATCATTAGTTACAGGGACAGTCCCCCTGGAGCAACTGTGGGTTAAGTGTCTTGCTCAAGGACTGAAAGTGGTAGAAAGTGAAGGTCCGAACTTGCGTCGTTGTGGTCATCAAGTTCACAAGTGTTTTGCACACTAGGCTACTACCACCCTAAAGTACTGTTGAACACAGGTACACAGACTTTGAAAGACTTTTATAAGAACCTACAAAAGCAAAAGCTGCTCTCTCTCTCCCTAGGAGGGTAGCATGGTCCTTCCTGTCCCCCATTGGGGGAGTCCGAGTTGGAGGGTGGACTAAACTATGAAGGACACTGGGTAAAAATAAAAAAAACAAAAAATGCAAAGGACAGAAAAAGAAAGATAAAGTTAATTAGATAAGACAAAAAGAGACTATCATTATGCATTATTTATAATATACACTTTATATAAATATATATTATATATTGGGGCCTCTGGGGACCTGGTGGTTAGGGAGTTGCCCTTGTGATCAGAAGGTGGTGGGTTCAAATCCCCTAGTGGCTTTACTGAGGTAACCTTGAGCAAGGTATCGTCCCACACACTGCTCCATGGACACTGTTTTCCTGGCTGCCAGCTTCTTCACTTGGTGAATGGGTTAAATGCAGAGAACAGTTTCATGCTGTTCACGCTGTGTGCTGTGGTGTGTTGTGGTCAGGTATGACAAATGGACACTTTACATACAGTACCCTAAAACATTGTTGCATTTAGCACGGATTCTGCTTAGATGTTTATTTGGTATTAACTGCATATGAAACACTGAACTTTTTTAGGCTTCCTTCCAACTTTTCTGCCTATTTTCCCTTATTTTCTCAGATTCCGCTCAGATGAACACCACCCTGCTCCAGGAGACAGAGGAAGTGAGGGAGACCATCAGTCAACTCAACAAAAAGGTACCTAAACGCACTTGCATGGACATACATAAATAATAGGGTTTGTACTACATGTACATGGACTTTGTGACTGTATTATGTAAAAATGTTTGCTCCCCAGCCTACAAAGTAAATGTAAGCAGCCCAAAATGACCACTTTTGAATTAATGGCTATGATGTAACAAGTATGAGCAAATGTCCCATATCATATCAACTGTACGTTTACAGTTTCATGTTTTTGTTGTACATTAAACCACTCAAATGCTGTAAGTAGACATAAAAAAAGTGAAAAAAGCAAAAGCAAGAAAAACGTTGAGTATGGGCTCTTTAATGTGCTTGGTAAGGTGCTGCCTACTTACTGATTTCAATGAGAAGGGATGTCAGCAGTTTGAAGTGGACACAGATGGATCTGTTGTAGGGGGCCATGAATAACTTTCAAATGTGCTCAAACACTCATACACAGATACACAAAGAAACACACGCCCTCACACAGATGGGCCTGGATAGGATGTGTAAGACTCTATATTAATTAAGACACAGGGGGTGCCTCTGCAGTGCAGATAAAGCCAAGGAAGTGCTGACTGGATGTTCTGCCAAAAAAAAAAAATTACTTGCGCCCCTCCTTCCCCCCACCTCCAGCCCCCTCAGCGGCTGTCTATTCTTCCTATTTCTGTCCCCTCCTTCTCCCTCCTGGGCTTTGATTCTGAAGTGGAACAGGTCTTGTGTTTGCGCAGGCTGGTGTCAGAGACACTGCAGAAACCACTGCTCTGTAGCGCAGGGTGTCGGATAAAGGGAGAGTGATGAATGGGCTGTGCTGGGAGTTTAATGTTTATTAGGCAGCTGCAGACACTGAATACAGAGTTCACTTTCATTCTTGCGACTGAGTTTGTGGCCTTAAAGGGACCATTTAATGGAAAACCCTATTTTTCTTACTGAAAGTAAGAGTTTGATGTAATAAACGCTTCAAAGACCTAGACCAAATAAGTCCATAAAAAGAAAGAAGCTGCCCTTTTTGAATACGTTGCTTTACGATGTCAGGAAATCCCAAATGTTCACACACAGCTCTGTAAAATAAGAGACCACTGCAAACATGTTAAGTTTCTCAGGTTTTCTCTTTTACAGATGAAAGTACTGAACTGAACAGCTTTGCCTTAGTTTTTAAGAACAGCTGACAATATTTCTCCTCAGAACTTGAATAATTAGAAGAAATCAGATCTCTTGTTCACTCAATCAAAATGGCAATAATTACCTTTCACGTACTTCTAGTAGTGTTTTACCATCCAACTGGTCACGCTGCAAGAAGAGAGTGTTGCCTACAGCAGTGTTTTTATACTTTTCCTCATTAAATAAGATGTGATTCAGGTGATCACTAATCAGTACCTCATAAAGCAGAATGAGATGCTTGTGTAGGAATTTAACAGACACTGGCATGGAATGGTTGTCATACTCATAGAGATGCTGATTTAAAAATAAATTGCAGTGATCTCTAATATTGTTCCAGAGCTGTCAGTCTGTTTCTGAATGAGGCACAATACATGACAGTGGTTAAAGAGACTTAAAGTCACATTAATGAAAAGAGCCTGTTCTCTTTTAAAGATGTGCTTGTATGAAAACTGCTATGAATAAACTATGGAGACATATCACCTACCGGCGCTGTACTAAACCTGGTTAAGCAGGACTGATTATGCTCTCTTTGTAATTGAACACACCGTTAGTCAGTGTAATCTCCAGAATACACTCAGGAAAACATATAATCATGAATTTGTGTCATGATTACTAAATTTATGACAACAGCAATAAAATATTATCATTATTGCCCCACTCTAGTACAGGGGGTCCTCAGGGGTCTCGACATACAAACGCTCACTCTTATAACTAGTTTAGTTGCACGTAGCGGATGAATATGTAATATGTGCAGAATACACAGAATACACAGTAATGCGGCGTATGAGTGCGGGAGTTGGCGCCCCCCAGTACGCTTACCTACGCCATTTTGGACTGTTAAAAGGGCAAGTGTTTTAACACTCGTTTTTTGACTTTTTCTTGTTACTACAGTACAGTGAACAAGTACAGTATATTTGTATTCTTATCCGTGTGGATTAGTTGTGTTTTTATGTTCTAGATTACGATTTTACAGCTGTTTAGGATAGGTTAGGGACTAGGGCGAGGGTGTGTTTCAACTTACACCAAAATTCGGGTTACATCACAGTCAAAGGAATGGATCTGTGTCGTAACTCGAGGACCTCCTGAATGTTGTGAGCCTACACTGGTAATTTATCAGATTCTCGAAACGTTACAGTGTAAAATGAAACTTTGTAGCTGGCATTTTCCACTTGGTACTGTACTCCATTCTCTTTTCTTCACAGATGGGGAGCCTGAACCAGGAGGTTTCTCAGCTAACAAAAGACCTGCACCACATTATGCATCTTCTGCAAGCACAAGTTGCTGTTCACCATTACACAGCTTCTTTGTCCTCTTACCCTTACGGTGTGCACATGATGTCAAACCCAAATGCCAGCACCTCTGTGGCCTACAGCATGGGCCCCAGCATGCACCTGCACCAAGACACCCACAGCCTTCATCATCAGGTGGACCACACAGTATCTGAAAACGTCAGCCACCTAGGGTCCAGCACCTGGAACTACAGCGGAGCACATGGTACTGAATCTAAATCGCAGAGCAACTTTTTTTTATAATTCACTAATCAGATATAATGTCCAATTTTTTGACATCAGTGTTGGCAAAAGGTTTTGTGTGCATGAAGCATTTACATATTTCTTTGGTGAAGTGCATTCATCTATAGCTAATCTGTGAGGCAACTTTAATACTTTTAAATGGAACTCTAAAAAGTGCTATACAAGTAAAATAAATATAAAAATAAATTCAACAGTAATGAAATAGTATTGTGAACACATACCATTTTAGATTGAAATGAAAAAGAAGTAAATGGAAAATACATTAAGAAAAGTAATAAGTTGGTTGCATAATATGATACAATTATTAATAAACCAATGTACACTGTTTGTCATGAGAGATGACCATATCATTTTTGGTGGTCATTTTTGCCAATACAGCATATACAGCAAGAACACAAGAGGACCCAAGACCGAGCCTTGTGGCGCTTCTTAATGAATGTACCAAGAAATGTTAATCAAATCAAAATGTAAACCAACACAGCCTGACACACAGCACGGTTTAGAAACCACATTCTACAAGAAAAAGCATGACAAAATTCTGACGAAATTCTGTCCCAACCAGACTGCAGCCTGACAAAATGCTCTCCCAATCCAACTGCAGCGGGACAAAATTCTGTTCCAACAAAACTGTAACCTGACAAAATTCTGTCCCACACTTTTTGTAGCCTGACCCAACTGTCCTGTCGGACCTTAATTGCAAATGATTATTATCCAGTTAACTAATGCCTTGCTAATTTTCTACCACTAACCCTTCATTTAAATTGTTGCCTACAGAGACCTCATTAAAACCTTATTATCTAAACCACTGTTGCAGGTGCAGCTAACACGGGTGTGCAGGAGCAGTCAGAGGGTCAAGGGCACTTCCCTCAGTCTGATCCTCTTCATCAGCCTCCTAGCAGTCCTGATCCTGGTTCCTGTAAATGGAGCTCCATCAACACCTCCACCACCTCCTACTACACTCCCCACCAGCACTCCCTCAGTAGCTCTACTCTTCTCAAAATCAGCCCAGGTCCTCAAGGAGTGGCAGCACATGGTGTCCAGAAAGGGGTTGATGACAATGTTCCACCCATCAGCATGGTCAATGTGGGCGGAGGTCTTGCTAGCATTAGCCTTTCGCAGCCTGTTTTGTGTTCTTTGCCTCCACACAACTCTGACTACTCCCACTTACTGTCCAGTGCACCTACATCTACGCATTCCCTGTTGATGGCTACTTGCGCATATCCAAACCTCCAGCCCTCTGCAGAGCCCACCTTGCCCCATTCAGCCCCAGCTTTGAGTGAACTGAATCTGAGCGCAGCAGTCACCCACAGCGACCGAAACATCCCAGACACCTCTAGCCTCCTGGACGAGGACAGTGAGGATTGTGTCCATCAGGCAGATCATTCTCCTCCTCCTCTAATCTTAGATTCTGCCTCAGTGAATGTTCCGCTGGGGAACTTGAGCAGTGTGGGCCACACCAGTCGAGAGTGCTTGCTGGCCGAGCAAGGGTCAGTGGAGAGCCAGGACAGCGAGATGTCGGAATCCAGGTCTAGGAGGTCGAGTACTGGGACGCCGTCTCAAACCCAGGGCTCGGAAACCTCTTGGTGCCTAGACCTGATGGACTGAACATCCACAATATGTCCAGAACTATCTAGACACTTCTTCAAATGGGTGGATTCACCTATTATAAGGCAGTGGTCAACAAGTATCCTCCAGGAAATCTGTCTTGCTGCAGAGTTTAAATCCAACTTGCATCTAACATGCTGTCCCCTTACTTTAAATCAATGTATCTGACCCAGCCAATCAAGGACTTCTGAGGAAGTTAATTAGCTAAAGTAGATGCGACAGATTTTGTTTGGAACTGGGCTCTGCAGGAAGGTAGGCAGTGGAGCAGTGGGATAGTGTTCTTTGAATCTGGAGTGCAGTTTGTTATTCAAATCTAATCAGCCTCAGTGCTGGCCTCCTTTTTATTCTGTAGCTGATCCAATCAGCAACATTCCAACATTTAATAGAAAGCCTTCTCAGAAGGATAGAAGCCACTGGCAGCAAAAATGGATTAGCCCTGTTAACACTCTTGATTTAGGAATAAATGCTGGGAAACTAGGTTTCTAGATACTTTTGGACATACATTCTATCTTGGGGCTTGGACCCCGTCTCAGCGGACAAACTTTATATCCAAAAATCCTGGGTTTGCAGTGATTGTTTTGCAGTTTTGATGAGTGATTTGGAAATATTGTAGGATTGCTTGCTCAATCCCCATCCCTGCACATTGTAAAACTATGCAAGACGCATGTCAGTTGTGCATTATTACTTATTTACTTACTCGGTACTCAGTATACCACTAAATAGTTAGCCTTTAATAATACATATTTGCTGTGGTTAATTGAAAGTGAATGATAATTCTCCAGGGTGTTAACGAACCTTTTGGGCATTTTGTAAAAAGGATTGCTAATGCAAACAATTCATTGTAGCATTTGACCGTAGCATTCACTAGTTACATCAGACTAGGGGCACCATTGCATCAACCTCTAATCTTTTTTTGTGGTGTTGTTTACGTTCTGTATTTCTCTTACCTTTTTCCATGGTAAAGTTTATCATTCTTTTTCCTAAGGAAAAGGTATACAACTGAAATGTGTTAACATTACAAAAGATTGAAGGGTAGGACTTCTGAATAACGTGTGCAAACTCTTTGCAGTTATCACTGTTGTCTTAGATTTCTGAGAAGAAATTACATTTGATCATCTCTGGTTTGTTATTCCTAAATTCCCAAAAAAATTTCAAAAACAAGTTACAACTGATAGCATAATTTTGTGGGTCTTCAGTGAAATGCAGATTTTATATAATTAAGGAAATATTACAACAGATTTTGTCCCATTACAGTTCACAGTATTTATGGTCGTCCATTTAAATATTTTATCTTCTTCTTACAAAAGATTAATTTTTCCTATTCAGTGAGAAAAGAAGTTGACGATTCTAGCATAACACAAAGATTTTTGAGAGTTTTGAGAATTTCTGCAACCAACAAGTCTACACTGATGATCGCAAGATGCTTATTAACCATATGAGGTCCAAGCAAAAAGACTTGAATTTAAATAACCTGGGTTTATTCATTTATTTATTTATTGAATGCATTTAATTTATTCATTCTATTTATTTATTTCCTCGCTTATTAATGGAAGAATTTACAAAATGTACGTTTGAGC
The DNA here is from genome assembly GCA_037974365.1 of Hydrocynus forskahlii. Taxonomy (NCBI): domain Eukaryota; kingdom Metazoa; phylum Chordata; class Actinopteri; order Characiformes; family Alestidae; genus Hydrocynus; species Hydrocynus forskahlii. The sequence continues at coordinate 29,264,372 of JBBPCX010000114.1, read as the reverse complement.
TGCAATAAACATAACTATATACAGTCATATGGAAAATGAAAAACATGTTCTGTTGATTTTCTAAGTGAAAACAAGTACAAGGAATGAACTTTTTAAATATGTTAAATTAAGCAAAAAAAGAGGATTAAAAATGCTTTAAATTGTGCAGAAGTGTGTCCTCTAGAGAATGTGTAGTTACTTTTACTTTGAAAATCAACTAAACTTGTCATTCGGCCACTTACTTTTACATATGACTATAAATAAAGGTGGAAAACAGGAGGTGCACAAAATTAAAGTACACTATGACAAAGAAGACTTGAAGATCTGCTGAGGTTAAGCCTTTTCATAAATTACATTACAAAACACCTTCTTAGTATCAAAAATCATTCTGAGAATACTTTTTACCGAGTCAAACTGGAATAAACTGTCTAGAATACAAAGACTAAAAGCTGCTAGAACAAAGATTATGCGCACACGTTCTCCGCATGGCTAACTCGTACTGTACATGATGCCTTTATGATACGCACTGTACATAAGAAAACCATATAAAGGTAAGAAGTCACTTTGGCTATGGTAGGACTGTTACCAGTGCTAAAAGAGCCGCCAGCATGTTTCTGTTTGTTAAGGATGGTGCAATTTATCACTTTATGTTTCACACAGCGTCTCTTTTTTTTTGGGATTCAGTAAAGCCCACACTTCTTAAACTCATGATTACTCATGCTAGCCTTTGGGGATAGCTGAAAGAACATGATATAAACTCTGTGCTTAAAACGCTGCGGTTTATTCTTTCTTTCACTTTAGAAATAAACATTTAATATCTTCATTTACTTTCCCAACCTAAATACTTTATATAAAGCCTAAACGGTTTAAAGAGTCACTTTATGCCTTTACATTTGGGTCCACAAAGCATCCCAGCGGCACTACTTTTGATTCCTTAACAGATCAAACAGAGATTTGAAGTTTCAGAGATCTCACAAATGTAATGTCAGTTTGAATAACCTTTTAACCTAAACTAAAACTACTGTGAGAAGCCTGAATGCTCAGGTTGTGTGCAATTTGGAGCTTATACAGTTTCCTACCAGTCTAAGTGTCTATGTTACATGTGTGACTGACTAATAAAGGGCCATTAAGGAGTAACAAGATCACAATAAGACAGTGAAAGACAACGGACCGAGTTTGTTAGGAATCTAAGGCCGTACATATCAGTAATCCCTACCTTACACACACACACACACACACACACACACACATACACACACACACACACACACACACTTCTGAAGTGGTTTCCCATTCCCAGTCAGACATGACTTTAATGAAAATGGATAAATAACATTCATAAAATGAAAATTTATCCCATAAGGTAAAACAAATTGAAAGGTGTCCCAGTAAGTCTAGATTAAAGGGATATCTAATTGTTTTACAATTCCTGAACAATTAAATGGTTGAGACATCAACAAAGTCATTGTAAATGGTTTGAAATACCATTCTTGACAAGCTTCCCATGTTTTTCACAGTGCTGGTGAATGGAACCAGACACCCAAAGCACTTAATAATAGTTAATAGCGACCTCACAGGAAGTTATCATGCTACTGAATGTGTTTCCTGAGACTTTACTTTAAGATCATTTTGATAACATTTTGGCCCAAAGTGTATTTTTAAAAAAGAATTCATGGTGGAGGGAAACATGCAGGATGTTGTGAGGCAAAACAGACCATAAAAATTGTTGTTTTGGTACTTTTTTTAGATTTATTTCTATTTTACATACTGACATATTAAAACACATGTAGGGTCGGTAGTGTTTATATAAATATATATATATATATATATATATATATATATAATGGCAACCCCTGGTTCCTACACCCACCACTGTAATAGCCCAGCAAGTTTCTCTACAAGGAACTCAACCATTCAATTATGCGGATTTCTTTTTAAAAATCAGTGAAATGAATTCTAATTTTAAAAATAACCATTTCAATGTAGTTTAAGAGTTAAACATTGAATAAAGGGGCAAGACAATATTGCGCTAGTATTATTAAGTTGCATGGAAAATGCTTGAACTGTTTTTTCTCTAGAATGTACTGAATGTATCTGCAATGCAAAAGACTTTTAACAGGTTAACAGTAGATTTGAGGTAGTTCCGTAATAGGCACGGTTTCTTTTCTTGTTAGATTAGAACGGTTACAAAGTTCATCCCTCACTTTTTCATTTTGACAAATACACCTACAAAAGTCTAAACAGTAATATCTGTGTACAACTTTCAATATTCTTGCTTGAGATGCCTTGGAAATTAGATGCTTTATTTTTTTTAATCCAGTAAATCAACCCAAAACTAGACAGCAATTCATGTTAAAACTTGACACATACTACACATCAATCCACTGTCTATCTAATTGTTCATTTTTTTTATCATTTTTTTCTGCCCTGTGGGGCTGACTGCTTGATGAAAAAAAAAATCATAGGAAAGTCCCTTACGACTGTAGCCCTGTTTGCATATGACCTCAATATAAGCAGTATAATATTGCATCTTTCGAGAAGGGGTGTGTTACGTTTCTCACTATAATCATCAGTTGGTTACATATTTCAGACCAGTTCAGCATGGCAAATACCCCCACCACCCCCCCCACACACACACACACTCCCACACACACACAGCCACTCGTTATCTTTAGTTTTGAGCATGCTGTTTGAACAATGTTAAAAATACATTTCTTATAATAAAATCTGTAGTTTGTCACTGAATTGTTTGTCTTTATTCATGATGTTTGAATGTATAAAGGATGCAAGGACAAATGCAACTAGATGCACTAGATGCAAAGTGTGATTGTGTGGTTGCTATAAAACCAGTGCTTGGAGAAAAACGAACATTAGTTTTATGGGCAAAAAAAGTAAAAAAAAAAATCTTCTCTCACTGTGGATCAAACTGTACTCATCGGATTCGGAGCCCAGCGCTTTAGTGCTGCGACACTGAGGGAGCAAGAATTTGTTAGATCTTACCAAGCCATTCATGGCTGCTTATTTTAATTCAACCACAACAAACAGACACGTCTTTTTATATAACTAACCTGAGCTTTAGTGTCTTGTAGTCTGTTAATGAGTCTGCTGTGTGTTTTGCCACAGGTTTGTTATTTTGCAATTGTGTTTTTCCACTTTATTCCTTTTCCAGCATTCTTATCCATGATGTCATTAGCGGTGTTCGAAAAGTGCACTCGCTCACTCATTTACTACATAGTGTTTGCTATATAGGGAGATTAACCGGTGAACAAGGGGAGGCGACGTTTAGTTCATTTCGGACACTCCATAGCTGTGTTCAAAAAGTGCACTACGATAACGTTATGATAAACTTGAACAAAAAAACACTACTCACGTTTGTGCATGACATTCTCCATTGCTGGCGACTGTACTGGTTCCTCCTCTTCTTGACTTTATTTCGCGGGTAACAGTAAAAGAAACCCACAGTGCATGATGGTACATGTGTATTCATGTTGTGTACAGTGTCCGGACACTAGATTTTGGCGTCGCGTGGCGATTTTGTAGTGCCCTAACTAGTGGGTGAAACTGACAGTTGGAATTTTGAACAACACTACAAAATGGCTGATTCACTACATAGTGCCCTACATAGTGAACGAGTGCACTTTTCGAGCAGAGCTATAGACACTCTCCATATACACTTTATAGAGGACTCACACCTCAGCTCTCTCTCCCCCATACAGCTCCGGAAAAATAAGAGACCACTGCAAAAACGTTCAGTTTCTCAGGTTTTATCTTTTGGAGGTGCAAGTATTGAACTGAACAGCTTTGCCTTAGTTTTTAAGAGCTGCTGACAATTTTTCTCCTCATTTCCAAATAAAAATATTGTTCTTTAAAGCATAACTTTAAAGGAAATGACAAAACATCAAAAAGAGAAATGAAGCAGTGTTTACAGAACTTGAATGATTCGAATCTCTTGTTCACTCTTAAGCAATAATTACCTTTCACATACTTCTAGTAGTGTTTTACCATCCAACTGGTCACATTGCGAGAGGAGAGTGTTGATTACAGCAGTATTTTTATTCTTTTCCTCATTAAATAAGATGTGATTCAAGTGATCAGTAATCAGTACCTCATAAAGCAGAATGAGGTGCTTGTGTAAGAATTTAACAGACACTGGCATGGAATAGTTGTCATACTCATAGAGATGACAACAGCATACAGTCTCGCTGAATGGGGATATTAATGGACATTTTGACGTCCATATAAGTGATCTGAGCTATAGTATCTAGACGTCTATTTAATGAGTGTTTTGCCCTGTGTTTGTTTCTTCACATTTTGTTGTTCTGCCTTTATTTCCATCCCCGGCATTCTTACGCGTGTCATCAGGAACTCTCTCTCTCTCACACAAATTTGAAAGGAGGCTCAAACACTCTCTCTCTCCCAATATGTTACAGAGGTCTCTCAAGCAGTTTTTAAATGATCAGTATTCAGTCCCTGATCACAAAGTTATATACAAGTGCATGTAACTGGATATGAACATTTTGACGTTGGAGCAGTTCTGAAATTCAGCACGAGCTCCGACAAGAAGCACTGCCTTTTTTGGCTATGTTAGAATAATTATAAAAATAAAACTTAAGAAAGTAAGATCACCTGTCTAATATTACTGTATATATGAGCCACCAAAACAGCTCTGAATTATCAAGGCATGGATTCCATAAGACCTCTGAAGGTCTCACACCAAAATTTACCCGCAAGCCCTGTAAGTTGTCAGGTGGAGTCTCAGACTAATTATCCACCACATGAAATCTCGATTGAGATTTGGGGAAATTGGAGGCTCAGTCAACATTTTGAACTTTGTCATGTTCCTCAAACTGAACCATTTTACAGTGTGACGTGTACATTATCCTGCTGAAAAAGGCCAATGCCTTTCTGGAGCACTGTTGCCATGAAGGGGTGTACTTGCCCTGCAACACTGTTTAGTTAGATGCTCAAAGTAACATCCACATGAATGCCAGAATACTGATCTTTGATAGCAAGGTTTCAGAACACATCATTTAAAGCTTGCCTTTCTCTAATAGTGCATTGTGGAAGGTGTGTGGCTATGTATCCCCATACACAGAAAACTGCTATGTAATATGTGTTCTGAAACCTTTTCCAGCAATTTTTCAGCAATTTATGCTTCAGTAGCTGTTCTGTATGATCAGACCAGATGGACCCAGCAGCAAAGTGCTGTGTTATTTACAAAGTGCAGAGGGCAAAGTGCTGTGTTATTTTGTGTATTTTGAACAAGTTTGTGGTAATCTGGCTAGCCTGAGCGCAGCTTTATGACCTGCACAGTCTGTCAGCTAATGAGCTCAACTGCTTCAAATTCAACCATGCCAGACATAACCAAAGCTGAGAAGAAAGATTACAGCTCACCAAGAGCAAGTCAGTCCATTCAAAACAAATTTACTGTGGCTTATTAGTGAATTCAAAACAAATGCAGCTTATTAGTGAAAACTATGGATGGTCATTTTATATTCTTCTTCTTGTCATTTTTGCAGATTTTGCTTAGTCGTCCCTCGCTTTTCAGGAGATCAGCACTGTCCCAACTCTAGACGGTTCAGTGGGACTGAGAATGATTTGAGCGGCCATTTTGACTCTACATACTGTTTCTGAGTAGCACCTGTTTTAGTGGGGGTTTTTTCCCATAGGAATGAAGGGGAGGTAAAAGTTAATGTCAGTATGATGCAGATAGTAGCATCATCCACCTTGCAGCACCCTAGCAACCAACAGAATATAATTGTAAATGGAAAACAGTATTCCTGCAACCCCTCAAGATTACATACTAACCACCTGGCATCACTCGAGCAACCAACAACAGTCGGAACACCACAGCAGGCATCTTCCAACACCCTTGCAACCACTAGAGATATTCAGTTCCATTAAATTTCATTTATATAGCGCTTTATACAACCGATGTTGTCACAAAGCAGTTTTACAGAGTCCAGAGTCTGAGTGAGCAAGCCAAGGGCGACAAACTCAATGGAAAAAGTCCCTGAAGCTGGAGAAAGAAACCTTGGGAGGAACCAAGACTTAAAAGGGGAACCCATCCTCCTCTGGTTGACCCAGAGAGTGAAAAAGAGAGGTGGTGACCCTGAGCACTGGTGGTTAGTCAGGCTCAAAAGATGGGCAGCGGACAGGATTCAAATTCTAACTGTAACGAATGCAAATCGAGACTCCGGCATGCCTAGCTGTGGCAGCTGAGCTTGGAAAGAGCCGAGCGGTATGACAGACATCAGAATACTCTGAGGCTCTGGCGCTCCCCCACTCCACCGTCAACTTGACTTAATGTGAGGAGCGGTGGGATGACAGCACCAGCATCCCAGTTTGCTAGAATTCTCTGTGCCCAACACCTCCCAGCTCTTCACCCTTCATCTAACGGAAAAGTCAATTACAGAAAGCCTGACTAAACAAGTAGGTTTTCAGTCAACCAAAGCAAAGCAACCACCGGAGATTCCATAGCCACTAGATAGCATCAGCAGAAAGAACTGTTAAGCTCTGTTTTCCCTTTTGTTGATGTATCTGTTGAAAGAATGAGCTCAGCGAGGCAACATTTTAAATCCTTTATGAAATCTACTTGTTTTGAACATTCTCAGTATGTTGTCAGGGTTTGGGTTATTTACAGCGGCCAGCCATGAAGACTTTTATTCCTAACCGTTCCCCAACAACACAACAGGCTGGTGGGCAAAATGCTAGTGGCTTTCTACAAATGCACAGCAGAGAGCATCCTAGCATCCTGCATCTCTGGGTTTGATCTCTGCTGCACAGCAGCTAATAGGAAAGCTCTTCAGCGGATCGTCTCCAGTGCACGGAAGATCATTGGAATTCAGCTCCCAGCCCTGGAGGACTTCCATAGCTCACGCTACCTCAGGAGAGCTACATGTATCTGTAAGGAACTCCTTCTGACAGACGTTATGAGGCCTTCTGACTTTATGTGAGTTCATTTTAACGAGCAGATATCTGATTCCCATCACCGTGAGTGTGAACAATGCTACGTCAGCAAGTTTCTCTAGAAAGAAGCGATTCATGATCATTTACGGTAGGGAAAAAGTTTTCCAACCCTTGTGTGAAAAACGTAATTGTCGCTCTAAACTTAATAACTGGTTGTGTCCCCTTTAGCAGGAACAACTGCAATCAAACGCTTCCAATACTGGAGATTACTCTTTCACATTGCTCTGAAGGAATTCTGACCCACTCCTTTTCACTTAATAGCCTTAATTCGGTCACACTGGAGCAGAATATACTGTCCATTTAAGACTGCATCTGAATAAAAAAAAAAACCTCAATTTTGATGGCAGGACATTCTCCTAAAAGAGAGATTCATGGTTCTATTACTCATGGCAAGTCACTCAGGTCGTGAAGCAGCAAAGCATCACACACCATCACACTACCACCACCATATTGGTATGATGTTCTCATTATGGAATTCTGTGGTAGCTTTACACTAGATGAAGTTCCATTGTCAGACCAATGAACAGGCTTGGGTCATCAAGGTGTTTTATGAGAACCGGTCTTTATGTTCTTCTGGTTGCAGTGGTTTTTGCAGAGCAACTCTCCCTTGGAAACCTTTATGGCTGGCTCTTTCTAATGGTGGAATTACAAATGATGACCTTGCTTGGGGCGAGCAAGGCCTTGTTCATCTGGTCTCTTTTTTTATGACTTCCCAGATGCCTCGTTGCTGCACTCCTTGAGGGGGAAGGCCAGCCACTTTGGGGAAGATTCACCACAGTTGAAATTATTTTCCATTTAGAGATATTGCTCTCACTGCTGTCCACCGTGGTCCTCTGGAGTCCCAGAGCCTTAGAACTGGCATTGTAACCAATTTTTCAGTAACCTTCTGTCTGATCTTTTCCAGATAGCACACAGCTTGTTGCTGGAAAGCTCCTATTTGTCATATTTAATTTTGTTTGATGAAACAATTAAGTGTGCAGTTTGGGCAGTGCTAATTGGTGGGGTATGAACTCATCACTTGATGGCTGCATTAGTCTCCAGTGTCTAAAACTAAAAAATATATCTGACCACCTACATTTGAAGTAAGGGGGGTTAAATGGGCCGATTAGAGTTTGGGGCTAACTATCGCTTTAAGGAGTTGAACGATGTCCCCAGAAAACACCTGAAAGCACCACCCTGCACTCAGGGTCACCAGCCTTCACTCATCCACTTTGTGTTCATTTCTCATCAGTGCGGTCATTACAAACCCTGGCGGTCATGATGTGGATCTGGTGTCATTCCGTGCATTATGTTACTCTCTCTCTCTCGCATGCTCCTTCACCAGCTGTCACTTTCCACAGCATCTGAGGGGAAAAATCAAACCAAGGGTGAGTGCACACACAACTACAAAGCATGTGTGTTTACTGGTGTGTGTGCAGATGTGCCTTATACACACACACACACACACACACACACACACACACACACACACACACATATATATATATATATATATATATTTATATGTATACATGTAAATATGTATATACATGTGCCGCTGGGAGAAGAAGCTGTGTTCTGTGTGTTGGTATTTGGGTCGATGGGGGCGTATGCTCTTGACTCCTCATGTGTTTCTGTCTGTGTTGAAAGTTTGTGGGGCTCAGCAGGACACCTGTCTGCCGTATGGTGTGTGTTGGTGTGTTTGGTTATGCAATACCTATACGCGTATCAGAACACAGCTGTTGGGTGTTGGGTTGCACTCCATGTCCCTACACATTTAATGAAAGCACTTAATAAAGTAATGAGGTGAAATTTAATGAAACCCAATTGGGCTCTTGACATGGATCAAATACAAATAAGATGGTGCGTGTGTGTGTGTGTGTGTGTGTGTAATTGCATGATGAAAAGAAATTCCATGAGGTCACGAGGCAGTAACTTGTCCTTTTCTGTAAAAGATGAAGAACTATACAATGACCTTTGGAGGGCTGCGGGGCAGGGATGCAGGTAGGACTAACCCCAATGTGACTGTACAGGGAGCTTCTATTATAAGTTGACATCAAGAATTAAAAATGAGCAGCTTAATTTCTATGCTTGGACTGTATGAACTGGAGAATGAAAGATGCGTTTTACAGCAGGGCTGTCAAAATACAGGGATCTCACAATAATATTCCAGCCAAGGTATCCCAATGCCACTGATGATGATCAGAGCATGGGTTTATTATTGTAGGCTTTCATAGAATCTACTAGGGCATCTGATAAATGAATACATTTGAATATGTTCTTTGACACACGTCTAGTTGCCTATAACTGCACTTCAAATAATGTAGTTCAGATTCATACCAAAAAAGAATATTAGTTTTAAAGTAGTTGCACTTTTGTTTCATATGAATTCATCTGGATAACTCAACGGACATCATTTTACAAAACTGAGACTATCATTTTACATTTTGCACAATTTATACTGACAAACTGTAAATGCTGCTCCACCTCTCTGCCACTCAGGGAACAGAGGTGTGCTTCTCACTCGAACACCACTGAAAATCCTTCCTTCCCACTACCATCAAACTCCTCCCTCTGTCACACATCTACACAATAATCAGTGCAATAACCCAAAACCACTTTGTTGTGCAATTTCTTTTATTGGGTTTATTTCATTATGTCATTATGTGCATTATCATCTTAACTTATACAATTGTCTACCATGTGCAATATTGTTCAATTGTATTATTCGGGTGATAAAACATAATTGTGTGCAATGTCTTACGTATGTGCAATAATCTTATCATGAGCAGTTTTCTTATTGGGTGCTGAAACATTTAATTATGTAATTTTTCTATTACTCTTATTTATTCGGTAATTTTATTTTTATTTTATTTTTTATTCCTCTCTTGTAAAGTACACTGAATGACCTTTTGTGTTTGGTAAGGTGCTGTATAAATAAACTTGACTATATACACAAATGCTGGGTATAAATACTATAGACAAGTCATTGACAGTTAAGTGAATTACTTATAATGGCAGGCGGGAGTATATTTTTACACATAATAGAGATCAGTAGTATATAAGTAATATTGACATTCATTCATTCATTCACTGTAACCGCTTAATCCTTACTAGGGTCACGGGTACTGTCTACGGGCACGAGGCAGGGACTCACACACACACGCGCGCACACACACACACACCTACAGTCAATTTAGATTCCTCAGTCCACCTGACATGCATGTCTTTGGACTGTGGGAGAAACTGGAGACCCCAGAGCACAAGAAAACTGAAAGTGCAATAGAAGTGTTGATATCTAAAAGAAGGCGGAGGAGAATAGTGCAGTTTTTAGCAGCTTTTTAAAGCTAGTCGGTGAAGTTGTGATACTGATGAGCAGTTTGTTCCATCGGTGAGGAGCATAGTGACTAAACCTGATTTCTCCATGTTTAGTTTCCGCTCCTTTCACCACTAGCTGGCCGGCTCCTGCAGATCTAAGAGCATAGTGTATTTTTTTTTTTTTTCTACAGATTTTTTTATTGGATTTATTTAGACTTTATATTTTATACTGTGCTTGTCTCTGTGCAGTCATAACTTATCTCTTATACATAATTTTCTTTAAATCTAAAAAACCTCGGGCACTTACCCTCTTAACTGTTTGTCCTTACTTGAGTATGAACCTCTGACTTTTTTCTTTTGACAGGGTTTGTTAAGGTGTGTAACTTAGCTGGCAGTCACTTGATTTTAGTATAGCTTTACAGGTGTGAAGAACAGACGTCGCTCCAGATAAGAGCGTCTGCTAAATGCTGTAAACGTAAACGAAAATGTAAACGCAAATGTAAGAGAGAGAGAGACAAAGAAAAACACAGGAGCAACAAAACAACAGGACAATGGGACAAGGCAACATTAAGTGTCTCTTATTTTCTTAACTAGGCTGTCCAGACTAACAGGTTAACAGGTCTTCTCCATCAATAGTCAAATACTTAAATATCTGAATCACCAAAAGAATTGGCTGTTACTGCAAAATGAACAAACATACTAGTCTATCGAGACCAAAATCACATGACTCTAAAACAGCTCCTATTCTTAAGTGGTAGCCTTTCCAAGCACCTCCAGGACTCATGTGAACTCATGGCTGCATGGAGAACAGTGAAATTCCTACTGCAGGTAATGTATCTAGATGAATAAAAGCCATTCTGATTCTTCTTTGAATCACTGAAAGAAATCATCTTGTATATCACATCAGCTTGTATAAGTGAGCTGAGGCAAAAGATCCTGAACACTGAAAAAAATCATATTTGATAGCTGAGGCCAAATATGTGAATCATACTGGAAAGGATGACTCATACTGGTTAGCTGAAGAAAAATATTAGAATCACTGAGTCATGTTAGTTAGCCCAGGCAAAAAATTTAATCACTGAGAGTCGCCTCGCACGAGATAATGTCAAGCTTTATTTTAATGGCACAAAACTGCACACAAAATATCATTCAATGTGCATCACAAGAATAGAATAAAAATGAAATGAAATAGAAAAAATAAAAGAATACATCGAAAAAATCAGTAAAAGAAGACTGAAAATGCAACAGAAGTGTTGATATTTAAAAGAAGGCCGAGCAGAAAAGTGCAGGTTTTAGCAGTTTTTTAAAGCTACAGTTAGTGCAGATGAGTGCAGACTCATGGGCAGTTTGTTCCATCAGTGAGCAGCACAGCAACTAAACGCCATTTAGTTTAGTTTTGGCTCTTATCACCACTAGCCTAGCAGCTCCTGCAGATCTAAGCAACCTACCAGGATTATGCTCATCAAACATATTTCTAACGTTTTTGTTTATATTAGTGAGCTGAAGCTAAAGAGCTGAATCACTGAAGAATTGGCTTTAAACCGTTAACTCAGGCAAACAATCTGAAACAGAGAAGGAGTTGGATTTTACCTGTGAACTGAGTCACTGAAGAGTTTACTTGTGAATTGAGTCAAATGATCTGAATCATTAAGAAAGTTGGATCTTATTGGTGGGCTGAGCCATCTGATCTGAATCACCAAAACAGCCAGCTGGTATTAGTGAGTGGAGGCAGAAGATCTGAATCACTGAAAGAGTTAGAATAGAACAGTTTTTGTGTGTTGATAAACATTTACAAATGAATGCTTTTTGGTTATTTTGTGCAGACTCTGTTTTCAAAAAATTTAATCTTAAATATAATATAAATATAGAATTTGCAGTTCCAATCTGAAAAGTCTAGACCATTGTGTGCCTTCCAAATCAGCCATAAAACTGGAGTTTGCTGTCCTCTGGTGGCCGGAATGAACATGAACGACCAGGTTCACACTTCAATCATCAAGGCATCTCTTAGGAAACCGTTTTTCTGAGCAGAAAGTCTGCATACTCCTTCCTCTGGAGGACACGGTGCATTTTAAACGTGTTGGAGGTGGTGTTGGAGGCGATCATTTGACCTTTCAGTTCCTGGAATGCTCCCTTTCTGACCAGCTGAACTCTCATTGGTCCGATGCTGCCCTTGATCCTGAAGGACCTGTAGACCGCCGAGTCCTCCTGAAGATTGGCGTCCAGCTGCGTGTGTGCATGGAAATTAAACACAACCATTAACTGTTTACAATTTAATAAAAAAATCTATTAACATTACATTCAATAATAAATCTTGTATTCATTCATTCATTCATTTTCTGTAACCGCTTATCCCTTACCAGGGTCACGGGTCCCCCGAGCCTATCCCCGGGTGTACCCTGGGCGGGGCGCCAGCCCACTGCAGGGTGCATACACACACACACACACACACACACACACACACACACACACACACACACCATTCACTCACACACTCACACCTACGGTCAGTTTAGAATCTCCTTTCCACCTTTCTTTGGACTGTGGAGAAAGGTAAAGGGGGGCATTTGGCTGACATCCTTATCCAGAGCGACTTACAGTCATTAGTTACAGGGACAGTCCCCCTGGAGCAGCTGAGGGTTGAGTGTCTTGCTCAAGGACACAGTGGTAGAAAGTCGAGATTTGAACCTGTGATTTTGTGGTCATCAGGTTCACAGGCAAGTGTATTCAAACTCCACACACACACAAGACCAGCACCCGGATTCGAAACCCCTAACGGTGGAGGTGTTGCTCCTGGTGTTGTCTTTGTCTTACTTTTAGTTTTAGTCTAGTCTTTACGTCAAGCTGTCATTTTAGTTTGTATTAGTCTTAGTCACGTCCAGCCTTTTTAGTCTAGTCTTTTTAGTCTAGTCAAGTTTCAGTCGACTGAAAGTCTGAGCATTTTAGTCTTATTTTAGTCAGAATTATCCGCAACTATTTTAACCCAGTCAATATAGTATAAGTACCTAGTAGAACAGACAAAATCTAAAATTTCTTTTAGTCAAACCTATGTCACAATTCAAACAAGGTTACTTTATTATTATATTATTGTTACCCTATAGACTCAAGAATACTGTACATCCATTCCAGACACGGAAGACACTCTGATTTGAATTTACGACATTTATTTGCCAACAAAACATGTTAGAACTTAGAAGTACACACATAAATTGTAATAAAATAAATAAATATAATAACATCACATCACTAAAAAGTGCAAATAAAATGAAAATGTGTGTGTCTATTGCCATAAAACCCACATTTGTAAA
>JBBPCX010000114.1:29227290-29250722 GCA_037974365.1 Hydrocynus forskahlii | reverse complement strand
GCTGTACAAAAATCGCCAACAATTATGTAAATTGCTGACAGTCTGGGACGAAGCTTCCGAAAACGGCGCGGCAGTCAGTGTTAAGAGTTATTGGTCAATATGTGTTGAAATTACCGACGTTAAGGTTTGTTTGTTTATGTAATAGGCTATAAATGTTATTTTGTTGGGAAGCATGGGGCCCAAAAAGATTTTCTTTCTGGGGGCCCAAAATTGCTAGCTACGCCCCTGTTAGTTCGGTAGTCAGAAATAATCCGCGTTGGACCGAAACAGCGACTGCTGGTCCGCGTTAAACTGGGGGGTTTACTGTATAGTGTACGTATGTATGTAGCCATAAAGCCAGTGTTTCAAAGCTAGATGAAAGACCAGGAGAACTGATCAGTAAAAATGTCCCTGGGTTAAAAAAAAGTGACCTATTTGTTGAATTTATCTGGCTAATTCAGAAACCTTGCTTTGACAACCTCTGGACACTTTCGTTTTAAGCCGAGAGTAGATGAATGCAGTGCAGGACTCTCACCGCTCGCTACTGTGAGTGCTGCAGAGAGAGAGACGAGGAGCGTCCACAGCAGAACACGACGCAGCGACATAACAGCACCGAGAATCCTCAATTCGGGCACTTCACATCAAGACCATAGAGATCCAACACATCCATCCACCAGACCCAATGTCAACACTTTCTTCCGACTTCCGACTCAAACACAGCACGTGGCGTGATGACGTCAGGCCCGAGGGGCCGCCCACGGTGAAGTGAAGGTTTAGGTGGGCTCCGGAGTTTAATTCCCCCCTACATGGACAAAGTATTGGGACACACCTGTATTTCAGTGTTTGGGCTGGGAGGGAGATTGCGAGCCAAGACTTATCGTCCAACATCAGTGCCTGACCTCATAAATGCTCTACAGAATGGTCAGGCGTCCCAATACTTTTGTCCAGATAGTATAGTTTGACAAAATGGTGTTATTACTGCATTTATGCCGCAAAATATTCCAGCTAATCATCTTGTACTTTGTTCTCATAAATGGTGCTGTAATTCATTCAAACATTCTGTATTGCATTTTACTCTCACCTGTATTCAGACCAGGCATGTCCAAGTTCGGCCCGCCGTCAGCTTTCATACGGTCCGCAGCTTCGGTCTTATAATGTTATTTATGGCTCGCTAGCTCTATCAGAATAAACAAATCATAGAAGTTTAAGAATGTAATTCCTCCTTTCACCACACGGTGGCACCATGCTATCTGGCTCTGCATGCGTGCCGCAAACCCTTCTCCACTCATTTCTACCATGGCGACTGCAAAGAATTAGTGTCAGTAAGTTATCTGACCCTTGATCAGTCTGAAATTGAGTGTTTTGAACGGTAACATCTGTCATTATTAACAGTGAAAGCCTAAAGTGCACTAATGAACTTGGACTTGTGGCACTTATTTAATTGAACTCTTGAATAAGATTTGGTTATAACTGTTGATGTTATGTACCTGTAGATGTGACACAAAGTATTGCTTTCTGAAGGATCCTGTAAAAGACAAGAGCAAAATTCACTTGTTTTAAACTTTAATGATAACAGACCATTGTGCATTACTTATAACTCCTGTTTAAAATGTTCATGAGGCAAATATATTGATCCAACTCATGGAAATTTAAGTTATTCTATACAGTTTGTTCAATGTTATGACTCTCGAGATATGAAAGTAAGGCAGAATTGTGTTTTCAGAGTTGTTCACGTCTGCCTGAGTGGCTTATATTTGGTTACATTGCCGTGTGAAAAATAAAGGTAATTGTGACGATGGAAATTGTTTTATATTAGTGGGTATTTTCATGTCATTTTTGTGGTTGAAAAAATGTCAGGAGGAACTACTGGCCCCCAGGCATCTTCACTTTATCAAATTTGGCCCTCTTTGCAAAAAGTTTGGACACCCCTGATTCATTCCTTTTCTATTTTATTCCCACACATATTCCGACAACCTGTATTGCATTTGACGCCCACCTGTATTGTGATCGTTCATTTTGTATTTTATCACCACACGATTAGGTCAAATTTGAATTGTACTCTATTCCCACTCACTAAAATACCATGTATTTTACTCCCACTCTCATTCTGAAAATGACTTTTTTAAACTATTTTTTTTCTCGTCTTACCTTCTATTCTTTGTTGTTGCACTGAGCATGCTAATGACATAAGAATTTCCCTTGGGATAAATAAAGTTCTTATCCTTTTTTCCTAAATATGTAGTAGGTGTCTCAATATAATTGACTTCACAGAATATGTTAATGTTAATTTGCACAAACTGACTTATGGCAAAGATGGCATCATACAACAGAGTCATTTAAAGTCACTGAGCTCTTCAGTGTGCTTATCTGTGGAATGAAATAGCAGTAAGTATATCTGAAACACCTGAACTCCGTAATAAAGGGATGTCTACATACTTTCAGCCAGGCGCTGTATGTATACTGCCTTTTAACTTGTGCTGTTTCTTTCCAAAAATGAACCCAAATGATGGAAAAACATTTTCCTTGTTTGTTTTTAAATAGGTTGATGTCCTACATAAACATGCTTTTATATATTCCACAGCCTATAGGTGCAAATTTAGCTGCAAAAATTGGGATCACATTTCCTGACTTTCCACTATGTAGCTAAAAAGAAGAGTTTCAGTCCTGTTTTTTGAACGAGCCACAAAACTGAGCAGCCAGTCGAAAGAGAGGTTGTTTACTGGAAAATGGTCATGTAACTATAAAGCACAACAGTTTCCGAAAACTAAAACCACACAGATGTCCTACATCCACCCCAGGGAGGAAAAAAATGCAAAAAAACCGCACATGGGCCCTTTAAAATGTGTTTCTTTTCTGTCAAAGAGACACTTCAGGTTTTTTTGTGCAATTATTTGAGAAACGAAATGGGCTTATTCGGTTGGTGCTCAGAAAGTTGTATGTTCCATTCATACCATGGTAAAATATAAAACTTTATTACTTATTTGTCTCCCAACTTACATCCAGTACTCATTTGACACCAAACAAACGACAAAACAGTTCTGTAAATACAGCCCCACACCTGCCAGAAACAACACATTAATAAGTGATTGACAAGACACACAAAAAGGATTATCAAGAGCAATAAAACATAGCAGGACATGAATACTGTCTCTATCCAACATGGAATATTCCAGCAGGTAGATACACTCTGAGAAACACGAACATCGGGGAAAATTATTAAAAAAAAAAAAAAAAAAAAAATCTGACAATGTTATGCCGGTTCTTACCTTATTTAACATTCAAGCTCTAAATACTTGCATAATAACAGTACGGTAACAAAATAGTTCTCTCTTTATATAGGGGATTAATTTTTATAGAGATTAATATTACAATTATGTGAATTCCTTTCTAGATATTCTCTTAAAGCTTCGTTAATTCTTCCTGAGTTTTGCTCTACGTTTATAGAAGCAACTTGAGGTGCCTTGGGTGAAGTGAACTGTCTAATTAAAATCAAGAAAATCGTTCAAAAAAATTAAAAAAATTAAAAATAAAGTTGAAATATTTGTTACTATCTAGAAAACTACTTGAATTCATCTAGTCTGTGTGAGCACTGCATGACAAATGGACCAACAGAAATGCGTAAATGCGAATATAGTAAAAAAAACAAAAACAATTTCAACTGTTTCATAAACCAAATACATTTTTCACCAAGATTTAAAATGTTCAGCTTCTCCCCCCCATGTAACCTATGGTTAACAGATGTTAACATCTGATACATGTTAACTTTTTTCCGTATTTCTTTTTAAAGTTTCATTACATTAGCAGATGTTGTGAACTTTAAGCTCAATTCTAACTTTTTCAGACGTTAAGAAGGTTTTTAATGTAACAATTTTAAGTTTTCAGTTACATTAACATTTTAAGTTATTTTAACAGATGTTAAGAATTCTGTCCCCTTCTCCTTTAAAAAAACCTAATTTGTTAAAGTTGTTCAGAAAGAAAAACAAGCAGCCTGTTCGGACAGAAAACCAACTCTGAGATGCTTAAAAAATATTGCTTTTCTCTTGTGTTTTACAAGGTAAAAAAAAAAAAGCAAAGCAATGAGAGGAAATGTTTTTTTGTATGCACCTTTAGTAAATCACGGCTCCTCCTAGTGTTCCCTATGAGACTAACATGATTGTACAATGACTAACTCAATGTCTGGGATAATGGGTCTAATGGTACCTACTGTTTATTACAGACTCTAATATAAGGGGAAAGCAGCAAAGGCATGGACTAATCGGCTTTACATTGAAAGATATACTGTAGCACACAAAATATTTTTATGAATGAATAAATAAAATGCTCACAATTACAGATCGCATGATTTTGCTTTTTCTAAATGTAGCCAAATCATATGTAGAATCGTAAGTTCTCTTTGTTCTGCAATGAGCTGATTACTGGGTTAGTCTATAAGCCCATGCAGAACTAAAGTACACTTCAGACAACAAACAAATCATGACCAATCCACTACATGTAGGATAAGAGGATAACTGAGTTTTATTTTTGGTATAACACGCCTTTAAACTCAGTCCTTAGGGGGATAAAAATCTGAGGGTGATGTTTTAAATTCTTCTAGGGTCTGAGGTACATTAATATTCACTCATTTCAATTTTGGGGGTCCAACCATTAAAAGATTACTATATTCATGTACTGTGTTAAGAGCTCCACCGGACTATTTGTGCATACAGCGTATTTTAATAATAAATGAATATATAGTATTAATTGGTTTTATGTATTATTAGATGTATGCAAAAGTTAACATCCTTGTTAAAGAAGTACACAAACTCTATAAAGGACCTTAAAATAAATTATTCTACAAAAAAAGGTTCGTATGGGCAACACTGTTTTTTGTTTTTCCCCTTATGTTACATTGAGCAAATGAACTACAGTTAAAATTACTAAAATGTGCAGAAGTACATCCTGTGGTCAGGCTCCGGGTACCTGCGACCCCTGTAAGCAGTTACAGAAAACGAATAAATGAATGAATGTGCAGAAGTTTTATGTGTCAGCTGAGCTTTTGCAAACAACTGTATAAAATAATCAAGTCAAAGAGTCATTAAGCACTGACTGGCTACCCAAAGAATCATCCTTGAATTTCGAACTGTGTAACTGTCAGCTTATAAATCTCTGGAAGGTTGATGTTTAATGTTAATGAAGGTTAATTTTGGATATTTAGAACCTGCCTCTAAATATCAATCCTTCTGTGGCATTTTCACTAATAAATAAGTGCTCCTGTAAAGGGAACTGCATTCAGCATAGCCCTTTTGGTAACCTCCAAAAACACAGTGAACCTCCATGCATCTTCAGAGTTTTTAAATGTAATGTACATGACTGTAAAATAGTGGGAAGTTTGAGAAGATGTTTTCTGTGGGGACTACTTTGCCCCACAACACCCTGCAAGCAGCCCTCCACCATAAATGGGTAAACATTAACAATATAATCATGCAGAAATTTTGAAAAATCTCTGGAATTCCCTTTCAGCAGAATGATATACTGGTTGGGCCAATCATAGACCACAGACTTGTGATTAGAGGTAGCGAGGGTCCAGGAGCCCCATCGGTGGGCGAGGTGCTTCAGAAAAGAGCTGGTTTAAGGAATCGTTTGATACAACATTCACTGACCTGTTGCGGGACATTTCTAGAAGTCTTTCAGAAGGAGAAGAATCTTCTCATTTTAACAGTCTAGGCCCAATATCTGCTGGAATCACGCCTGGATTTTTTTTTTTTCTTTTTTTTTTTTTTTTAAATGTGTATGACGAACCTACGCTGTCTTAAGGCACAGAAGAGGAGGTAAAAAGAAATGGAAAGAAAGAAGAGAGTAAGAGTTTCACCAACAGTGTTAAGGGTACATTTTTGTGACTTGCTTTCATATTACTCTGGAGCTGACAAGAATGGGAGAAACAACTTTTCAGAGGGTCACGTTGGGAAATCTTAGAAAAATTGAAGCCTGTAACAGCGAAAGAATGCACAGAGACTCAAACTCATAATTTGAACTGGTAAATTAAGCTTTGACCATCAGCCAAACCTTTAAAAAAGGTTTTTGTCTAGCTTGTGATACTTTTGAGCATGACAAATCAGCTTGTCTGAGATTTTCAGTTGTAGCATATCCGTCCATTGCCAGTTTGACTGCTGGCCTGATCTACTTCCTACAATTTCTTGAGGCGACAGTTGGGTAGAAATTTAAATTGTAATTCTTACATGAGCCCAAATGTAATCTAACAGCCAAGATAAGTTTCATGTCTGAAATTTGCATCATAAGTTTTGCACTGGAGCTCTGAGGCTAATGCAGCTAAGAGGAAGTTAATACCCCACGCTTGATATACCAGAGTTAATATCAATAAAAGTACATTTACTTTGTGTTAGAGATTAGCCATGCATCCCCTTTTGACACTTCAGGCAGAAATATTCAGAGCGTAAGAATGAGGTAAAGATGCAGCCTACATTCCTCCAAAATTCCAGGACAAAAACATGAACGAACAAACAAACCAACCAACCAAACAAAAAAACTCCCTTTTCTCTTCAAATTTCAATGGTCACATTCTCACAGAGTTGGACAAGAATCTCCAACTGAGTTGCACAGCGTGGTGCACATGGCCTAGTTTTCACACAAGCAACATTGACCGCGTAAACTAATGGCCTCGACAATTACAAACACAACAGACACAATTCAGATTCTTTAAGGCAATTGAGTATTTTACCCCAAAAGCTCTACCGAACCCATTATTTTTATAGAATTGATTTTGCCAAATGTATTAAATACATCAATTAATTTTTGTTGCACTCATTGCTAAATGTTCTCCCCTAAGTTACCATCACAGAATAGGTTGGGGGTGGGGGGGGACCAACAAACTGCTAGGCCAAATATGTTGAGGTCCATGGCAACATTAAGTTTTAACTACAGCAAATGCCTTCACTTAAGGTTATGATACTATAGAGTGGTCAAAAACATTGCTTTAAGTGCTGCTGAGGTGATTTTGACATTTCCCATATTTGAAACACACTTGTAATTCGTCAACCTTTCAAAACTGCTCTGTTGGCTAGTGAAGGAAAACGATGAGCATAACTGTCATGCAATAAGCGGAGGCAGATCCAATTACACTGTAAAGGCATAGACGTTAATGAGACATTTTAAAACATTCACATTTGTTAAAACACTGAGAAAAAGCAAAATGGAATGGAAACCCTTGGGGTCATTTTCTGTAGTTGGGATGAGAGGCCATGGGACTTCCAGGACTAAAGTCATGACTGCTGTCCACTCCACTGTGGTTCAGTCGGCTGGCGCAGGAATTCCTCCACCTGCCTGGCCATGTCCATCGTTTCCTCCAAGTCAAAATCTCCTTCAGGGTCCAGCATAGGGTCACTGCTAAACACACACATACACAGATAGCGTCTCACTTCATAAGGTCTACAATTTCCCTAATACTGATTAAGTGGAAAAAAATGAATGTTTGAAATTGTACAGCAAACAGATGGTAGTGCAGCCAAGACCTCTAGCTCTAGTTCCCTTTATTGTCTGCATATTTATTTATGTATTTATTAGACGCAAATCAATCCGAGTCGTATGTAATTAGGTCGAGATATAACACATGAACTATCAAAATCAAAACTTGCACTGAGCCTAAATATATCACACTCCAAAGGGCTAATCTGAAATATTTTCAAATTGAAAAAATATTTGTCACGTACTTGCAATTGCATTGCCAATATGAGTGTTCATAATCTGATATTACACATTATATATTTGGTTATTCATTTTTTTTTTTACAATGTGCTGTGACAGCTGACTTGTCCATTTGACAACACGTTTTTTTAAAAAGTCATTGACGGGAATTATTCTGTTATTCTGGAAAAGAAAGCAATCCTTCCGTTTGTTCCTGTTCCATTATGAATTATTCTTGTATACAAGAGTAAAAGTGCAAAGGCAACATATTGTGCCTCAATATATGCACACTCATATGAGAAAGGCAACTGAACATTAAAATAGTATTTTCTGAATTTAAGTATCTAAATTTGAAAAAAAAGCCATAAAGGTTTATGAATTAAAAAAAAAGACTAAATATTGATAAATATTTACATGGGAGGGTACATTGCGAAGTTGTTTTGTTGACTGACGGTCGGCGAGGGAGTATGGTCCATGAAGGTGGGATTTCCAGCGGACTGCTCAGAATTTGATGAGGAAAACCTAAAATATGTTAAAAATACATTAGTCATGATCAGTCTGCTTTCTACTAAAAGCACAAAACACAAATTGGCCCAAAATTTGAGAATGTGGACAGACTACAAATAAAGCATAAAGTAAATAAAGTAACCAGGTTAGGGCACATGCATGACAGAATCCATGTTAAAATCATGGGGCATCTCTCACTACAGGAACTCTAAATTGCCTCTGGAAGTAACATGAGCTAAGTAACGGCATCAGAAGCTGCAAGAAATGGGTTTCCATGGCAAAGCAGTTGAATTATGATGTGCAATACCATGAGTCAGCTCAAGTGGTGCCACCGGACTCTGGAGCAGTGGACACGTGTTCTCTGGGGCGCTGAATCAGACATAATTATCTGGCAGTCAGACTTCTAAACCTGGGTTTGGCCAGACACCAGAAGAACACTACCCATCTGAATGCACAGTGCCAGTAGTAAAGTTTAGTAGAGCAGGGATAATGGTCTGGGTCTGTTTTAAGGATTGGGGTCCCTTAGTTCCAGTGTTATTAGTGCATAGGAAGATATTTTAGACATTTACATTACCAGTCGAAAGTTGGACACACCATTTTTTCCTTTTTTTCAGTTTTTATTATTTTCTATATTGTAGATTAATATTGAAATCAAACAAAATGATGAAGGAACACATGGAATTATGCATTAAAAATACAAACAAAAAAAGTGTTAAACAAACCAGCATATGAATGATGGACTGATGCTTCATTTTACTGGAGAAGAACCGTAGTCAAATAGGATCACTAACTGTGTACCAACCCGACCATCACAACTGATGGTCCCAAACACATTAAGGCGGCAAGAAATTCCACTAATTAACTCTTGATGAAGAACACCTGTTAATTAAATACCATTCCAGGTCAATTCCTCATGAATCCGCTAGAAAAAATGCCAAGAGTGAGCAAAGCTGTCATCAGAGCAATAGGTGATGTTTTCAATATTAATCTACAATGTAGCAAAATAATAAAAACAAAGGAAATAATTGAATGAGAACTTTTGACTGGTAGCGTACATATTTCAGACTTTGTGGCAACAGTTTAGGGAAGATCCTTTCCTGTTCCAGCCAGACTGCCCCTGGGCACGAAGGATGGTCCATAAAGAAATTATCTGAAAAGTATGGTGTGGCGGGATCCAAGTGAATACGTTTTGGGATGAACTGAAATGTTGATTCCAACACATTCCAAATTCTAATGGAAAGATTTACCAAAAAGTGGAGGTTGCAATAATGGCAGAGTGGGGTTGGGGAAGAGTGTGTGTGGAGAAGAGCAGTCTACATTAATGTCCATTGTTTTGGTACTGATGTCCCACAAGCTCATATGGGCGTGACTGTCAGGGATCCACATTCTTTGGGTCATGTAGTGTAAGCGTGTTTCGCAAACATGTATAAGCCATAGTTTTGGGCTAGACTGCAACATCTAAGGCATCTTGCTACTATTTAACCAATTTAGTTTATACTTTACATAGGTTAGCGCTTCTCCTTAGTTTCATTTTCAGCCACACTGAGCCAGAGACTTTGTCCCAATAAAACTATGAACTGTCAACATTCCATAAGTGATTTGGATCTACATTACTCACATAAAGGAGTTTGTTGCTCACTGTAAAAGATGCATACTTACTCTACTTTCACCACCTGCTTGATCTCTGGTTTGACATAGCCATCACCTACGTTTTTTGCTGGAGCACCAAAAAAAAGATGAATAAGAATTACTTCTGTAGCTTGCAAAAATGGAAAACAATGGGTGTATGTGAAATGGTATCTATGGGGAAAGAATGAAACACATTTTTTTACTCAAAGTGTGTACTGGGGTTGCACACTATAGTGTTTATCATTATCATGATATTTATAATAGTCATGAAATTGTCTTTGGCAATAATGAGGACATATATTCTTGAGTGATTTGACACAAATAATGTGTAAGCCAAAGCATTAATAATTTTAATAATAAATAATGCAAGCATTTCACATCAGGGGCTTTTAAATGCACTTTAATATGAGAGCAGTATTTTCCGATCTTAGTCCTGGAGTATCTTCCTGTACTCATGTTTTCCTGCTCCAGCATCCCCACAGGGCTTGTTAATGAGTTGATTAGTAGGATAAGCCATGCTGGGAGCAGGAAAATATTTAAGTATGTAGGACATGGGTTGCTCCACGACCAGGAATGGGAACCACTGCTCTACAGCACAGCAGTATTTTTGCTCTTTTCAGTGTAGTGGTAGTAGCAAGGAGGACGTACAGTTCGGAGGAGTGCAATAGCGAGAGAAAACCTCATCTTTAGGCTGGTTCGGGTAAAGAAACAGTAGGTGGTTTAAGTCACTGATGCGGTCAGCCAGAGAGCGGATGGAGAAGTCTTTAGTAGTGAATGGCATCAGATTCCACACCATTCTCTCTCCTTTGAGCAGCAGAAAGAACAAAAGCAAATAAGAAAAAAAAAAGAAAAAGATTGATTAATTTAACGTTTATTTATCTGTATGTTACTGAATATTGTCTCATCGCCTGCTGCTATATCATTTTATTGCATTCATCATATTTTCATGGCACAGTCACCTTTTAAATCCACTTGAATTCATAATCTGATATTTTATTATTTGTTATAGTTACTTGTTAGTTTTTTGTAATAGTTATCATTCTTATTATTCTGTTTGCTATTACTATTTTATTGATTTATTAATGCACACTCCCCCAACTCTGTCTTATCTTTATTCCTCTTGTTGCAATGTGCATGTTTATGAAAAAAGAATTTCCCTCAGAATAAATAAAGTTTTTTTTTATCTTATCTTCTCTTAATCATTAGATTGACTGAACCTGCTTTGACTGAACAGACTGTACCCAATTTATTTGACTTGACTGATAAGCTGATCGACTGTCTCTGACTGACTCACTAACTATCGGACGGTTTGATAGACTGTCTGAACCTGCTTTGACTGAAGTATATTACCTGCTTTGTTGGGGTTCTCTGCCACCCATGCAATGGTGATTCCTCCTATCTCTGAGTCACTGAAGCGCAATAGAAATGTTCCGTTAGGTTTGGATAACAGCATGTCCTGGGCCTGCTGCTTATTGAGAAAACCCAGAATGGCCCTGCAACAGGAAAAAAATTTACAAAACCACATACTGAATTAAATTCAGTTGGACAGTGCAGCAACACTTGATCCAACTAACTAATTAAAAAGCCTTTTCTGAGGTAAACTAGGTTTGTTAGCCTTGCTGTATTCCTTAGCAGTTACAGTCAAAACACCCAGTAAGTTATTTATTTTACAGTTTCAGAAAAATCATCAGGAAACAAACATAAAATTACACAAAAGCTTCCAACAAGTATGTCAACCCAGTCAGCGATTAATTTGCCTACCTTCTGTGCTCCCTATTGCTACTTTAACTCTTTCATCCTTCCAATCTCAAGTGTAGCCAGATACAGAATCAGTTCTAAAAGGTCTCTGAAACTACATTCAAACACCATAGCTCCCTTAAACATTTCTCATGAAAATCTAAAATGGCTAAAGGAGACATTTCTGAACAGATTAGATAGAAGACCTTCCACTCATATAAGGCAGCATATTAGAAGAAAAGTGGATAAGTTCCTGGCACTACAGTAAAAGAAATACTGAAAGAAAAAGCAAAACTGGGACTCAAACATGCAAGACATTGCAGATCACCAAAACAGGATTTATAGCTTTCATCTTTAAGAGAAAGGAGAAAGACAAGTTCCACTCCCTTTTCAAATCTGAAAAACCCACAGCTGGTCAATGTCCTCACTGATGTGTTTAATGCCTCTCCAAGTCAAGCAGTTATTCCAGATTGCGTTTAGACCACCACAATCATCCCGGTTCAAAAGAAATCATCTGTGACCTGCCTGAAAAACTACCATCTTGTGGCCCTCACACCAATCGCCATGAAGCGCTTCGAGAGACTAGTCATGCACCACATCAAAGCCGACCTTCCCAGCTCACCTGACTCTCCTCATCTTGCTTACCGCCCCAACCGGTCTACAAATGACGCCATAGCCACCGCACTACACTGGTCTCTGACCTACCCAGGCAAGAGAAACTCTCATGTAAGGTTGCTGTTGGTCACCCCCAGCTGTCCAACACAATCCAGAGACTGTCCACTAAGATGAGCGTGTTGGGCTTCAACATCCCCCTTGTGACCTGGATTTTAGACTTCCTGACGGAAAGGTCTCAGTCAGTTTGCATCAGTCCCATAGTCCATACTCTTCACACTACTGAAAAATGGCTGCTCAGCAGAGTTCAGCTCAAAATAAATGAATTTCCAGATGACATACAAGAAGAAGGCAATGAGACACTGGTACACAGACAACAGTCTCTCTGTTAATGTTGACAAGACAATAGAGATGATAATAGACTTGGTTTCTTAGTCTTTTAACTTCACCTCCACAGCCAAGGGGCCCGGCAGCATCTGTACTTTTTGTAGAGACTGTAGAGGGCAAGCCTTCCCCACCAATACGAACTGCATTCTACATGAGTACCATCGAAAGCCTGCTGTCTAGCTGTATCACCGTCCGATATGGAAACTAATGTTCTAGACTGTAACACACTCCTACAGATTGCGAGAGCAGCTGAGGAGGTTACGGTGCACCTCTACCTCCCCTGCAAGACATTTATCAAACCTGCTGCTGTAACAGAGCCAGTAGCATTGTGACAGACTGCTCCCACAATGACATGGCCTCTTCTCTCTTCTACCATCTGGCAAACAGTATCGAAGCTTCCCCTCCTTTTCTCTCAGACCATTTAACAGTTTCATACCACAGGCCATCAGAACACTGAATGCACATAAATGTCTAGTCCCTCATGTCCGGTTATTTGATTTGATAAGCTTATAATTTACAATCCCTCAATGTAGGTCAATGCTCCCACCTCTTGCGCAATATTACACTTACGGTGCAATACCAGCCACTCTGGAAGGTTTAAACACCATTCACACTATTTTATTATACTGCTGTATTACTGATTTATTGTATTGTCTGAGTCATAACTTGCACTTTGTTGAATTTTGCTACATGTTGCACTGTGAGCCATGGAGAAACGTTGTCTCATAACACTATGTACATGTATCCAGCTGCTGCTGACAAAGTAACCTTGAACTATGAGAGGAAACCTTGTCGCTGTAGGTGTAAATAGATATGAAGAGCTCATTAATGAGAAAACAGAATTGTCAAAAAAGAAGACAATCTGCACAACAACCACCCAACCGGACATCTTTTAAAAGTGATCAAAATTTCATACCACAAACCCTGTGCAAGCCAAACCACGGAAAACAAGTGTCAAAATCCATATTGTTTGTTACACCACTCTTTGTGCTAATTGGAGACTTATGAAACCTTTGACTACATATTGCTGCTAACAGAAAAGTCTGGAAAAGGAGACGTACCCATCGTTCCAGTGGGCCTTAAGATGCTTCTTCATGAGTTCTATGACTCCATCAAACCACTGCCAGAAGGTAAAGTTCCTACCAGGTAAACTCTCCTGTAAAACATCAGAATGTACAGCATGTGAGGCAATTAAAAAAAAAAAAGAATTTTATAACATTTGTATTTTTCAACAAAATTCCGAATATAGTCCGTACCAATTTTTGACATGGCTCAAACACAGACACACACATATAATAAGAATACTACAGAATTTACAAAGCATTAGACATCCCATGGAGCACACCAAAGACAATTAAGTGGATAAAGCATGGCACAACAGTGAGACAAACAAAATCAGAACACCTCTCCAAAACTGACGACAAGACAAGGGGACAACTGGTCACCGAGGCTACCAAGAGGCCTGCAGTAACAGTAAAGGAGCTACTGGTTACTGGTTGCTCCCTACTTGTGAAAACAATATCCTGTATTTTTCATATGTCAGAGCTATGGGATAGAACAGCAATACTGACAAAAATAATCTCCCAAAACCATGTGTAAAAACCATGTGTATTATAGTCTGACCGAGACTGAGAAAAACTTTTGGGTCGTAATTTAAAAAGCAGAAGCATCAAAATAATTCTAATCCATCAGTAAAGCATGGTGGAGGCAACATGCTTTGGGGCTGCTTTTCATCAGCTGGAACTGAGACTTTAGAAGTCATCAGTAGCTCCAAATATTGGTTTATTTTGACACAAAACCTTCAGGCATTTGCTAGATAGCTGAAGATGAGGAGGAATTTCACCTTTCAGCATGACAAACACCAAAGGCATAGATCAACAGATTAATGGCATCACCAAAAGAAGACAAATGTTCTGGAATCACCCAGCCATATCTCAGAAACCAATTGAAAATCTGTGCAGTGACCTGAAAAGAGACGTGCACAGAAGACTAACAATTTGAAAGACATGGAAGATTTTTTTGTCAGAGAAGAGTGGGCAAATATTGCCAAGTTCAAATGTAACAAGCTGATGGGTTCTTACCCAAAAATGCAATTTCCCACTTGTGGGAGTAATAAAGTTTTATCATTATATTACTCAAAAAATTTTGTAATAAAATCAAATGGTACCAAGTATTAACTGGACACTAATGCAACCAGTTTTTTAAATATGGGTTATATTTTCATTTTTTCCACAGCTTCTGATTTTCACATTTTCACAGTTCACAGAATAAATGTTTCCTTCCTTAAGGGATGTGCAGTCCTAATATTCACTGTGTATGTAAATCTTATAATTATAAACTTCCATCACATTCAGACAAACACAGCTGGAGATAATATGAAAGAGAAATGTAGTTACCCTGTTGAACTGGGACCAAGTCATGGTCATGTTTCTGTAATCCTCAGGATTGTTACTTGAGCTGCTAAAGGCTTTCTGGGCGAGGAAAACCAGATTCTCTTCAGAAAGCCCACGGTCACTCTGCACTTCTGATTTGTATTTCATATTCAGCGCTTCACACAGCTGTGGCCATGTCACTTTATCAGGAACAATGAAGGGCACTCGACCCTACAGATGGACAAACAGAAAGATTACATTTTTTGCTTTCATTCAGAATGTATTCTTTATTACAGTAGGTCAAAACTATGCAGTTTTGTATTTTGTGGGTAGTGGTCAGTGAGCAAATTTCTGCATATTCACATTCACAAATGCCTCCAAGTAGAAATGCCTCAAATTACCATTTTACATTTCTTTTTCCTTCAGTATTAATAATCATAAGTAATTATTTTATGCATTTTCTAATGCTCAATTTAAAGTCTGAGCCAACTTTCAAATGTGCTTAGTCTCTTCTGGTTCTGAGGCATTTTCCCTCAAACTTATTTACTCTTCATGATTTACACAGCAAAAATAGCAAATGCTAGATAACTAGGCTAACCAATAGGTATAGCGCAGTGAGCAACACCACTGCAGTCCAGTATCAGATTCGGATTCTATCCCATGGCCAGGCAGGCAGTCTACACTACACAAATAAACATCTTTGAGCAAGACTCCCAACACTAAATTCACCAACATTTGTAATAAAATTCAGTTGCAAGTTGCTCTAGTCACTGTCCCTCTATCTAGGCCACCAAGTGTGCTTAAGCAGGTGTTAAACATTCAAGATATTGCAAGTAGATACTTGATAGACATATACATATAAAATATACACATATAACATTTCAGTGTATGCAAAGAGCTCAATTAACTCACTGGCTCTGAAAAGGCGTTGTCCCAAAGCACCGTTGCTGTGGCATTGTTGTCCTGACTGCCATGAACGATGACCACAACAGGTAGAGACAACGTCTGCATTATTGCAAAACAGAAAATATTAAGATCATTGTGTATTTTTATTACCTTATATACATAGTCAATTAAACACATACCGATATTTTACCTTGACATGAAACATGAGCTCATTTCCTCCCACACTGAACTGAGACTCAAACAGAACCGTAAACTTTTCCTCAGTCACCGACTCAGCACCGCGCCTGTCAGACCGCTTTATCCGTTTCAAAGACTGTTGAAAGATAAGAGAGCAAAAGACAGTAGACAATAAGAGAGATAAATACAGGTAAAGGTGTGTCAATTTGGAGTGTGTATATACACTACATGGCCGAAAGTATTGGAGTGCCTGACCATTACCCCAACAGGGACTTTAATGACACTGCATTTAAATACATAGAATTTAATATGGACTTGGTCCCTCCTTTGCAGCTATAACAGCTTCCACTCTTCTTGGAAGACTTTCCACAAGATTTTGGAGTTTCTGTGGGAATTTGTGTCCATACATCCTGAAGGATATTTATGAGGTCAGGCACTGATGTTGGACAAGAATGCCTGGCTCACAATCTCCATTCCAGTTCATCCCAAAGGTCTTAGATGGGGCTGAGTTCAGGGCTCAGTCAAGCTCTTCCATACTGAACTTATTCAAACATGTCTTGATGGAGCTTGCTTTGTGCAGTGGGGCACAGTCATAGAAAAGGTTCTTCCCTGTGTCCACAAAGTTGTAAGCATGGCATTGTTCAAAATGTCTTGGTGTGCTGAAGCATTAAGATTGTTCTTCAGTGAAAGTAAGGGCCCTAGCCCAAACCCTGAAAAACAGGTGTGTCCTAATACTTTTGTCCATATAGTGTATACTGGGCATTGGTCCTACAGGACTGGAGTAAAGGATCCTAGTGGTTACTTTTGGCCATACAGTGTAACACTCACCATGTTTCTGAAGTGTGCACTGAGGGTGCCTGTGGTTTGGTGGTACTCCATCACACAGTTATTATTTAGGATCTCTCCGCTACTTTCACTGAAATACAGAGAGCAGTCAAAATTGTAAAACTTTAGTACAATTAAGTCAAAGTATGTCAGTACTGTTAATAATAATGCCGGTTAAAGTTATTATGGTAAACAAAGGTTGGATTTACTTCCTGGTATTCTCATTCTTTAGCAGGGATTTGGCTTGCTGCTCATTTATGATGGTCGCCTTCACTTGTGGGGGGTTCATGTGGACGTTCAGCTTCCCTCCCACTAGCAAACGCACCGTCGTTGCAAACTTAGTCTGTGTCTTCAACACCTGCGGAGGCTGCTTTTCTATAATAAAGGTGCTGTGGAGAGAATGACAATTTATAATAAAAAATAGAATAAAAAAGGACAGTAAATGTAAATGCATTAAACACACTGACATGATCCA
Organism: Hydrocynus forskahlii; assembly: GCA_037974365.1. NCBI lineage: Eukaryota > Metazoa > Chordata > Actinopteri > Characiformes > Alestidae > Hydrocynus > Hydrocynus forskahlii. The sequence goes on along the minus strand of JBBPCX010000114.1, from coordinate 29,233,439 downwards.
TCATTATTCGCGTAAAAGTTTTCATTGATGCAATTTCTCAGTGTGACTTGCTGAGCCGTGTGTAGGAGCGCAGGCTGAATCCCAGCAGCACACACACTGTATATTGTTATGGTGGATTCTGCAATTTTCATAGGTTTTAAATGGCTTTTAAAGGGAGATCCTAAATACCGTTGACGCTGCTGACGCTGGAAAGTACTTGTGGGAGATCAAAATATAAATCAACAAGAAGCAAACTACCAAAAGATACAGTAAACTGGAAAGCTACAAGTCCCCTTGAGAATCCATAAACTGTACAGATGAAAATGATAGAACATATGAAATATGTTATCACTTGTTGGAATTGTTTATTCGAATCACTTGATGTTCAAGTTCAGGTTCATGCAAAGCCTGTATTCACATGATGAAAATACTGTTACTGAATTACTTAAAGTAAAAATTCTGACAAGCTTATGATCTCCACTCTTCGTATGTACTAACAAAATGCACCGCATTTTGACTTGGATAAAATTTTTCTTTAAAGTAACATTTAAATAAATAAATTAGCAAACAAACAATATTAACATGACAAAAAATAATGTGATCATTCACAATTTATGACTCATCTGACAGCCCTCATTTTAATGCACTGATAAAAGCATATCATTTCACAATGTGTTCACATAAACTACAAGTGAACCCGCAGAATGTGAACACCTGTTGCCATCAACAGGGGTGCCCAGGCAGCAGTGTATGGGGGACGATGTTTTGCTTAAGGGTACCTCAGTGCTGAAATTAGAGCCCACAACCATCTGATCGCAGGGGCAACTCCCTAACCACTAGGCCACCAGCTGCCCCAACTATCTATGTAAGCAACTAGAACTGCTGCTTCATGCATGGCTCTGGAAAAACCAATAGCTCTGGTTTGCATGGTTAAGTTGCTTGTTGCATCACGTAATACACATATACACACACACCTGGTGACTAGGGCGGATATGATGTCAGTGACCGTAGCGTTTAGCTCTTTAAGCAGCTCTTCTGTAGGGCCTGGAATGGGCAGTTGCTGGGTTAGGTGTTCAACTCGCCGGATCTGCTGCCGGTTCTGCCAGATCATATCTGCCAACTTCTCACTCCTACAACACAAAAAGTTGCAAAAGTGCAATAAAATAATTGTGTTATTCAGATTATTTGATTACGACTTCTCTTTGTAATCCATTCTATCTTTTGCGTAGTCTGTGTTAATGTTCTGGAGCAGCAATCCGGGACATCCTAACTGTTGCCTATTGTTTGCTTCATAATATTCTACAGTAGGACCCCCACTGTGATTGTGCTTGTAACAGACAACACCATGTTGCAGCCCTGTAAAAATTAGGTTACAATAAAAACAAATATCCAGAATGAAGACACAGCAAAATAATGTGCTAACTCAACTATGAGACTATTACAAATAGATTAAAGTAGATTAACTGAAAATTATAAGACAATTATGAGAAAATTAAATAGATGCGAGGGAAGCATAAAGACCTACAGGGACCTACTGCAAAAGCAAGGGTGTAACACTGGTAGGAAATAGGTCAGAATTAAACTAGAAGCTTAGAGCTGTGCAGGTAACTGTAAAGTGTATGCTCAGTTGACTGTGTAAAATAACTGCAGTAAAAAGGTGAAAGTGGAAATTAGTTCAGTGTTATTTGTGTAGCAGGAGTGTGTGTGTGTGTGTGTGTGTGTGTGTGTGTGCGCGTGCGTATCTACCAGGACTGAAGGATATCCAGAGATCCTTCCGGAGGTCCTCCGTTTCCAGCTAGCTGCTGGCGCCTCTTCCACTGAATCAGTTCGTCATCCACTATCACCGTCTGCTGTTTCCTTAACAATGCCAGCGTCCTCTGCTGTTTCTCTGCTAGGTCCTATTGAAGAAATACACTTTTTTTTCTTTCCCATATGGGTACATACACTGAAACGATGAGTTTCCAAGTGATGTAATATTTATTTTCTAGGGCTGTGTATTACCTGTCTGTATTTCTGCAGTGTGTTAGCCTCACGTGTTAGCCACGCCTCTAGAGTAGCTTTCCGACTCTGCAGACTTGTCTCCCTTTGCACTCGCTCTGCTGGAGGTAGACTAGCCAAGCTACTCAACTGAGCTACAAAGAGACAGAAAGAGCGAATTAATCTAAAACATCCATGAGTGCACAGATGGAATGTGAAAGGATGCAGGAGATCTACACTACCAGTCAAAGTCTGGACATACCTTCTCATTCAATGTTTTTTCTTTGTTTTTATTTTATTATTTTCTACATTGTAGATTAAACAGTTAAACAAACCAGAATATGTTTTGTAATAAAGTAATGATGGACTGTTGTTTCATTTTACTTAGTTAAGTGGTTCTTGCCATAATGTGGAGTAGAACCGTAGTTGAATAGGATTACTAACCGTGTACCAACACTACCATCAAAACTGATGGTCCCAAACACATTAAGTAGGCATGAAATTCCACCAATTAACTCTTGACAAAGCACACCTGTTAATTAAATAGCATTCCAGGTCAATTCCTCATGAATCTGATTGAAAAAATGCCAAGAGTGTGCAAAGCTGTCATCAGAGCAACAGGTGAAGTTTTCAGTATTAAGCGACAATGTAGCCAATAATAAAAACAAAGGAAATTGTGGCATGAGAAGGTGTGTCCAAACTTTTGACTGGTAGTGTATATCTTCTACTTATACAAGAAAATTCACGGGTTTTTCAACAATTCATCATGACTATTCAGCTGATTTAGAGGACCTGGGGTTTCTGCATTACTGTGTTTTACATGGATGTTCAATCTAGCACATCAATGCATCCAAGATCAAAAGTAAAAAAGATGCAGCCATTTATGTAAGTGATGTTTTTGCGCAACGTAATTTTTAAAAACCCACCAACCCACACATTCAGGAAGACATGTGTAGGAATACACTACGACTGAAACAGTAACTGAAGACCAGACATTCATTTGATGAAAGCGAACAGTGCATAAATAAATGCTCATGACACTGATGAACCAGTAAACATGTCTGTTCCACCAAATGCAGTAGAAATATACTTCTTGGTTCCTCTTTATGTGTGTTGGTTTACCTTGTATTCTCAGGCTCTCCTGGTACTGAATGATAAAATATTCCTGGCTGTGCTGCAGTTTTCTCAGGTCACTCTCTGTATCCTGAGTCATCACCCTCAGCTCCTCGAACACTTGGTTAATTTGCTGGTATTTCTGAGGCGTGCCGTCTGTCAGTCCCAATCCTGGACTGCTGACCTGTCAATACAAAAATGAGAAATACAAAAAGACCCATATGTGAGGAGTCCAAGCAGAAAAGTATTACTACACACATTAGCAATGTGTAGCTATCAAGGGTAGAGAGAAGGTCTCAGTGGTAGAAAAATATTATAACACACTTGGCTATATATTTAATAAGAAAAATAATTTAACACTACATAAAATTTACATCTACATATTTGTTATAAAGGCACCACAACAAAACATTCGGAAGGACAAAAACAGGCTGGAAAATGGCAATGTAAAAAAAATGGAACATGACCGATTTGGGTATTTAGAAAAAAAACACACAAATGTTGTAAATGGACTATGAAGTAAATGAGAGATGTGAGCAATTTAAGTCTGACATGCTTTAGTCTGATACACTGGGAAAACTAAACATGGGTAAGTTATCATTATTCTGTTAACCAGAGTGACAAACACAGAGGGGTTTAAGCTCTACAATGAGATCTGAGAGGTTTGAAGAGTCACATCATTTATAATGTTCTGGAACTGCACACACATGACACGTATTGTCAAACTCCAAAAATAACAATATGCTAAATAAATGTCATTTAGGTTTGTTCCATGCAGATGTTGTATTAACATGTATTAATATTGTTAGTCATTTAACCAAAATTCAGCAGATGGAAAAAAATTGTCCACCTCTAGGATGTTGATATAAATCTTGTTTTCTTCTTTTGTCTGAAATTAAAATACAACAGCATTGGAAAGTGAAGTAAACAGTATTACTTACATTTGTTGCTTCCTGTACCAGCCTTTGCTCTGTGTAGAGAATGTGTTTGATACACCGCACAAGCTCCATGGGACAGGAGTCATAAGCATTCTGTGTACATGAAAAACACAGAAAATAAACTAAAGTACATAAACTATGAATTAAGAACATTACAAAACATTCTAAATATGAAACGTGACTTTAGGAGCACAGTAATGGAATGTTTATTACATTTTTTTTTTACCTTTTCACAATTAACACCAAGTATTTTTGCTACTGCCAAATATCCAGTAGGGGGCATCAATGTGTTAATATTCAGCTGAATATGTACTGTAGCTACAGAAGCAACAGAGTAATTTTATTTACGACCATCAGCATTTTGGTTTTAGTTTTAGATCTAGATCATTTTAGTTAGCTACCTTCATCTCATCCGCTTTCAAACAGGTTTGGGGATCTGAGCTATCTGATTTTACCCTCACCAGTTATTCAGATAAGCATCTCTACTTACATATTTGTGATGATTTATCACGTGTTGTACCTTCATTCCAACCTCATACTGTACATTTTGTCCTGAAAGTTGTTTTGTCTGATAATTTAAAGAGCTTCCACATTTAAAACACAGCAGGAGCAATATAGTAGAATAGCAGCAATAACTGCAAAGGGTTTTGCTGATGAAATAGGACTATAAATTTTGTGGCTTGAAGAAGAAAAGAAAAAAAAAAGATTTGGAATACTAAATATACACTGTATAGACAAAAGTATTGGGACACACCTTTTAATTATTGAACTCAGTTGGCCCCTTACTTCCAGTGAAGGACAGTCTTAATGCTTCAAACACTTTGGACAACACCATGCATCCAACTTTGTGGACACTGTTTGGGAAGAACCTTTTATATTCCAGCATGACTGTGTCCTAGTGTACAAAGCAAGCTCCATAAAGACATGGCTGGAGGAGTTAAACTCGCACAGAGCCCTGACACCACTGGGATGAACTGGAATGGAGATTGCGAGCCAGACCTTCTCGTCCAACATCAGTGTATGACCTCATAAATGCTTTACAGAACGAAAGGGCACAATTTCACACAGAAACTCCAAAATCTTGTGGAAAGCCTTCCAAGAAGAGCGGAAGCTGTTATACAGGGTGACACAGAAAAACGGGAACTTTTGAGGTGCGTAGTGGCAGTCATGTACAGTTGGCAGCACTACGGAAGGGGGACTGTGAGCTGTAAACAATCACGCCATTCAGTAATAATGGAGGAGTGGAACGGTAGACAGCGTGCTTTCGCGATAAAAATGTTTTCTATTTTTATTTGTTTGCCAAAAGTTCCCGTTTTTCTGTGTCACCCTGTACCTGCAAAGGGGAGACCAGCTCCTTAATACAGTCTTTTTTTTTTTTTAAATACAATGTCATTAAAGTCCCTGTTGGTGTAATGGTAAGGTGTCCCAATACTTTTGTTCATACAGTGTAGATACAAATTCCAATATAACAAACAAATGCCTGACTACTCACATTATTAGGGCCAGTCCTACAATATTATTTATGTACAATAACAACTGACCCCATTAGTTATGCCTACCTTGCATCTTTTTCAGCTCTACTTTCCATAAACAATTATAAACTTTAGTCCATCTACTTTTCTGGATCATTTATTGATCCCCTTTTTTACCACATTCAACAGTACCCAGGACCTTCAGCTGACCACCAAACATGCATTTTAGTGTGCGTACAGAACAGTGTGTCACTGTTGTGCTAATATTGATCCATCACCCAAATAATACCTGCAAACTGGCATTCCTGTAGGGGTTCTGGACCACTGATGGACAGGGTAAAGAGGTTAAACATATGATGCAAAGGGCAGATAATCTCACACACACACACACACACACACACACACACACACACACACACATATTAAAACTACCTGCCTGATATTGTGCAGGGCCCCCTTGTGCCACCATAACAGATCTGACCAGCATAGGCTTCGATTACACAAGACCCCTGAAGGTATTCTGCGGTACCTGGCAGTAAGACATTAGCAGCAGGGTGTTTGTGTGTGTGTGTGTGTGTGTGTGTGTGTGTGTGTGTGTGTGTGTGTGTGTTTGTGAATAGCTTACTTGGGAAAGAGATAGCACTATGGGAAGCTCTAGGCACGCTTGGAG
>JBBPCX010000114.1:29205129-29224288 GCA_037974365.1 Hydrocynus forskahlii | reverse complement strand
AAGCCTAAATGCATTCCATGGTCCATAATATTAAACTACATTAAATGCAGTGTTAACACATTTATATTTAGGAATCTCCCAGTATAACACAAAAATAAAATAGAAATAAAAAAAACATAAAGCCTAAATGCATTCCATGGTCCATAATATTAAACTACATTAAATGCAGTGTTAACACATTTATATTTAGGAATCTTGTGACAGTAGATATGTATATATGACGGTCCCCTGTTACATTACCCAGCTGAGTCCCACTTTTTCTTAGCTCATGCTAATGATTATTGGTCATTTGTATAATTCACACAGGAATGTGAGAGCTATGGAAACTATGGCCTAGTGTTTAGGGAGTTAGCCCTGAGATCAGAAGGACATGGGTTCGAATCCCTGGACTGCTAGCGGCACCCTTGAACAAGGTGCCGTCCCCACACACTGCTCCTCGGGCATCCCTTCATTGTTGGCAGCTCTTCACCAATCACTTGGTGAATGGGTTAAATGCAGAGAAATAATTTCACATTTTTCACACTGTGTGCTGTGCTGTGATGTGTTCATGCGTGACTGTAAGAGGCCGCTTTACCTTGCATGCCAGGTCCAGGTGCGAGGTGCTTAAGATAGGAATAAAACAGCAAATGTACTAATGTGAAATCAATAACATTTTGTGACGGTTATACATTTTAAACGGCACAACAAAGCAGCATGGAGAATGCGACAACAATTCATGATGCTCCACATGAACAGCGCACAGTATTAGCATTAAGCATATCAAGGAATTTAAGAGATTTCCTCCAGGATCGATAAAGTTTTCTGATTCTGATTCTCATCAACCTAGAGATAACAAACAGATCAGTCTGAACCTGATCACAACCAGCCTGTTCAAAAACAAGTCTAAGTTGATGACATTGCAATGTACCATTAGTCACATAGCAGCAATAACATAATTAGCATGATCAGCCATTCATATGGCAGTAATATAAAAGACTGGTAAAACAATCAAGGTAACAGAGGTTCAATGTAAATTAATTAGATATAAGTAATTATAAACTATAATTGCTTATTCTATAAATGGTTTGCTCTGGAACACTCTGCACTGATTGTACATAAATCATGTGCACTTTACATCAAGTGCCCCATCTGTATTAGCCAGCAATGATGTTCACCATGTTTATCCCCTAAGCTTTCCATAGGAGAATATGTAGCCAGTTATTTACCAAGAGTTTTTCTCCACTATGAAACAGCCACTATCCAGTTTTTACAAAACCATATAAACCAAATGTAATGTGTATGTTTTTGGAAAATTGTTCTGTGTTTTAAATCACATTTTTGCTTGTTTTAACAGATGGTGGGTGGCGCCCTAGTGTCTGTAATGGGGAAAACCCCTTTGAAAATATGTATGTGTGTGCTCTTTCTAGGGCTGTCTGACCCCAATCAAAGTCATCATACCCCCTGGCTCAATCCTGCAACCTTCTCAGAACGCTGCAGTTGTAGGTGGCAATGTTCTGACCTCTCAGAGAGTGGTGGATGTCATCTTCAGAGCATTCGAAGTGTGTGCTGCCTCCCAGGTTAGACAAATCTGTTTGAAACTACTGAAATCATACTGAAAGCAGGTGAAAACTGCTGAAAGTGTGCATAGAACTTAAAAACAGAATTAAAAAGCACAAAGGGGTGGGTGGTGCAGGCAAATACTAGGGGGCAACACAACAGAATAACAACACATTTTTTAATCATTTATTTTGTGATCACCTGTGATCTTGTGTTAATGGACTCCTGTGGATTTTTTATATTTTTTTTATTTGCTGGGTAATGATAACACATCATAAACGTTAAGGAGAATTTCACAGTGGCAGTGATTCTGGAGTCCACCTGTTCCCCTGTGTCCACCTTTCTGCTGTGTCTTTGTTTCAGGGCTGCATGAATAATGTGTCGTTCGGCAGTGAGAAGAGTGGTTACTATGAGACGGTTGCTGGGGGTGCAGGGGCAGGGCCAGGCTGGAATGGAAGGAGTGGTGTTCATAGTCACATGACCAATACGCGCATCACTGACCCTGAGATTCTGGAAAAGAGGTGTGTGTGTGCGTGTGTGTGTGTGTGTGTGTGTGTGTGTGTGTTTGATACCCTCCTGGTATACGTTTTAGACCAAAACAGTGGTCAATAGGGCACTCATCTTATTTTTCATTGCAATGCTGCCTTCATTTGTGAATCACCAGTTTGCTAATTGACGTCTCTCTGTTTCAGGTACCCAGTGATCCTACAGCAGTTTTCTCTCAGACCCAGCTCAGGAGGCAGAGGTCGTTACCATGGCGGGGACGGGGTCGTCCGTCAACTTCTGTTTAGAAATAAAGTGGTTTTGTCAGTGCTGACGGAGAGACGCTCCACACGACCTTACGGTTTACATGGTAACTCCACTCCAACACAGTGGCTTTTATATTTGACATATATACATAATGTTGAGATGTGGCAATCTCACTATGTTTCTGTCTTAGGAGGTGAGAGTGGTGCTGCTGGGCTGAATATACTACACAGAGCAGATGGCAGAGTCTTAAACCTGGGAGCAAAAACCACAGTCGACCTAGAACCTGGGGTATGTATACAAATGCATGTGTGTTTGTTTCAGTGATGGTTTTAACTGTATGGCACCCTCAGCGAATCCCCCTGTAAGCACACCATGCAACCCTCTCACAGCATCCCCCAAAGTACCATTAACAAAGCTCTAACTGTAATTTTGTTTTTGGAAAAACACAAATAAATAAAAACATTTTTAAAAATGTACAAAAATCAGACACCTAAATAAACTGCCCATCCCCGAACACAGCCAAGAGTCAAGATTAAACTCATTCATCTTGGAGGTATGCAGACTGTCTTAATGTTATTCTTAACGATTTCACACAAACCAGAAAAAATGTCTGAGAAATTGTACATTCACAGTATTATGAATCAATTGTGGTTTAATTGGAAGCATTTCACATTGTGACCGATGTTACTAATTGCATTAGTACTGCACAATGTTGGAGATGTTATTTGATAGATTCCCCCACACCCCTAAGGATTCCAGTGGGCAGACTGCAGATATACTTACTACCGCTCTGGAGTTTGTTTGCTGTAACTTGCCAGATTTTAGCTGGTTTAACATGTAGATATCAACCATCTAAAAGTGTCTGATCGGAAATGAGCTGAATAATAAAAAGCCTATTATTGTATGACCTATAAAATTGCACCAAGACAACTTAATTTTCCTTATTTTGCTTATTTTATGCAAAAGCTTTTTCTTCTAATGAATCGTAGATTTGCTGAGTGAGGGTCATGTGAGTAGGGGTTGCATGAGATCAAAACCCTAAAGTGTGTGGCATACACTACATAGCCATAGACTCCTCGTATTAGTGCAACTCCAAAATGTCAAAGCAGAAATCCCTTGGACAGGTAAAAAAAAAAGTGATGATGCAAGTACTGCAGCCGAGACCAGCAAGGCTGTAGAAGGTAGACAGAACAGACAAAACGTTCTGGACTGTTTGAGAGGGTAGGTAGAAAAGATTCCCTTTGTCAGTGGCCTGTCAGTCAATGCTCTCCCCACACATAAGCTGGTCATTTAACGAAACAGCACAGTGGTAAGACGCTCTTATCTTGTTTGCACAAGATTTGTTGGATCATAGGGTTTGTGTTGTGTGTTTTATTGCTTCATTGTTTAACTATAGGCTATTATATGGCTATTTAAAAGATATATCCAGTAGTTATTTGATACAGCTGGAATTCTGGAACATCAAAGGCTATATTGGCTGTCAAAAGTTTGCACCACCCACTTCCCCATCTCATAATTCTGAGAGGGAGACCTTACCAGACAGTAGCCTGCTTACCTTACAATCTGGAATCATGAACACCCACTCTCACAAGATTAACTGATCCGTACAATGGCATGATTTGATTGATGTGGCATTCAAATGAGCGATAGAAAAACAGTCGTGAAAATGTCGCTATTCCCAATTACAATTCCTCTCATTGTCCACTTTATTAGAAACCCCTGCCATAAAGGCTCCCTGTCTACTTTATGAAAAACTCTTCCTTATACCTTCACCTACTGGCACCTTTATTAAACCCCCCTACCTTGTACTTCCACTCACTTTCCACTTCACTAGAAACCCCTACCTTGTATTTCCACTACCCAAAGGCATCCTACAGACCACCTCTATTTTCAGAATTTACCACTGATGGACATGAAGTAGTAGAGGTTGGCTAAAACAAGTCTCTGACTGTACACCAGATGGAACTACAAGGGAGGGGTTTACAATGGTGGCCAGGGAATATCCATTGAAATCCCTGCACACCTGTGTAATATTTGTGCTTTATATGTACCCTCTCTTCTGCATAGGACATGTTCTGTCTATCCACTCCTGGAGGAGGTGGCTATGGAAAAGAGGAAGAGGAGGGAGAAGATGAGAATCATCACACGCCATCCAAACGGCAGCGTCTGAACGAAGCTTTCACTGAAAGAGGGAGTGTGTTTGAGTATCGGCGTGCTCAGGAGAGTGTGTGAACTTAGGTCTGTTCTTCTGAAAACTTTCTTTCTACAGAACAGAATATCTGGGTTATCCATCTTCAAACCCAAATGTGTGTCTTGGACAAGCTTTACAGAATACTGGTAAAAAATACTGGTAGAGGTTTAGAAGTACTACAACCACTTATACGGTATCTGGATCTATAAAATGGACAGTGAATGAACAAAGTAGGCAGACCTAATAAAGTGGCCCATGAGTGTAAAAAAATCTTCCACATATGGGCTATACTTATCGGTCCATCCAGTACTGTATATCTCAATCAAAAAGTGTTTAGTCTTTTTTTCAGTTTGGCTGCTAATTGAATACAGCTCTGATAGAGGGAAGGGGAGAGTATTGGGGAGAGCAAGAGAAAGAAAGTACACCTAGTTACAATTATGTTAATGATTCTTCTAACATATACTTAATACAGTCTGGGGCTGTTTCTCAGAGTTTGGCCCCCTTAATTCCAGTTTAGGGAAGGCACTTTCCTGTCACACAAAGTGGGGTCCATAAAGATGTTTTTTGTAGATGAGTTTGGTGTAGATGAAACAACAGTATCCTGCACAGGGCCCTGACCTCAACCTGGTGAATAGGATCAATAGGATTAATTAAAAACACGGATTGGAAGTCCTGTAGTCCAACATCAGCTGACCTCATAAATACTCTTTTGACTGGATGGTTACTAATTTCCATAGATGCAGTCCACAATCATGGAATGCATCTTTGGAAAAGTGGAGGCTGCCCATGGGTTTTGGAGTAGAATGTCTAACCAGCTTACATGTGTAATATTCAGCTGTACATATACTTTTGGTCATATAGTGTTGCTACGATAATACACATTCACCTACATGAACATAAAATGTAAACGGTTGAACATGTACATGGAATGTTTAGATTTTTTTGGTTTTGTATTGTGGTGACTAATGGACAGTACTGGTATTTGCACAGATTAGTATAGTTTTCTAATAAAATGAGTTTGGCTGGATGTTCAGTGAAAAAATGAACAAAATGTGCAGGAACTGGACTAGCAAGTACAAAAGGACACATAAGCTGTGTTTCAAATCGCGCACTTGCACACTTGGAACACTATGTTTTAGTGCATAGTGCGTTCACACTGACAACCAAACTAAAACTTGAAAGTACCCGGATGGTGCACCCATAATGGCCAAAAAACTCAGTGTGAAACAATGGACACTACTCGCATTAAACGGACGCCATTTTGACTACGTAGCAGAAGGGGAGGGACTTTCGACAAGTTTTCAGAGTTGAATAATGGCAGCCAACAGTGAAATGCCGGTGCAAGCCCAAGCGGAGGCAACTGCTTTGTATAAATGTAAGTAACGTTAATAAAATTATTTTACTGATGTATACTGCGGTGTGTAGCCTGTCACTCTCTGACGACAGTTATGGATCATTTGTTTGAGTTTGCGATTATGTCGACTTAGAAGAGTTAACACACGTAAACGTTAGCAGTTTTTAGCCAGTTAGGTGGTCATAGATAGGTTATATACGTTATAAATGTTCAATGTTGTATGTTGGCGGGCTGGAGAATCACGATCAAGTGTTAGTCCGTCACTTCTGCTAAGTGCAAAACGTCAATGTTCCATTTTGGACAATACTTACCCATGGCAGTGTGCACTACAGAAGGAAGTGCTTAGTGCGCACTATACACTACATTCCAGTGCACTCACATAAATGCGCGATTTGAGACACGGCTACAGTGTAGATGTTGCTAGAAAGGGGGAATAGTCATTTGAAATATTTTATATTTTTTGCAAATACATACTTAGTAAATAAATAGAAAATGTAGTAATGTACTAATGATATTAGTATAAACGTTTAATATTGATCTTTGTTTCTTATAGAGGATGTTAACCTATTTTCACTTAGAAAATCAATAAAATGTCATTTGGATGAGAATTCCATGTGATGTTTCTGATATTAATATAAATGAATATACATTTCATTTGAACTGTAAGTTTCACCTAATTCCCCATCATAGGCATTAGTCAGTAAAGACATCATGAATCCATTCACCCAACATAAAGGAAAGAGAAATAAAGCCACTGCATTCATTTGCACACAATGACTAATGTATAAATTTTAAAGTAATCATTGTTTTCAGTCTGTACTTTTCATTACCCTTTTTCTTATCTACCTGTCATCTTTAAAAAGGTAGACTCAGTGTGCAGTGAGAACAAAGATTATAGTGAGTGAGCAAAGTACCAGTCAGGACCAACTGAAGTGATTTGTCTCTAATAGGAACACAGGAAAAAGACACTACAAATTCAAAGCAATGTACACCTTTATTATATGATGACACACGGCTGAAGGGAAGGATTTGGCCAGTCCAGTGAACAACAAGAATTTAATTTTAAAAAGGGAAAGAACACACTACTTATCCTCCACTATGTAAACATAACAAATATAAAAACCTGACTAAACATGCTCAATATTTCTAGATGTCAACATCACATTTATTAAAGGAATCCACTGAACAAAGGACAGCTGCCCTCCTGCCACTAACATATTCTACATATTCCACTTTCCATAGCATTGATTCCCTCAAGCAGATGCACACTACATGGACAAAAACATTGGGACACTCCTCTTAATTATTGGATTCAGGCGGTCCCTTACTTCTGGTCATTATACCATGACATTTTGGACAATGCCATGCTTCCAACTTTGTGAACACAGTTTGGGGAAGATCCTTTTCTATCCCAGCATGACAGTGCCCCAGTGCACAAAGCAAGCTCCATAAATCCATGACGGTGGAAGAACAAGCATATGAACACTGTGGATCCAAAACTGGGAGAAAGAAAACAGACTGTACAACTCAAAGTAACAGCACTGGGTTCTCTCGTGGTTACTGAACACAAGTTTAGTTTTAGGTAAAAAAAAGAAAAAAAGAAAAATGACCTTTTTAATCTGTACAACTGTCAGAAGGTTCCTTCTGCAGGCCTCACTGCCAACTGCAACACTGGCGCTTCATCATACAGATGAATGGAGTTAGAAAGTCAACAATAAATAAATATGGAATCAGAAGGACAGTTGGTGCCATTTGAAAAAGTATTTGCCCCCCTCCTGATTTCCTTTTTTTTTTTTTGCATGTTTGTTACATTTACATGTTTCACATTATCAAACAGATTTAAATACTGGACAAAGAAAACCCAACTAAACACCAAATGCAGTTTTTAAGTGATGATTTTATTCATAAAGGAAAATAAACTATCCAAACCTACCTGGCTCTATGTGAAAGAGTAATTGCCACCCGTTGTAAAATCATTATGGAACTTTGGTTAATCACATTGTTTGGAAAGCTGAGTGCAATTTCACTAGCCACACCCAGGCCTGATTACTGCCAGACCTGCTGAACCATGAGATCACTGCAAAAAGTAGGCTAAAGGATCCCAAAAAAAGGAAGACATCATGCCATAATCTAAAGAAATTCAGGAATAGATAAGAAACAAAGTAACTGACATTTATCAGTCTTTGGGACTCCAGCAAACCACTGTGAGGGCCCTTATCCACAAATGGAGAAAGCATGGAACAGCGGTGAACCTTCCTATGAGTGACCGGCCTACAAAAACTACCCCAAGAGCACAGCGATGACTCATCAAAGAGGTCAGAAAAGAACCCAGAACAGCATCTAAAGAACTGCAGGCCTCACTTGTCTCAGTTAAGGTCAGGGTTCATGACTCAACCATAAGAAAGAGACGGGGCAAAAATGACATGCATGCATGGCAGAAAACCACTGCTGACCAAAAAGAACAGAGGCTTGTCTCACTTTTGCCAAAAAAACATCTTAATCCCTAAGTGTTGTGGGACAATTTTCTGTGGACTGACGAAACAAAATTTGGGGAGGTGTGCATCCTGTTACATCTGGTGTACAATTAACACAGCATTTCAGAAAAAGATCATGCCAACAGTCAAACATGGTGGTGGTAGTGTGATGGTCTGGGGCTGCTTTGCTGCTTCAGGACCTGGACAACTTGCTGTGATTGCAAAGAATCCTGAAGGAGAATGTGCGGCTATCAGTTTGTGACCTCCAGCTGAAGCGCACTTGGGTTCTGCAGCAGGACAATGATCCAAAACACACGAGCAAGTCCACCTCTGAATGGCTTAAAATAACAAAATGAAGGCTTTGGAGTGGTCTAGTCAAAGTCCGGACCTTAAAAAGGTGGTTCATGCTCGTAAACACTTCAATATGGCTGAACAATTCTGCAAAGAAGAGGGAGCCAAAATTCCTCCACAACAACGTGAATCATTGCCAGTTATCACAAACGCTTATTTGCATTTGTTGCTGCTAATAAGGGTGGCACGACCAGTTATTAATCTGAAACATTCACCTGAAAGTGTGACAAACATGCAAAAAAAAAAAATCAGGAAGGGGGCAAATGTACACAGATCATGAGAAATTGGATGAGGTTTTGGATTAAATTTACAGGAGGTCAGTTTTTAAGAAAAAATTTGATTTATTGTGCAATATTTACAGAAGACATGTATAAACTGCCAATAGAAAAGCCTAACTTTTAAGGACAGGCAACAGAGCAACCAGTTTTGAATTAAATACTTCACCTTTAACATTCTCCTCACCTTCAGTATGATGGGGTTGGAGCTCAAAGTGTGGCACAAATAAATAAAAATACTTACTAAGGTGGGAAATGTGTTTTGTGATATGTAAATATGTAACAAACTCTGGACAACAAAAAAGGGTTTCTTGATTTTAAAAAACTCAAACTATGTTTATTTGGCACCAGTCTTGTGGAAAAATTCTCTAAATGTCATGCAATATATCAAAGGGACAATAACAAGTTACAACTAAAGAAAATAGTGAGCTAATATATTTTGACTCAGCACCATGTCATTAGGAATACCTACAATGCCCTATACATTATTAACACCACTGTTGAACACTGAATACAACCATTAGACAAGCATAAATCATATGGAAAAGACAAATTTGTATTTTTATGATCCTTCACAAGCTAGATCCAGCCAATGCCACAGCCATCCGTGCCCCAGAGTTCCGGAAGCATTCAGCATTCTGAACATGGCTACTCAGATTAGCAACATGCTAACGTTCATTTTGAGGTGGGGGCTTCTGTGTTTGCATCAATATTGCCTGGGGTATGAATGCTGTGCTGGTCTCTAGTTAGTGCTCACCACTGCTGGACCATGGGATTTCACCACCATGCTCATACTGTCACTGTGTACATCTTACCCAGCTCTAACGCTAACAACGCACTGGCCAAACTTTACAGAGCCATCAGCAAGCTCCAAACCTCACACCCAGCTGGACTGTGCATTGTCACCGGAGATGTGGACTTTGCAATGAAAGGGGACGAACATGCTGGACTGCTGGACTTTAGAGAAACATCGCTGGTGCTTCCCATGTCGAGCACCTCAGCTACTCGGACATCATCTCTGTTATGCAGGTCCCAGCATACAGACAGCATTCTCTCTAGCTGCGTCACGGCTTGGTACGGCAATTGTTCTGTTTTGGATCGCAAGACCCTACAGAGGACAACTGAGATGATCATAGGCGTCTCTCCCCCTCTGCCACACATATTTACACCACATGCTGCATCTGCAAAGCCACCAGCACTGTGGATGACCCCACTCATTCCTCACATTCTCTTCTCCCTCCCGTCTTATGGCAAGTGGTGCTGTAGCATCCTCAGCCAGAATGGAAAACAGTTTCCTCCCTCCGGCCATCAGACCCTCAATCAGAACTGAAACATGCACTGTACCCATACACACATACCCCTGAACTGAACTTCTTACTCTCCTAATACAATTCATAAACACTGTTCTGCCTTAAATAAATATCTTACACCACAACTGCCCTTGTAAATATTTTATCACATACTGCACTTTGTCTGCTGCTATTATCTGCACAATAATTATTTATTGCTGGCTATCTCTATTCTGCATTTTTGCACACCTAACAACTCCACTGCTAGAATAGAGTATCTGTCATATTGTAATTAAAGTATTGACTGAACCAAATGTTGTCTTGTCCTGTTCTTTTTTTGCTACTTACACACTCTCTCTTGCTCTCCTGTGTATTTTGTCCTGTCTGCACTTACGCAGTAGTGTCGTGTTCTGTTTTTGGTCTTACGTTGCACCATGGTATAGCTGAAATGACAATGAAACCTACTTGACTTGACTAGACATATAGCTCAGGGCTATCAGGTCATAGTAAAGCCTGAGCTGTGTATTGCAACAGCCTATGCTCATGTTTAAGCGAAAGTTTACTGAGTGCTCTCAAACACCCCACTGAGCTGAAAAGAGCCATACACACCCGTACCCCCCACTGATCAAGCAATAAATAAGCTGAATCCAGTCAACCTTCATGAAGACCCCAGCATGATAAGAGCAAGATAAGCTGAAGCCAGCAGGGAGCCAGATTAGAGGAGCAGGCAGGCCAGGGAGTCACAGTACGAATTAGATCATTCCACCTACTTATCACATTTTTAGCCTTATTTTTCATTTTGAGTTTTTTGACAATGTTAGTGACATTATCAAAGCTAACAGCATTAGCAGCACAGAACACTGACTACCTAGCCTAGCCCAGTTATACCTAACAGCTGGAACACAAGTGATTTAAAAGAAAAGAAAATTAAGTTCTTAGCAGAAGTTCAGCCCGATTGGAACTGCTAAAGTACTTCAAATATTTTTTTACACAATGTTTTCAGAGTTCATGTTTTTACATCTCCTGTGAAGTTACCATTTTTAGATTTTTACTGTTTTTGAGAAGTTTCTCTTTGTGGTAAAAGCAGAGCATTGCACTGCTAAATGGCAAAAACTGATTGTACTGATTTACCACTATTTTAGCACTGACATAACATAAAACTTAGAAGACACGTGCAGACATGTAAAGTTTCTTCTTTAAAGTACTCTGGAGGACTATTTCTAATTAGTCAAATATTTTTGAAAAAATCAGAAGAATTCCTCCGAGATTCCGTAGATGGGCTGATGAAAATTCTCCTTTGACCATGTTTTTTCTTCACCGTTTGGCAGGTCATCTGAGGTGCCATTAAAAAGCAATTTCTGGAAAATCCAGAAAAGATTATGGAGGACATATCAACACTTGTGGATGGGAACCACAGGAGATTGGAGGTACAGAGCCGTGTGATGGGCACAAATACAGATCAAAGGTATTACGGATCCACACGAACACTGCGGTGGTTCCGCAAATAAAAATACTCCTTACCAGAGAGTAGTTCACCAATATGTGTTTGATGTCTGAAGTTTGCTTCTTTAGTTTTGCACTGGAGCTGTATAAAGCTAAACAGTGATGAAAGCTTATGCACCACCAATCCAGCATCATGACAAATGGACTAAAGTGCACTGCAGGGCTACGGACATCTAGATCTTTCTCAAACCCTGATTTTGTCCCATATATGGATAATGGTATGTCAAACCATGACACCACATAGGCAAGTCTACTTAAGATCACGTAACAGTTCGACACAGGTAAGTGTGTGATGGATTGAGGTCAGTCAAATAACTATACGGTCAAAACCCACACTGTTGGTTTAAACAAATGCATGCAGCTGAGTGAACCTAGGTTAGCTGGGTCATTTCAACTAAATATTGCGGGCTGTCAGATTTACGTAGCGATTGCTTGGTTACTGCTAAACAAAACTCAACCTCTTTCTCCTCTATTTATATATTGCTTGTTCTCTGACCCACTATAGACAGCATCCTGCATAGTTGCATCATGGCTTAGAGTCGGGAATTGCTCGGCTTTGCATCACAAGACCCTACAGAGGATAGTGAAGAGAGCTGAAAGATCATCTGAGGTCTGTCTCCCCCGTCGCAGATATTTATACCACAGCATTGCATCGGCAACGCCTCTACCATTGTTGATGACCCCACTCGCCCCTCCACACCCTCTTCTCCCTCCTGTCTGGCAAAAGGTTTCATAACATATGGACCTTCACTTCCAGAACAGGAAATATTCTCCTCCCTCAGGCCATCAGACTCATGAACTGAATCATAAACTGTATCCACACGCAAACACTTCTAAACTACTAACTTCTCCTAAACACAATAAATACACTGAATTGTTCTGCCATAAACAAAAACTTACACCCCTAAATTCTGTTTATTATATAAGGCACTGTTCTGTTCCTGTGCTGGCTGTTTTTGCTCAATTATTTATCTACCTCAGTCTGCATTTTGCACACGTAAGGACTGCTGCTAGAACCCTATCATAGTATCATCATATCATACTGTATTCATTCATAGTAGTTCCTGCTTCTGTCAGGCCAAATGACAAACCAAGTAGTTCCTGCTTCTATGGCCAAAATGACAAACCAAGTTGACTTTGTGCTCTCCAGCCCCCACGGCCTATCTTATTTTAACACTCCTTGGTTAACAGCTTGTTTTTGTTCTATGCACTATGACTGCTTAGCGAGCGACCGCACACCCCGCATCTAGGCCGCATTATGTTAAATGCTGGAGTTGTACTAGAACAGTTATTTAGTATTTACACAAATCACTTCTGTAGGAGATACTTGAACTCATGTGTCAAGTGTAGCAGAAGCTACTTACCACAGACCAGCAGCAGCCAACAAAGAATATTGTCACTAGTTTATGACCCCACGTTTGGAAAACTCATCCCAGACTATGAGACGTCCAGGATTTCGTTTTGGACTATCCTCTTTAAAGTTCATGGATTTACAGCAAAGGCAAAAAAATAACACACCCCAGCTTGTACCTGTTACACAATTTATGTGCAATTCAGTTTACATGATGTTGCACAACATCAACTTTATCTGGTCCATTTTTTCCCCAAATTGTAAAGCGAACAGTTTGATGACTGAGTTTCCACAATTTCCACCTTATTCTTACTGCCAGGTGGAAAAAAACCAAAAAAAAACACAAAAAAAAAACATTAGCAGCAAGGTGAAATAGTAAACACTGTCTGGAATTTCATTTTCACCACAATGGAAAACCCTGACTTTAGTTTTGCCATCAAGGCAAAGACTAAATTTTACACAAATCACAAACTTAATTTTGAAAACTTTTATATTTAGACATTCACAGTCACGTTAGTCACATTAATTGGAAAGTATAACATTGTCCGGCCTTTAAAACATGCCTTGATCAAGAAAAGAAAATGCTATTTAAAAAAAAAAAAACTTCTCCTGATAACTATGGTTGGAGTTAAATAGTCAGAACTATCTTCACAGATAGCCTAGCCCACTTTAAGATAACTTTCACCTTACAGCTCTGAATAGCTGAGGAGAATGCAGACTATTGACAAACCATCAACCCTCTCACCAAACTCCCAGCTTCTGAGGGCCACATGCACAGGCAAATGCACGAGGAACTGGGGAAGGGCCGAGAGGTTGGGGGTTGGTGGACGCATGCAGGAGAAATGGACTGGCTGGTCAGTAGCCCACATGAAAAGTACCATCCACTGGATAATGCAATGAAAACTAGTTAGACTTCAGTCTCATTTTCTCAATTGCTTCGGAAACATACCAATAATTTTTACATGCAATTATAGTAAAGCCTCGTGTTCAAATTCTCATTTTTAAACTCGTTTTTAACTAAACTCCGTGTCAAAATGGGGGCATTTAGGACATGAGTTAGCTGTGGAAAAAATATTAAAACAGATGAGTTAGATGGGTGTAAAATCGTGAAACCTGATTAGCAACCAACAAAAGGTACTAGACAGTTTAGTCGGGGGACAAAAAAATTCAAGCTTCTTAATTCATGTTTAACCTGCCAAGAAAATTACACAGAACCCCATAAGGCTATTTTTTAAAATAAAAGATAAAACAAAGAATTGTCTCTAAAGAGACAGGTGTTGGGCACTTAACTCTTGTAAAATCACGTAAAAACTGTTTAAATACATACCCTGTTTAAGGAAAACTTTGCAAACAACAAGATTTCTAAGACATTCAAAGACTGAGGTAGTACAGACAGAGAAAGAAATAACAGTGCAAGCTATTCAGTGCAAGGTCTTTGGTCATTCTGCCCTACATTCATTTGTCCCAGTTAGTCATACAGAGGTGGTTAGTTTTAGAACTGGATAGGTTTTGGAATTGAATTCCTGACATATATCCTTTGAAATCTGGCATGTAAAATGTATGAAATGACTGTTGTTAGGGGAACTGGGCCATACTGTGTCCCATCCTGGTGTGAATCCTTTCAAAGGAAACAGTTCATTAGCATTAGCACTGCGAATACCTGCCAAGTGGAGGCCCATTCTGCAAGGCATACTGATTTGGATGAGGATGTACAGTCTGATTTGCAGTACCAAGGACGTCAAACACACTTTTATTGGGCGGAACCGACTGCAACATGCTGTCCAAGTCCATTAAAAGGGGCGGAGCTTGTAATGAGACGCGTCCGCTCGGCAGGAGAGGCCAGTAAGAATGGCTGCTAAAGTGATTAGGCGCGACGTGAGGGCCACCATAGCCATAGAATGGAATACCTCCAAGGGGCAAGAATGGATTCCCATTAAATCGCATGCTAGGGGGTGCAACTGCATTGGGTGGGGTGTATTTAGCATAAGATGTTGGTAACTCCCAGGGAGGTGCAGAGCCACGTTTCACGGTTTTGTTTGGTGGCGGGCAAGAGTCATCATATCCGTCTGAGTTCGGCTCTCCGTCACTTCCTCGTTTTCCAACTCGGGAGAATCCTCTCCAATCCTCATCCGATGAGGAGGAAGCAGGACTGGCAGAGCTAGCTGACGCGCTACGATTGGACGAGGAGTAGTGTGGACGGAACGGAGACGCAGGCCGGCCGTGAGGGGGGAGTTCTAAGCCCCAGGTGTCTCTAACCCTAATCCCCTCTCCAGTTGTGCTAGGAGGCCTAAAGCTATGGAGGAGGGAATCGATAGCAAAAGAAGAGTCCAGTTTAGGGCGATAAGGGTCTTCTGGAGGAGGAGGGGAGGGTCGAGTTGGAACATGAGGTAGCGGAGGTTCAGGTTGGAGCGTTTCAGCTTTGTGAGTATGAGGGTGTCCTTGGAGGATGTAGGGGGCAAGATCTTGGGCAAAAATGGTCTCATCCTGACGGGATACAGCAGTGTTTTGACGCTTTAGCAGCTCCAGCGGAACCCTACTAACTTCCACGGCCCAGAAGTTCCCTTTACCCTGAGGCTTTCCAGGATCTTTCAGCACCTGGAAAGAAAGGGGGACAGGGACAAAAATGCAATGGGGCAGACAGTAAGTGTCAGTTGGTAAAGCTGGTTGAAAAGATAAGATACCCAAAACAAACACGTGCCTCAGAAGCGCCCAGCCAATCAGTTTTATTTTAACCTGTAAAAGCGACCAAAGTGTTTCAGATCATTCGGCTAAAACGCAAAGTTTAACACACCTTGACAAAGCAGTCATATGAAGACAAGTTGTGTCGGACCGAGTCTCTCCACCCTTTATAGTTGCCTTTGAAGAAGGGAAAGAGAGTACTGATTTCCTTCAGAATCTGATGAGGGAGAAAAAAAAAAGACATCAAAACAAAATTATCAAAAGTACTAGACAGAAAAATTCCCACATGCCCCAGCACTTTAAACAAGGCAGGCAAAGTAAAGACAACTAGTATGACTCTTACATTAGCAAAATGATTCCTGTTTCAGTGGGAGACTGGTACAACCAATAATTTGAATCATTTTAAGACTAAACACCCAATTTGGATCTCGCTTTCAAAGTTACCACCTCATCGTGGATTCTAGGCGATAACAGTGTTTTGAAGGTTTGGAAAGGGAGGGTGTTCTTTTCCCCAATTTAAGGGTCTAATTTTTTTTTTATTTAAAAGAACCCACACACCAGAAATAAAGTACTTGTCATAATACTGTATTCACTCAGACTTGTACTAGCTATTGTTGACTGCATTAATGTCTTGTCCAGTTGTTTCGTTGCTCATGTTTTTCTTGCACTCCTCTGTACTTATGTAGCTTTGTGGTCCGTTTCTGTTCTGGTGTTGTACTATAGTCGAGGAGGAACGTTCTTTTCACTGTGTTAAAGATGTAGTGTCCATTTGTCATATGTGAACAACACTGCAAACATTCACTCAAGTGAAGTAGCGGGCACCACTGCCTGGGGAGCAGTGTGTGGGAACGATACCTTGCTCAATGGTGACTCAGTGGTGCCACTAGCAGTCCTGGGACTCGAAAAAAATGGGGCAGCTTCCAAACCACTAGGCCACGAGCTGTGTACTACTTGACTACCAACACTACCACTAATTAAACTGCTTGACATGCCAAATTATACTAATGAGCACCAGTATTTGCTCTTCTCCCCATTCTTCATTCTTATCAGTCTTTTCACAGCTGATCGCCTTCAACTCCGGTTACACTGCCCCAAACTGATGAAAAAACTGGCACCAATTAAATTAAAACGAGGGGGAAAAATCATCACCACTCCATGAAACTAATTTTTCTGAATTAACGAAAACGCCTGCACACGATTGTACCGGCCAGCAGAATGACCCACAAAGTCCAAAAACTTGGTTCTTTACAACTTTCACTTACACCGGAACTCCAGGACAGAGTCAAACGTTAACGACCGACAGAAACCATTAAAATAATTTCAAATGTCACTTTAGTTCATGTTTTCATGTAGTGCAAAGTGTATTCATGTCGATTGTTATATGAATCATTTAATAGTCCATACGTTTGGATAGATTTGTTCAAAATGAAAACGTTTAGTTGAAATTTTTTTCATGTACACTGTAACAAGTTCATAAAGTTGGTTCTTAAAATAAAAAACAAAACCTCGGAACGACCGAGAGAAACCGTTTATGCTTAATTCGCAAGTTTCTCAAATTAATGCCACTTTAGTTACAACTGAAAAGTGTTTCTGTATATGTATCACCTAAAAGCCCACACATTTGGTTGTTTAAGTAAAACAAACAGGTACCTCGGACAACGTGAGCTTCTTTTCAGGTGAGTTCTGGATGACCATGGCGATCATGGCGAGGTAGGAGTAGGGCGGTTTGGGGTACCGCTGGTAGTTTTTCTTCTTCCCGGCGCTGCTGGTCGAGGTTTGGTCCCAGGTGTCCGGCTGCCTGTCCCCCTGCCCTGGGTAGAGGGTTCCCGGGGCGTTGTGGGGCTGCGGAGGGGGCTCCTTCTCCATCAGCGTAGTGGATGGAGAGGCCCGGGGCAGGGCTCCTGCCTCCAGTCCTCCTCTGTGGCTGCGCCTCGACTGGGCATGGCTGAAGTCAAGGTGAGGGTCTCCTGGGGCTCCTGGCAGGCAGACCCCCGGGACCGCCCGGAGCTTTGTCATGCTGATTAGCCCCGACAAGGAGTCGATCCTTAAGCCCCAGGCAGACCTCTGGCTCCAGGTCCGTCTCTGTTTGAGGAGTAAACAATTAACAGTTTCATGTAAAGTCCCGCTGGGGTGATGGAGCAGGAGAATGGTGGGCCATCGGTGCTTCTGGAGAGAGTGATCACTATTAAAGAGCGGAGGGGGTTTGTGTGGGGCTGTGGGGGGTGTGTGTGAGAAAATAACCAGTGCCTAGAGAAGAAAGTCTTCCCAGTTTCTGAAACTCATTTTGAAATGATCAGTGTTCCTGTAGGCTTCCAGAAATGGCTTTAGTTTAATGCATTTATTTGATACACACTACACACAAACTATGTTTCTATGTGCTTGAAGTTTTTCCATAGTCAATCTGCAATTTACAGAATATCAGCCTTTTTATGGCCTTGATACTTATTACAAGATAACACCAGCTATGATTAGGCAAGAGCATATTTTCAATAAGAAACAATTTCAAAGAAAATCAGATTTATACAATATAACTTAGGATTTATGGCAGTGATTTTTCTTCGATCTTCAGCTCTTGATCTACTTTATACGGTAACAATTAGAAATCTTTAATTAACCTGTAAATAAATACAAATCTTTGATAGGTTTCCCTTTTTAAATTTTAGTTCATGTAAAAAATAAATAAATAAACAAACAGGGGACATGAAGACATAACCCCCACCCCCCTCGAGGCCTACCACCCCACCTGGCTCCCCTGAGCTGGGGGAGTCTGCTTATAGTAAGCACAGATAAGTATCGAGATGTATGAAAGTCACACCAGCAGAAGACACATCGGCTCCTGGAGGGGGGAGGGCAACAGCTGAAAACTGTGGGGGCAAAACTGAGTGAGACCGAAACTCTTTTTGACAGGATGGGGAGTTGCCCTGTAGAAAAAAAAAATACAGGACAGCAGTACTGTTACACTGGTCCTTTTTGCATTCAATAAACAAAAGAGCAATATACATACACTAGTGCTGCTAATAAACATGCTCAGACCCCACATCCAGAGATTACCACTTCAGTCCTGAAAAAACCCACTTCCACCTCAAATCACTGTAATGAATCAAACAGACTGATTGGAGGTATATTAGGCAGTTTGTATTTTCCCAGTATAGCCTCCCCCCCACACACACACCATATAAAACGTATATACATGTATACACACATACATATATACATATATACACACATATACATATATACATACACACACATATATACACACACATTATGTATATGTATATGTATATATATATATATACACATACATACATATACATATATATACACATATACATATACACACACATACATTGTATATATATATATATATATATATATATATATATATATATACACACACACATAC
>JBBPCX010000114.1:29157595-29205029 GCA_037974365.1 Hydrocynus forskahlii | reverse complement strand
GGAAGTACGTGTGGAAGCGCGCAAACGTCAAACAACAACAAACACAAGAAACATGGAGGAAGTCGCTGACTATCAGGAACACTGATGCGCTGCTGAGCCCAAACAGATGCGCCAATGTGCGATAGCCCGCGCCACCAGAGAGCAACCCCGAGCCGCATCTGCAAAGGGATGGCCCGGCGACATGTCGTGTCGTTGTAAGAGAGGAATGTGGACAAACGTTGACACAGCAAATCGAAAGTTGGCTTGCTCGTTCTAAAATTTCGGACCCTCTGCTCCTCGCTAAAGCCCGCCACAATTTTCCCCAACCAATCCTGAGTTCTCTCACGCACCCAGACGTTCCTCTGAATGGTCGAGGCCATAATAACCGAAGCAGATGTGCAGACTGCACTCTTCCTTCTTCTCCGCCTCAAAATCATGGTGGTATTTGGCGAATTTTGCAGATATCGCAGAGCTAGCATTAAGCATATTTCGCATTCGTCCATCTTGGCTACTGTGTGGTGTAACAACTCCCCTTTGCTATAGCAAGTGTAAACAAGCGAATCGATATGGGTCACAATTTAAAAAAACATGAAGTAATGTAAACAGAAGGTCAAAAAAATCGGATATAGGCAACAAATCAGAATTGAGCATCAAGACCTGCAGTGTAAGCGAGGCCTAAGTGATAAAATTAGCGAAGTTGGACAGTTTTGACATCCATAGGATTTAAATAACTGAGAGGCCTATGAAAACAGCTAATAAACTTTTTTCTTAGGTTCTTTTTCTCTTTTGCTCCTTATTTGTCCTGAGGGGTTAGGAGAAACAAGTCATACGTCAATAATCTCCGAATAAGAAGATTTCTGATGAGACAAAGAAATGACTGTTGGGAGCTGGGAAATTTCCCTCTGGGTAGCTTCTTGACTAAATGAAGTTGCACACGGGTCACAGCCACCAGCTCCTTCACACTTTTTAACCACAGAACAGTGTGTAGCACTGTTGCTATAGCTGTTCATGGTAGGTGAGTTAGCCAGCTTTCATATCTATGTGTTTATTACAGACCAGTGTACACTTTAGGTTTGTAAGTATTTGGGTGGTAGTAACCTAGTAGGTAAAACACTTGCCTGTGAACCTGATGACCACAAAGTTGCAGGTTCAAACGCCCCACTTTCTACCATTGTGTCCTTGAGCAACACACTTCACCCTCAGTTGCTCCAGGTGGACTGTCCCTGTAACTAATGATTGTAAGTTGCTCTGGACAAGAGCGTCAGCCAGATGCCCCCTTTATATAATTCATTTATTTGTATAATTTCTGTTTGCAATTTGCAAGTTATCTCGCTTGCAAACAGTGCCAAGATGGATTACATTGTTCCTCGCCAATCTTCCATACCAGTCTCAGTCACACCCATTTCGCAACGTGATGTAAACTGCCGGGTGTGAGTCCGGCTTGAGGGTGCTGGATTCACAATGCAGTACAAGAGAACCGGGCCTTACTCTATGAAGGGTGTAAACCATACATGAAAAAAGAAACCCCAAGTCTTCAGCGTGCAGTCTAGTTTGGTCATATATGGTTCTGCATCATCGTCCACTGAGACACAGCTTCGTGCATGATTAAAATCTCTGAATTAGGGCCTCATGTTTGTGAGGAATTTCTCCCACTGCACAGCCAAAAGTAATTTTTCTTATAGAGTATAGTTGCACCTGAGCTGGAATGGTGGACTGGAATGTTCCACAAGAAAGCATTAATGCCATTCCCAGGCCAGATTTACAAAACTTGGGAAGAGCTGAAGAACTAAACCACATCTACAAAGCCTAAAGAGCCATCTTTCCACAAATCAGATCTCTATGAACTCATTGTTGCCCCTTTAATAGATATTTAATGATATTGGCATCACACCCAGAATTCATTTACTGAGAGAGTCATTGGACATCATTTGAAAAAAATTCTAGGGTGTGCTATAGTTGGAAAACACTAAAATGTGCAAAGGATCCAAGACCAGGGTTGAGGCCTTGACTTGAATTAACTTGTCTATAGTTTGATTCAAGGGAAAATGTGGATTGTCTGGGCATCTGATTTACAGCTTCAATGACTATGACACAAAGTGAACTGGCTAAATTTAAGGACCCATCCTAAATTATAACACTGGAAGTCATTTTGCAAAAGCAATGATAATGACTAAATAAATAAAGACCCGGACAAATGACTAAATAAAGACCTGGACAATCAGAATCCAGGTCCGATTTGGGGCTTGATGGGGGAGTGGGGTTCGGGGGGCTGTTGGGGCTTGACAATCATATGCACCCTGAAAGAGAACCATACTTTTTCTTAACCTTGATGTTAGTTAAACATCCCATCCCGTTGGTCCTTTAGAGAACTATTTGCTTTCTGACAGCCAGGAACAGCATGACATTTAACTGAACTAGAATATGATTTGAATAAAATTTGTATTATATCCTTTAAACTGGGCCTACACTTAATATGCAATTGCATCATGTACTCCAATATGTAACATCCCATGTGAAATTTGTATTTTGTACTTATTTTTCTGAAACATTCTGCCACTTCAAATGAGCACCAAAACTGCATAAAACTGAACAAATGGCCAGAGATGAGTCAATTAAATTGGCATTTGCGGAATCCTAATGCACGTCAGCAGTACTGTGGGGTAGCAATGTCAAAAAATGATGGACACTAAGTAGCATATAATAGACCATATTCAGATTCCAGTACAAGTGTGTCACAGTAAGGGAATGTGTGCTTCATTGTCCATGCATATATAAAATGCGACGAATTTCAGGCATACAAAGACTTTATTTGTCATAATGCAGTGAAACATGTAACTCACGCAAGCCTATTTTTGGGTGAATATATCATTGCAATATATTTGGGCCAGACAGAGGGCACCATGAGGCCAGAATTGTGTGTGTGTGTGTGTGTGTGTGTGTAAGGACTAATGGCAAACCCTAATGAAAGTGTGCCACTTTACAAATGGGTCGCTCTATACAAAATGCTATTAGCCTATATTGCGGTGTGGCTGGGCTGAGATACAGTGAGTAATGGCTAAAAATGGTAGCTGGAATGTGTAGAAATCAATGCTACTTTTCTTCATTGATTCCATTAAAAGTTTTTTTCGGAGAGATTGATTACACTGAAAGGTCGTCTCTCCAGGCCGGATTACACACACCGTACAGATTACACGCCATCATCTGAGGGCTTTTTTCTCCTTGACCACATTTAGTTTCATATTTTATTTCATCACATGACTGTATAATGGCATTCATCATGCTCAGTAGAGCACCGAAAAAGCATCTAATATGTTTTTTTTGCCCAATTTTCCAACTCGTGTAGACTATAAAGCCTGCAAGTGGGCTTTTTCTGCACTATTTTCAAGCTTTTTGTAAATGGTGTGGATTTTCTCATCACTTTTAACCGAATCATGTGCTCTGCATTTACACAGGCCAGCTCAAGTTCTGTCTTTTTGTCGAACATATCTGCTAAGACAAAGGAAACATGGAGAGATAACAGAAGGCCATTTAAAGCTGCAGCGATCAGTCTTCAGGGATTAATTTAATGAACTATGTTAAATTGAATTACTGTTGATAGCAGAAGATTATAAGCCTTAGCAAGCCAGCGCAATGTGAAACAAGACCAAAAAAAAATAACTAAGAGAAGAGGGCTTTCCACTACTTTTTACTGCAGAGGCATGATTCACCCCAATTTTCCCCCACGGAAAAAGAAGTAGATCCCAAATACATTAATGAAATACATTTAATTCATTATGAAATAATGAATAAAAATGAATAATTCATTAATGAAACACATTTCATTAATACATGTGAATGAATGAAGGTGGCAGCCAATGAAGGTCGCAGCAGCCTCTCTGGCTCCCACACTTTGATGCACAAGTGTAGTTTTCAGTTGATTTTCACACCAGAACTTCGCTCACATGTGTATCAGAACAACTGATAAACATGTCTACGACCACCAGACCCTGCTTCAGCATTCTACATGAAACTTACCTTGAGGACGGACCGCTGAAAAAGATCTGCGACCTCGACTTTCTAGGGGGCTCTGACCCTTAGACCGCTGCAACCACTGTGCGTGAAAAAGGAGAAGAGCGGCAAGCAAGTGGGGGTCCATGCTAAGTTAAAAGCTAATGCTAGCCAGCCAGTGGTCCCATCCATCCTGCTCGCCAATGTTTGCTCCCAGGACAATAACCTTGACTACATCCGACTTCGGCAAACAACCCACTGTGAGTTCAGAGACTGCTGAGTTTTTGTTTTTACAGTGATATGACTCAGCGATAGCGTTCCGGAAATGGCTATGCAGATTAGCAACATGCTATCATTCAGTTGTGACAATGTCGTGGGGAGTGGAAAAACTTGGGGTGGCGGGCTTTGTGTTCACATCAACACTGTCTGGTGTGTGAATGCTGGGCTGGTCTCTAGTTACTGCTCAGCACTGCTGAAGTTTGTGACTGTTGGATTTGGATAACTATATTATTTTCCATGTGAATTCAGCATCATGCTCATAGTTGTGGTGTACATCCCACCCTGCACTAATGCACTGGTTGAACTTTACAGAGCCATCATCGAGCTCCAAAACTCACACCCAGGTGGACGGTTTACTGAACCGGAGATTTCAAACATGCAAATCTAAATTCCATCAGTATATGGACTTTCCAATGAGGGGAGCAAACATGCTAGACTGTGGTCACAAAAACATTGCTGGCGCATACCAATCTGAGCCCCGTCCCCACCTTGGCTACTACTATCACATGTCTGTCATGCTGATACCATCATCAGACATGGCAAGTCCTCTCTGAAGCAGACAAAAATCTGGCCCCCAGGTGCCATCTCTGCTCTTCAGGACTGTTTTGAGCACACTGACTGGGCCATGTTTAGGGAAGCTGCGACCTATGGTGACTCTACCAACCTGGAGGAGTACACAGCATCAGTGATTGGTTACATCAGCAAGTACATCAATGTCGTTACTCTGTCTAATATGATCACCAAAACCCCCAACTGAAGCCATGGATGACTGTGGAGGTGCATGTGCTGCAGATCAGGTAATAAGACTGTAGCAAGGCATCCAGGCCATTGCCGTCTACCGGACATCTCCACCTGCCCATAATGGTGAGCCCTCCCTTCCAGATATGCTCAATCACTTCTACTCACACAAAATGACATGGCAGCAAGGAAGATCACCCTGCTCCCCAACAACCAGCTTCCCGCTCTGATCCTGACTGATGTGAGGAAAACTCTGCTTAGAGTCAACCCACAGAAGGCTGCCAGACCAGACTACATTCCGAGTTGTGTGCTCAGAGGTTATGCCAAGCAGCTGGCAAATGTTCTCACAGGCATCTTCAATATCTTTGTGAGCACCAATGTTGTTCCAGTGTGCTTCAAAGCCACCACCATCATCCCATGCCAAAGAAGTCATCAGTGTCCTGCCTCAGTTACTATCATCCTGTCACACTCACTCACATCATCATCATGAAGTGCTTTGAGTGGCTCATCACGAGGCACGCATAATCAGAGTTTCCCTCTTATTGGACTCCACGAGTCTGCGTATTGTCCCAAGCACTCTATGGATGATGCATCACCACTGCACTTCACCTGGCCATCACCCACCTGGACAATAAGGACACTTACATGAGAATGATATTTCTAGATTTCAGTTCTACTCTACTCAGAACATCACTGGCTCCTCAGTGGAGATTGTCCAGAGCACCAAGATCACGGTGAACCTCATGTGGACCCTCAACACCACCTCCATCACCAAGAAGGCCCAGCAGCATCTCTACTGTCTGTGGGGATTGATAAGAGCCACTTCTCCGCCAGTCCTCACCATGCTCAACAGAGAGACTGTAGAGAATATTCTCTGTAGCTGCATCGCAGATTAGTTTGGGAATTGTTCCATTTTTGGACCCTACACAGGATAGTAAGGAACGATGAGAGGATCATCAGGCTCTCTTACCCCACTGTCACGCATATTTACATCACATGCTGCATCTGCAAAGCCACCACACACCCCTCACACACCCTCTTCTCCCTCAACCCGTCTGGCAAAAGGTTCCGTAGCATATGGGTCTCCACTGCCAGAACAGGAAACAATTCCTTCCCTCAGGCCATCAGGCTCCTCAGTCACAATTGAATCATAAACTGTACCCCCACACACACACACACAAACACATTCCTGAAGTGCACTTCTTCCTCTCCTAAGACAACACACTGCACATTCTCTGTACTGCTGCTGCTATCATTTGCACAATTTATATTTACTGAAGTTTACCTCTATGCTGCATTTTTGCACACATTTTTGTCTGTTACTTTATTGCTCATGTTTTCCATGCATTCTCTCTTCTGCTCTCTTGTCACCCTGTCTGCACTTATACAGTCTTGTGGTGTTTCTGTTTTTGTTCTTGTGTTGCACCATGGTCCTGGAGGAACGTTGTATCATTTCACCGTGTCCTGTGGATGAAGTGAAACCTGCTTGACATGACTTGACTTGAAAATGTATAATGCATTTATTATTATACTTAAAATAATGTTTGGAATACATTTTAGAATGAAACAATATATTTGTACATGTACAATGTAAATTTCTACATGTATGTCACATTTAAAATAGGTTAGTGGTTAAAATATATTTTGCCATTAAGATTAAGATTATATGTTAATCATTTCCTTTTATTTTTGGTTTGTAGTTATTTTTATTTAATGCAGTTATCTATTATTCTAGAATTTGATCAGATATCTGATTACTTTCATAGTGTATGTTCTTTTATCACTGAAAACAATTTTATTTTAAATGCAATTTCTCATTTAGAATAAAATCATGCTAGGAAAAATAGTCTTAGACAGCCTAGGTATTTAGCATTTTTTGCTTTCATTACACATCAAAATCACATCGTGAATGTAAGACGATTTGAGAGGCTTTGGGTGACTTGTTAAAGTGATAAATAATCTAGTATGCACAATTTACTCCATGCTGTAAATGTAGTTGATCAGTCTGGATATGTTTTTATCTAAGTTTGCTTTTTTATTTTGCGCTAAAAACTAACCTGTGACAAATAGCTTGTCTGAAACCACATAAGCAAGTTGAGACCCATTATACCACAGTTAGTTCCAACCTTACAATGTGATCGGCTGTAAGGGAGTCCAAGAGTGTACACTGGCTCAATTCATGTACTCACATACTACAGCAGTGCAAATGCATCCATTTCACCAAGACGCATTCAACAACCAAAACCCCTCCCAGTACTGTGATGTCACCTTGCTGTTCTGTTTATGGACAGAGGCATCTTTCATCTTTTCAGTTCATCATCAAGTTAAAGTTCTGTAAAGTTTTTTCTCCATCTCCCTATAATGTTTTATGCATGTGGTTTATGAAGGCGATGATACAGGAGGATAATTATTCTTAGCAGTCTCTTCTTGTAAACACTGTCTGTGTTGTGCAAAGTTGTGCTTTTCAGGCGATTAGTTCAGGCGATGAGCTGATTTGCATATTACTCAGCACATAGCAGTTATTTGTCCAGTCTCTGGTCATCTCTAAACTGGACTACTGCAACTCTCTACTGACTGAACTTCCACTAAAGGTAATGAGACCACTTCAGCTAATTCAAAATGCAGCTGCAAGGTTATTCTTTAATGTTCCTAAATTCTCACACACTACGCCTCTACTATGAAACCTTCACCAGCTCTCTGTGGCCGCTCGCATTAAGTTCAAAACCTTAACACTTGCCTTCAAGGCCAAGAACAGACTTGCACCTCCTTACTCATCAGCACTGATCAAGCAGCGTGTCACTTCTCGTCCTCTCAGAGCTTCAAGCACTGCTCGTCTTGAACCTCCGTTACTCAAAAGAAGTGGAAGACATGCATCAAGACTCTTCTCAGTCTTGGTCCTCAGTGGTGGAACGAACTCCGTCTTGCAATCAGATCTGCGGCGTCCCTCGATGTCTTCAAGCGTCGTTTGAAGACCCACCTCTTCAAGGAGCGACTTGGTGACTAACCAGTTCTCTCGCTTATCTCTTATACATCTTTTTCTTTATATTTACAAACCTTGGACTCTTACTCTCTTAACTATTTGTCCTTACTTGTGTATTAACCTCTGAGTTTTTTTTCTTTTGACAGAGTTTGTTAAGGTGTGTGACTTAGCTGGCAGTAATTTGGTTAAAAGCAGGTGTTGATTTGAGTATAGCTTTACAGGTATGAAGAACAGACATTGAGTACTTAAGCACTGATGTACGTCGCTCTGGATAAGAGCGTCTGCTAAATGCCGCAAACATAGTAGTTGTAGTTGTAGATGCAATTGACTGTCAAGAGTAAATGCATGTGGTTAAAATCTTATCAGGTTGCAACAGGGACACAAGACTCATGAAGTGAAAAAGTGTGAACAGGGCCAATCTCTCCCAATAATGGAACTCTGGCTCACTCAGGCTTTAAAAAATAACAGCCACCAAGTTCATTATAAGGAACAATTCTTCCAAAACAAACTACAATTACTAACATAGGCTGGTAGTAGCCTAGTGTGTAAAACACTTGCCTGTGTACCCGATGACTACAGAGTTGCAGGTTCAAACCCCCACTTTCTGCCATTGTGTCCTTGAGCAACCCTCAGTGTCTCCAGGGGGACTGTCCCTGTAACTAATGATTGTTGCTTTGGATAAGAGCATCAGCGAAATGCCCTGTTACCATTACATCTTGTGAGACACAAAGCGAATGACTAACCACTTGGTTAGAATAACCACTGTTAACCACAAGCTGAAGAGCACACTGATGTCCTGCTTAAATACTGCAGTTAATCGAACCAAAAACAGATGAGGAGAAACTAATCCACGAGATGGAGAAATGAATCCCAGTCATTTATAACAGCATTAGTGTTTTAGTTTCAGTTATTATTTTATATCGGATGTGTGTTTAAACATGTAAAATCTGTAACTAGCTGTTAAAAGGTACGAGTTCGATACATTTGTACTTTTCACTTGACAAGCAAGTCATATGTCATATTGAATATCAAAAACTGTTGCGTAATTGCAATAATACACTTGAGGTCGCACTGCCTCTTGTGTGTTACTGCATGAACATGGTTTGAGAGATGGTCTGTGATGCTATAATTGGAGGGGTGTAAGCTTACAGTCCTGTGCTACATTTCCTAATAGCTCCAGTGTGAAACTAAAGAAAAAAACTCCAGGCACCAAACACGCCTTAGCAGACCCACAGTTTTGGATAAAAGGGAACTTGTATAAATTTGATCTCTGTCATTTTATTACAGCACGGCAATAGGGTAAAAAAAATGATAGTGGGTTCCATGCTTCACTGGAGTACCATTCCAGTCCCTCTAATGCCAGGTGTCCTCTTCTCTTTCCCTAGTGACAAGGCCTCGGCTCAAATGCCTGTGTGATTATCCCTATGCTGAGCAGCGAAGCTTTCACTGCTCTTTAAGTCATTCTAGCTTGTAGGCAGCCCCTAGTCTGGTTGCTTCATTATTTCACAGTGTGCTGTGGGTGAGATTTGACACAGGTTCTAGATTACCATACATTCCCTCTAACTTCAGTCATAAAATATACATGCAGCACGGTACTGCTGGCTCCTGGCGAATCGACTCATGCTCATTACATGTCATGATGCAATGCCACTACGCTGCCCAAACTTTGGAACAGAGATGTTCCCGTTATTTCATCATTTTGTACCATGGAAGATTCATAATCTCAGCTTTGTTACACAATGGGAAGCGGAGACATGCCGAATCAGACAGAGGGAAGAATTTGTTCTTTAACATACACTCGCTTGTGGATTCCCTACTGTTTTGGTCCACCACTGATAGCTTCAGTCAGGTTTTATAGCTGGTTATAGTTCTATGAAGAGGTTTAAACATATATAATATCTACAGGTAGAACAGACGGTATTCTAAGCACGTATACAAATCTGGATAAACTGCTGCAATATTGATGGTAAGGTTCACATAAGACAACACACCCATATCAGAGGAATTGTCTACTATTTTTTAAAGCTGTCATATCTGTATCACATGATAAGTGTTGCCAACTCTCAAGCACTGGCCTTGAGACTCACCAAGGCCTTATTAAACTGATAAAAAGTTTCATAAATTTAGAACAGCAGTGAATTATAACTAGAGTAAAATGCATTTATTTTTATTATCTGTCAAGATGATTGGCTAGTGTATGCTTGGTGAGCATGCAGTTTGCTAGCTGATGCATGGTAAACCTGTGTTTGATGAACCTGCAAAGTATTTACAACTGAGCAACGTACAAGGAGTTGGAAACCCTTTATACCTTGGATTACCACAAACAATTTCAATGCATTTTTCCTGTACTTCAAACTTACTGGCTTTCTTTAACTCTCCTCAGGGGTCTATGTAATCCACAGTGGTAAGACAGAACTCCTACATATTTAAACAAACAGTTTAAAAACTAAGACTAATTTAAGGGTTCTTCCAAGAATACTGTGTGAAGGTTCTTTAACTTTGAAAAAGTTCTCATTTAAAAATTGTTGTTTAAAGAACAGTCTATTGAAAGGTTCTTTCAGAAAACAGAAGTATCGCGATGAAAACTGAGCTATGGAAAAAAGATACAAAATGTAACTGTGGATATGCTCCCCCAGGTTTCAGATAATCTTAATGAAAATATCCTGTCTCTGTATATAGTTACCACACACCTAAGTGAGCACGCACTTCTTTGATGTCAATTTGTGATCAACTTGCACCAAAAACCACAAGGTACATGATTATGATTACATACTACATTGTCAATTATGCATTTGTTAAGTGTATTTGTAGTGGAATTCTAACTGCACACAAATTGAAAAGATGTCAAATTCTGTCATGTTGTGATAATATATAAAAAGTTTGGTGTAGAGGGGGCCCTTAAAATATCGTCCCTAAGGGCTCCCTGCCTTGAAGAGAACTACTGGGACATGTTACTGCTGCCAAAGCTACTTATCCAGCACATCTGAGCGAAGCTTGCATGTTTGCATGGTGTATTTTTGCCACTGATCTTGTTAGAACTGACTTCTCAATGCCATATCATTTTAAAAGACAGCGTTAGATCCATTGATAAAGAAAAATAGCAAAGAAGGGCTGCAAGCAAGCCTTGTAATTAAAACAAACACAAACGCAAATTCGTTCTTACATTACACACATATTTGTAAAAATGTCCTCTGAGAAAATTACCATAAAAACAAGACGATGGAGTCCAAGCATTTTGACTTGTTGCTCAAGATCCATCTTAGCTCCCTATCACTAGCATTTTGGCAAACTTGCCAGCCTAATGATGTCCTACTAATGTTGTTTTTTGCACCTGTATAGAGCCCTTTGTGGTTTTAACATGTCTAGCCATTCTCCTCTTTCTTCTCTCATTAACTTGGTTCATTTGCTGCTAATGGCCTTTGTTTATCACAGCATTCTCTTAAAATCTAGAGACTTTTGTGCATCGGTATCCCAAGAAGGAACATAAGAAGCACCGTGTCCGCTACTGCCGGGGAAAATCAGCAGGACCTGTTGTGCATGATATATATTGAGTTATAGTCATGCAGTTCACGATTACTCGTCTGTTTGAAGGAAAAATCACATATCTCATGAAATGGCCTACAAGTGTGTGTTGTTGACAGATGTGGGGATTATATCTGTAGCTGTTACAGAGGTTGAGCTGTCTGGTGTAGTGATCGCCCAGCAATACACAGAGAGTGCAGTAAAGGAGGACCAAGGCTGTTCTATGTTTTAATATTATAGATGACACAGGAGTAAAATCTCACATGACACAACAGTAGTACATGGCAATCTTGAACAATTTGATGAAAAGTAAAAGAAGCCCAGGTTTTTGGGGATTGGAGAGGAGTGAACTAAGACGTGTAAGCAGCAAATAAGACAAAACTGCTGATCTGCCATCACACATACTAGTTAGAGGACTAGACATGTAACTTAAAGTGGCCCCTCATAGTTACACATGAACACACCACCGTACAGCACAGTGTGAACTTCTTTCTCTGTATTTAACCCATTCACCAAGTGAAGCACTGAGCAGCCGCCGGTACCTTGCTAATAGGTACACAATCTTCTGATCCCAGGGGCAACTTCCTAACCACCAGGCCACCAGCTGCCCTCTTTTATATCCCATTAAAATGAGTCTTGGAAGTTGAATATTGGAAAAACCTTTTTTCAATAAAACACTTAAGAAAGCAAACTCACTTAAAGCCTGAACAAAGAGGAGAAAGAGCATTTTTTTATTTCAGGTTGCTATAATCTAGAGTGTTAATATGAAGTTAACAGGGCCAGATCCTATCTATATCTACAGGAAATTATTTTGAGTTGGAGAAGCAGCAGCCTTTCATACTTCCTTAATGAATACATGAAGGCGGTACTGAATATTAATATATATTTTTAGTCCCAGAAAAGGTCCAATGCTATTAAAACGATCTAGCCACACCCCTGCCCCCGAGTAAAGGTTTAGTCCCACACCCATCCATTTCTTGTGACCCCCTTAGGAATACTGTCAATCCAATAGATGAATGGGAACATTTCTAGAGAGGTGAGTTTGATTCTTTTGCAGATTTTATGCATTGATTTGCATGTTAATGATGTTAGCGTGGAACAACCCGGAACTGCGACACCAGTTGTTATAACAGAACAAGGTCAATGAAGTGTTACTGGAACACTGCTGCCAAGCTGGTCCTGCTTTATTGAAGAGTTTGCAGTTATCACCATGCATTCATTTTTAAAAAAATGTATCTTACTGATGTATGTAGAGGAAACTGTGTAGAAAGTGCAGATCTTATTCGATTCATAACACTTTGGTGTTTGTTAACAGAAGAGAAAGTTTTAACACAAAAACATATAAAACTAAGTCAGAAGTGTAGAGCCTGTGACTGCACTGTAATTCATGCAAGCGTGTTTTCTTTGGTATGCACTGTCGTTTTCTTTGGTGTAAGCAGGGTAAATACAGTAATACATTCATTTAATTTTCAGTAATAAAGATACAGGGCTTTAAGAAGAACAAAACGAAAAACACGAGAACACTCTGCAAAACACTTGAGAACAGCTTCACGTGGGAAACTGTTATGCTGGACTACGTCTGCCAGAGATGCATCACAGGGCAGCAGCCAATCAGTAACAAGAAGAAATAAATAACGCTCTCGGATTGGCTACTTTCAAACCTCCCGCCTCTGAGTACAGCTGTATTTCACCATCCCAAGATGTGCTTTCTTTGTGTTCTATGGACAGTACCAAAAAAGTTATATTTTATATGGAAATGTAGCTGAATGTTCGTTAATATTTATGTTACAAAATCTGGATAGAATACCTGGAAGAAAACAGATGAAAAGTATTTAGCCTCGTGCATGTAAGGAGGTTTAAAGGCCATAAAGAGCAGTGAACAGTCAAGGCCATTATAACATCAGCTGTAGAGCTGGAATGAAAACTCTCTCAATATTCAATATCATACAGGTCTAAGTGAACACTATTGTTACAGTATAAAAGTCAAAATCTGCCACAAAACAGATGCGTTGTGTTCAGTGTAAAACAGAAGAGGAAAAAAGCCTAGTAGAAAACAACTGCAAGCAAGGCTGGAAATTCTTTGGTCTCAGCTTAAAACATTCAAACGTCACAAAAACATTTAAAAATTAACATTAGCTTGCTAAGTGATCTCAAACGACTGTTGTACGAATTACCTATTAAAATGGACATTAAAAAATCTTGAAGGAAACAGTAATAAGCAAAAGCCTGAACTTGACTTTCCTCTGTTTTTATAGGTGGGGAGGACGGGTCTTACGTCTCATAGCATTATAGAAAATAATTAATTCTGCTCTTTGTACTTTACCTCCTGCACTCATTATTACTTTTCATCATTGTTAATGTAGCCAGCATTTCAGCTCAAATAAGTCAGAGTCGCCAGACTTTTTTTGAGTCCAACTTTAATTAATGAGGCTCCTCTGCCGCTTGCTGTATATGCTTTAATAGCCTGCTCTATTGAGCCTGGTGCATTAAGGTCATTAAAGTGGAAAATGAGCCTCATCCATTCTTCCCAGTTTGTTTTTCCTTCTGTAACTGAACACTAAGGCCCTGCACTGCCATGGAGACAAATGAAACATTGTCATTAATTTACACATGTCTACAACCTAATTACGGTAGATTCTGTTCTGTTCTCTCTCTCTCTCGCACGCTTTTATGTACTTTCCTAAAAGTAATGAACTACATTCCTGTCTCTAACCCTGCTTTTCTGACCATTGCAGCCATGTTTCATTACTAGCGTTGAAGAGAGGGTTTGGTCAAACATGTTAGCATCATCAGCTAGAACTATTGTTTTAGTTCACTCCCTGCAGCACAATCTGTAAGCACTTGTAACATTAAAGGGATTTCTACTGATTTTTCAAAATGTCTGCATGATTACTGAGATTTACAAAAATTGTGATTACTTTGCTGTGAAGTGATAATGTTCGTGTAATGTTCATAATAGTAAAATAGTACTAGATCTAAACATTTTGTGGATTATTCAACCTTATGAGATGGCATCCATCAATGCAAAAAAAACCAAACCAAAAACAAGCAAATGAATGTATATAAATGTATACATTACACCAACATTAGTGCCTGACCATTACACCAACAGGGACTTTAATTACATTGCATTCACATACCCATACACTGTATCCCCTTTGCAGCTATAACAGCTTCCACTCCTCTTGGAAGGCTTTCCGCAAGATTTTGAAGTGTTTCTGAGGGAATTTGTGCCCATTCATTCTGTAGAGCATTTATGAGGTCAGGGACTGATGGCCTGGCTCACAATCTCTGTTCCAGTTCATCCCAAAGGTGTTGGATGGGGTTGAGGTCAGGGCTCTGTGCTGGACAGTCAAGTTTTTCCACACCGAACTCATCCAACCATGCCTTTATGGAGCTCGCTTTGTGCATTTGGGCACAGTAAATTTAACTCATTCTATTTAACTCTAAAATCATCCTATTTAACTGTAAATACAGTCACTGATAAATGTATTCTATATGAATGTTGTGGGGCTCCTCTTTTGAATGGAGAAAAGGAAAAATCTGAGACAAAAAATGAAATCTGCCAGAAATGTAATGAACATAGTACAACAAAATGACAAAGATGAACACAGACAGAGGGTACTAGGATAAACAGATATTTTAAACGGCCAAAGAGAAGTTTTAATCCATGCTTGTGATCACTAGGATGTGAGGATAAACTTCATTGTAACATGCTGTAGGCTAATAGAAACAAGAGTCATTTTTGCTATCTAATGTCATGTCAAGTGTAAAACATGCTTACATACTTACACAATATGGACAAAAGTATTGGGACATCTGACCAATGACACCAACAGGGACTTGATATGCTAATGATATAGCATTCAAACACATAGACTTTAAAACGGAGTTGGTCCTCCCTTTGCAGCTGTAGCAGCTTAAACTCTTCTTGGAAGGCTTTCCACAAGATTAATTAGTGCCCATTCATTCTGTAGAGCATTTATGAGGTAAGGCACTGGCTCAGAATCTCTGCTCTAATTCTTCCAAAGGTGTTTGGAGGGGCTGAAGTCAATTTCTTCCACACTGAACTTTTAATGGACAACCATGTTTTTATGGACATGGGGTAGTGGTGGCCTAATGAGTAGGATACTTGCCTCTGGACCAGGAGGTAATGGGTTTGAATCCACCAGTGGGTTCCTGAGCAAGACCCCAAGTTGCTCCAGGGAGACCCCAAGGACTTGGAAGTTGCTTTGGATAAAAGCATCTGCTAAATGCCGTGGATGTAAATGGACCTTGCTTTGTGCACTGAGGCACAGTCATGCTGGAATAGAAAAATTGGAAGCATGGCGTTGTACAAAATGTCATGGTATGCTGCAGCATTAAGATTGCCCTTCACTGGAAGTTAGGGTCCTAGGCCAAACCCTGACTAGGCCAAAGTTAAAAAGATGGAACAACTAGCTTCATAATATCTCATTTGGTTGGACATACATGATTTAGAGAATGGGAACGCTTCGAGATGTACTGAGGTTACAGCTGAAGATATATAATTTATGGCAGATAATCCAGGTATAAAAAACAAATTTCCTCAGGCATCTGTGCCCCTCGCCCGTTCCACTCCTTCTTTGTTTCGAGAGCTTTCTTCACCATCTGCTGCTCAAACAATGCTTTGCGGTCTGAAACGGGAGTGTGCTTCAACATGCAAAA
Organism: Hydrocynus forskahlii; assembly: GCA_037974365.1. Lineage (NCBI taxonomy): Eukaryota > Metazoa > Chordata > Actinopteri > Characiformes > Alestidae > Hydrocynus > Hydrocynus forskahlii. Next base: position 29,188,858 of record JBBPCX010000114.1, on the reverse strand, counting down.
CTATAGAATGACAGTCTAAAGCTTGTCATCATTATAGATATTTTTAAATATAAAAATGTAAAAAAAAAGTTTTACTAAATTCTTGTTTAAGCTGAACTGAAATGACATTGCTTCAATACTTTAATATTTGAGCAGTTATATAACTTCACACAAACACACACGCACACACACACACACACACACACACACACACACACACACACACACACACGCACACACAAAAGCCAATACAAGACCAATGAAACCAAGTCCTCACAGTTTACTGCCTAATCAGCCTAACAATAGGATGCTCAGGTAACATCACAAATGTTTACTTTATTTATAGTTATTTTATCATATTCTCTGTAATATATCTGTAAACAGTACATTTAGATGTGTAGAAAAAACTCTTATGGAAGTTGAGTTTGGTGTGAGAGTCACTTTTATTGGTTTAAAAATAGTGTTTCTCTCTGCACAGGGAAAATACTGCTTTCCTGTGCATGAGTCAGTTTTTTTATTCATAGTAAAGACTAAAGTAACAACTATAGAGACTATATATGAAGCAAAACATAGCTGATGTTCATAAACATGTTTCAGAACTGGTGTTCCTGCTCTCTGCTCTATGCTCTCCCTTTCAGATGCAGCAGAAGACAGTCTTTATTTTCCATAGATTTACAGTATACTTATTTACTTGGAACCGCTGCTGATCTTTTGCACATGTAAAGCACACAATTACATTCCAGCATTGTCCAGACTGTTGATGCAACATATGCACAATTTTTTTTTTTATGTTAAGGATTACCTTGTACCGAACTGCAGAATCTTACTTAAAAAAATGAATCATTTTCTGTGGGATGTTTCAAGAATGTGATCCTATTGATTATAACCCAAACTTAATTAATTGTTTAGTTCTGAGAAATGATCGTGTCTTCTCTGAAAATCTAGAGGAGCCCAGCCACAGACTCCCATCTATCTGGATACCTATACTAGCCTTAGAATAGCCTTAGAATGAACACACAAATGTGTTTCTTCAGACGCATTAGTTTGAGAAAACTATACCAATTACAATGTGTATGAAGAAAATACCAGAAAGTTATATGGGGGTCCATGGCTGGGCTCCTTTGGTATGATTTACTTCATACACATTAGTTTGTGTGTTCATTCTAAGCCCAGAGACAGTATAGCTATCCAGATAAAGGGGAGTCCATGGCTGGGCTCCTCTCATGTCAATATAGAGCAGTGCTACTGCAGACAGCATCCCCTGGGTCAAAAATAAAGAATTCAGTAGTTGGCACTTTTGTCTGAGTGTGTTCGAATGTCTTTTAAAGTTGCATGAATGATAGCTTGAAAAGGTGCCATACTTGGCATGTATCACGTTGGATGGAAAACTAGGCATAAAACTGCAAACGTAATATTCAGATGGACTGGATGTGCTGCAGATGGCAAATGTCAGTACTGTTCTTTTGGCAGTGCTGATGTAATTGGCACAGTCTTCCACAAAGACAGTGAGAGCATCTTGCATTAGTCCTGTTGCCAGAACGATAAATTTAATTGAAGCTTAAGATATTAGGATGATAAAAAGCATTGAAAGGCCTGCCCATCAATGCTTCTTAATTTTCAAATTCTTTTAAATAGAATTCCCCCCCCCAAAAAAGAAAACTTTTGAGGTTAACACAAACTCACAAATCCTATTTAAATATGTGCTTTAAATGTGATCTACAGGTTAGAGGTGTAACAATGCATCCTAATTTTGTGCCACAGCAATGCAAAAATGTGACTATACAAAAAGATACATAGATTATTATCGTTATAGCTTATTATATTTCTCTGATTGGGGTATATTAATCACAGATTATAGTAGTAGATATTAGTGAAAAGCTGAACATGGCTAGAAATGTGTGAAAAGCTAAATATATTGGTATTTTATACACTGATATTTTACAGGATGTTAGAATACAGGACTGTACATGACTACATGTGGAAAAATGAAAGGCAAACATATAGATTAATGTAAAAGGAGAATTGTTAACTAAAAAGACAGCCGAGAAGCATTTGTCAACACCAGCCATGTTTTCTGTCTCGTCCTTCTAATACTATTTGCAGGTAAAATGATCTGTCCCACAGGTCTCACACTAGGGAAGAGGTATGGTCTGGGCTGTTTTCAGGGGTTGGACCTTGCCACAGGCTGCAAAGAAATTTCAGACTAATATACGCTTCCAATTTTGTGGCAATAGTTTGGGGAAGACCCTTTTCTATTCCAGCATGACTGTCCCAGTGCACAAAGCAAGCTCCATAATGACATGGTTTATTGAGCTTGGTGTGGAGGAACTCCATTGGCCTGCACAGAGCCCTGACCTCAACCCAACTCAGTACCTTGCCACAAATTTGCATAGACACACTTCAAAATCTTTGGAAAAGAATAGATTCTGTTTCACAGTAGGATGTACAACAAGGTTTGAGTGAAAAATGTGAAGTAGACTGGATCAATTTTGTTTTCTCAATGGACAAATCCATAAAAACACACAAACCGCACCGCAAACTAACTGTCGGCTCTGATGAGATCTCAAACCAGTGTTTCAAAATGACCCTCAGCGGAGTAACACGGAGCTGTGTGTAGTGTTGTTCAAGTTCATCTTATAAGAGATTTGTATCCCTGCTTACAACAAGAACACCATGTGCTTACACGTACTCTTGTCCTTCTGCTTTTGTAGTTTGATGGATAGAATGGATGCAGTAACGGGGATAGATTATCTGAGATATGCATTTTTTCAGAGCTTTACTTTATCAGTGTTCTTCTGTAGAATTGCTGATCGTACCTGAAAGAGAGTACTTTCCAACTGCTAGCTTCCCTGTGCTAAAGTTCTTCTCATTGCACACTTTTGGTGAAGATCTATTGTGAGCTTCCCACCAACCCAACACTCCCATATCATTAACCATGGTTTCACTGAGCTTCACATCCACCTACTCGTCGAGGTCTGGAGCTATTTCAAAGAAAGGTAACAGTATCTGAAAGAAAGAAAAGTTCTGCTTGTGCAAAAGACAGACAGAGCAAGAGATTTTGCTTTGGATGGGCGGGTGGGTGTGCGTTACCTGAGGAAGAGGTGGCATCAGGATACACTATTTGAAGAGGACAAGCCGGTGGCGGCAGTGTGGTGCTCATCACCAGCTAGTCCCCACCTCACAAATGATATTTCTTAAAGAATATGCTGTTAACGTCTTGCTGCCAGACGCCACAGCACACCATCAGAGGCCTTGTGGAGTCTATGGCTTCATGGGTCAGAGTTGTTCTGGTCGCATGAGTGGGACCTACAAAATATTAGGCTTTGACCCTTACAATTCAGAGTGTCTTAGTAAAATCTGATTTCTACAAATAAAAAGAAAAACAGGTTTTAGACGCTAAATCAGTCTAAAACTAGTGTTTGCTCCCCTACACACTTTGCAGCTCTTTCACTCGGCGCGACACCACTGGGCCGCTCTCCGGACCCCCCGACCTCTGCGAGTTGTCCGCACCCACTTGTGGGCAGAAACTATCCTGAGAGTTCTCAGAGGTTCAAGATCTTGTGTTTTTTCCGAACTAAAATAAAAGAAATTTGGGCATTTTTTGTTCATTATGGGCATTTGCCTGTGACACCATTTATAAAACCCCAGTAGCTGTATGTAAGTGCTCTATAAATTACAATAATTTTGGTTCTACGTCACATAAAAACACCAGACAAAGCTCAGCATGACATCTGACACCTTGAGCATCAACACAAAACGGGGGATTTTACATATAAGAAGTTGTTTTGCCGTATTAAAACAATGTACCATTAGGCTTATGGCGCAGATCCGTGCCGTTCTAAGGACCAGCATTAAAGCTAATTGGTGCACATGCCAGGCCAAGAAAACCTGATGTGCATTATGATGACTTTACCACAATTAAGGGAGATTCTTAAGAATCTCACCTTAACTACAAGCTGTTGCCTCTTTGTGAGATTATATAAAACCTGTTAGGCAATCCTTTTCCTGAATAGTTTCTTTTACCTGCTGGAAGACTGGGTGTCTGTGTATGTACAGTGAGCCACAGCATTCTTAAACCATAAATGAAAATACAAAGCAAACAATGCACAAATCAAAAAGAGAAAAATAAACCACGAACTGTATTCAGACCACGGAAGTCATACCATGTATAAAAAGACACCTGACCAATCCCACACATGAAATATTATAAATTTTTAACAGTTTGCCCCGTTGTCATTACTGTTTGTTAAATATGGAAAATAAATCTGGTGGTGAATTCACCTCACTTCCAATTTTTTGAAAAAAATAAATAAATAAAAAATCCAGTCATGCGAAGAACAACTGCTCCACATCTTGTATACTGGAATAGATGAAAGGCTGTCATGTAAAATATGTGGATGGAAATAATGGAAGGTCGTAGTTATGCTTGAATAACACATCACTCTGATCTTGAGCAAAAGAGAGATTGTACAGTACTTAGTGCTGCACTACAAATTACCAAATAGGCCACCGCATATGAAGTGGGGAAAAAACATGCAAATAATAGTTGCTTCAAATCTCATGCATCTGAACAGATGAAAGATTTGCTTTTAAAATATATAGAGTACATTTGCATCTCTCAACAATTTTGAAAGCACAGGAAAAATTGCCCTGATAGCATTTGTAGTGGACAATGATTATAGAGGCGTAGAACACTTTTGTGCTTTACTGGTGTTTGGTTCAGTGAGGTGAATACTTAGCAGACTGAGACGTCGCTTACACCCCGTCATGTCATTTGACTAGTTGCTGGATTGAAATCTGATGAGATTTTAGCCACAATTTTGTCACAATTACATCTGGTAGTTATAAGCGTCTACAGTTAGACAGATTGATCTACACATCCTTTCCATTTCCATAACTAAACCTTAAGCATAAGACCTAGCTCTAAACCTCCTTTGTGTTTCTCAAACATAACTATAAGCATGCATATTACTTCTTTACCTCCTTTGGATTCCTCAAATTGAACAAAAAGAACAATAAGGCCTTTTTCTCTAACTGAAACATAAACATGCAACCAAATCCCAGCATGACAGTGTAAGGGTACAGGGGGCAGTCTTGCTGTTGAGTGTGCCTTCAGAGAGGATAGTTTTCTTATTAAAAGAATTCCAATTATCATAACAGGGTTGTCCTGCTAGGTGCTAGGTGCACCTACTGGGCGATCAAAGGGATTGCAAATAACTAAATGATAATAAATAGCACAAGTACACTTTCTCAACCTGTGCCAATAGGTACTTCACCAAACTGCTCTAGGCTGAGCAAAGGTATTGGGACACCTGATGATTACAAAACCAAGGACGTTAATGACATTACACTCAAATACATAGACTTTATTATGGAATTGGGCCCCCTTTGGAGATATAACAGCTTCCACTCTTTCTGGAAGGCTTTCCACAAGATTTTGGAGTTTCTCCCATTCGTTCTGTAGAACATTTATGAGGTCAGGCTCTGGGTGTAGGACGAGAAAGCCTGGCTCACAATCTCTGTTCCTGTTAATCCCAAAGGTGTTGGATGGGGTTGAGGTCAGGGCTCTGTGTGGACCAGTCAAGTTCTTCCACACTGAACTCATCCCACCATGTCTTTATGGAGCTTGCTTTGTGCACTGGGGTACAGTCATGCTGGAATAGAAAAGGATCTTCCCCAAACTGTGTCCACAAAGTTGGAAGCATGGCGTTGTCCTTCACTGGAAGTAAGGGGTGTAGCCCAAACCCTGAAAAACAGGTGTCCCAATACATTTGTCCATATATATATATATATATGCACACATACGTATACTGATAAACAGTATTTTCACAGTGTATTTTTGCCCAGATCAGGGACAGAACATTAAAAACCTAAAATATGTTAAAATATGGCATGTAATAGCACTCATATGCAAAATAATGTATTTGCCAGATTTGTTACAGATCTAGGAACTGGTCTGGACCATACCATGAACAGAGTGGTTTTGCTGATTGCTGAGTGTTTCTAAGGTCAAAATAAAGTGTGAGATGTTTATTGCAAAATGCAACATTCACCTTCACCCTTTTACTACACTCAGAATCAAACCATCTTCAAAAGTCTTCATTATGTCCTCCATGCTTATGATATTTATTGGTTTATAAGAAGGAAGAGCAGAGTAAGTTTCGAGTATCACCTTGCCTGGAGTTGTTGTGCAGTGTGGCTTCTTTGATGAGAAGTCCAACCCATCATTTTCATCAGTATTTTCTTCAGGTTACAGTCTTTTTGTGCACCACTGTTAGAATACAATCTTTCAGGATAAGAGTGGTGTTATACTGGAGCCAGTTAATGAGAAGCCTGGCCACTGAAAAACTCTGGAGGGTGCCTGCGAGTGAATCCTTATTGAAATGTTCATCAAATATTTTTCTAGTCCTTCACCTGGGAGTTTTCTTTAATTTTGAAAAATCAAAGAAAGAGCTCCATAGAAAAGAAGTGTGAACAGCACGAACTTGTTCTCTGCCTTTAACCCATTCACCAAGAGAAGCAGTGGGGAGCCAGGAACGCAGCGCCTGGGGAGCAGTGTGTGGGGAGATGGTATCTTGCTCTTGGGTACCTCAGTGGTGCCACTGGCAGTCCTGGGGTTTAAACCTACAGCCCTCTGACCACAGGGGCAACCCCTAAACCCCAGGCCACTAGCTTCAAAAAATCCAGCTTCCCACATCCAAGCAATATGTGCAACATGAACCGGTGAGTTTGTAATTTGTTTTGTACCTTTGTACATTTCAGTTGGTCTCACTGCTAACATACAGTCTGAGTAATGTTTTACAAGTAACTGCTGTAACATAACCTTAATTATAAAAATGTGTACTAATAGAACTCTACATTTCATTTTTATTACAAAATAGACCACAATTACATTTAGTTTATTACATTATATACACTTTGTGCAATTTTGCTTGTATCAACATTTAGAAGGTAAAATATGAAGTAACTGGAACATTTTTCCCCAAATGCATTATAATACCGTGTTATTAACAATACAATTTATTAGAATATATTTTGTAATGTTTAAAATATTTATTATGTTGCAAGTGCCATTTGGGCATCTGTTGCACAATCTGAGTCTGTTCATGTTGGCATACTTCTTTCTTGTGGCACCTGGTTGTGTGTTGGTGGGCCAGCGGAGGTCAGATGGGTGGGCTGTCATGCAGATGGCTTCTATAGCAGCACCCATTTTATCTGACCCAGATTCCACAAACCACCCCGACTGATCTTGCAGCGTCTGGAGCAGGTGGTCTTCTCCCTTCAGAGAGTGTAGGTGAAGATCATTTATCATGTGTTAAAAGTGATAGTTGGGCAAAAAATCTGAAAATGTCATTTACCCTTTTCCCATCAGCTCAAATATAGTAAATCATCCAAGATATTATTTTTTCGCTGGAGCCATGAGGTTTATCAAGTGACTGAAACTTTATTATATTTGTGAAACCACACAAATATAGTGCAAACTGTGTCCTCACATGCTTGTCTCAAACCATGTTAAGTTATGAAATAATCTTAAATACACTCACTTACACTATGAAACATAATGTACTTAAAATGTCCTTAACTGTACCTTAATTTACCCCTGAAAATACACTCCCTTTACCCTTTGATCAATCTTACACTGTGCAGCTTTTCCCTTAATTGTCAAAATTAAGGTAATTTTACCTTAATTAATTAAGGCGTTTGGTTTCGTTGTGTTATGTGGTTTCTGACAGCAGCCTATATGACACACTGTTATCTATTTAAATGGATAAAACTAAATTGCATAGCTAAAAACTGTAAACATGTTGAAGTACTTGTCTGTACCTTTGTCCATTCTAAAGACAGTGGTATGGTTATTTAGGCAGGCAATTTGCACAGTGCAGATTGGTGGGTATTAAGTTTCCAATACATTACCTAAATTAGCCTCATAGCTCCAGTGCAAAACTAAAGAAGCTAAGTTTGGACACCAAATATTTCTTGGCCGATTGATCATGTACAACCAGTCTTTCAGAGAAAGGTAGTGAGCTGTAAAATTATGGGGGGAGTCATGGGAAGTCAGAATGTTAGCCTGCTGGCTAGCAGTTTTGAAAGTGGCCAATTGGGGCCCATGATGATCAGGGGAAGTCAGTGAAAGCTTGTGTGAAACAGACTATTGCTCTCCAAAAGTGGTCTAAAATAATATTTGTAATGTGAATGTTTACTGACAGAATTCAGCAGCTGCCTAGTGGCTTAGTATGGGCGTCATGGAGGTACAGATGCATACTACTTTCTCGAACCTAGCAGCTGGTGGTCTGGTGGTTATGGAGTTGCCCCTGCAATCAGAAGGTTGTGGGTTCAAATCCCAGGACTGCTAGTGGCACCACTGAAGTACCCTTGAGTAAGATAGCGTCCCCACTCACTACTCTCGGGACGCCCTGTTGGTGGCTGCCAACTGCTTCACATGGTGAATGGATTAAATGCAGAGAACATTTACACTGAGTGCTGTGGTGTGATGTGTTCATGTGTGACTATAAGGGGCCACTGTACTTTTCTTTATCAGTTGTGACTGGCTGATCATTGGGCTTTGAGAACTTCCAACTTGTGTCTAATTAGCCCTACCTCACTGCAGTCTCTTTATAAGTGAATTTTGAGTAAGCAGGATCTTTTCATGTTCATTTCTGTTCTCTTTTTAGTGTCTCCACTTTTTAAATTTTGCTGTGTTTTCTCCCCAGTTGGACATTTCCACCCACTAACTAGGTCTGCCCCAAGCACACATGCGACCAGTGTTAGGGTGAAGGCCAGCATGAGTCAGTTCTGTTACGAACTGCTAATTCTGTTACGTCTGCTAACAGATGTCTGTATTAGTTGGGTGACTGCGGGTGGCAGGGCTGTTCTGTCCACCCAGAGAGAGCCAATTAGGCTCTCTTGAACTCCCAGCCACAGACGGCTGTAGCATTGCCAGGAACTGAGCTTGCGATCTCCTGATGATGGTCACACCATTTGGAGGCCCTTTATTAACCTTTGGCCTTCCCTGTTGGGAAAGAGGAACATAGCGACTTTCTCTTATATCTGTGAGAATGTGTTATAATCCCCTTCAAACAAAGTTTTCTTTCATAACTCTCTCGCTCTCTCTTTTGTCACCATCCTTATTCCTTTTTCTGAATCTGATGACACAATAATACAGCCTCATTGCCTCCTCTGTATCTGCTAAATCTGCTCCAGGTGTGAGTAATGGCTTTCTGGGCCCTTTCTCCATGGCTGAATGAGTGCTGGGCTGTATTATCCAATGTGGATGGATGAAGAATGTGCCTATGCAGAGTCTGGCTCAGGCAAGTACAGAAGACAGAATGAAATGCAAGACTGATCAATAACTCTATCAGAGAGAGAAATGACAATCAGTGAGTGTGGAAGGGAAGCAGATAAGGGCTTGGAAACAATCCTACAGTTCATCTAAGCATTTAAATTAAAATGTGCTTGTACTTTCCATTTGTATGCCTTCCTTTGACATAATTTATTCCTTCTCACAACACCATACGTCTTTAGATAAATTCTACCATACCTTGTTGATGTGGGCACACACACTTCGTGATGTGACAGGGCGAGTTGATTTAGTAGCTCATGAATATGCAATATAAGACTGCAGTCAGTGGGGGTTGTCTATGATGTCTGAGATATACTGTATGGGACACCTGACTATTACACCAACAGGTACTTTAATGACATCGCATTGAAATAGATAGATACTATGGGTCTGGTTGCCCCTTTGGAGCTGTAACAGCTTCCACTCTTCTTGAAAGGCTTTCCTCAAGATTTTGGAGTTTCTGTGGGAAATTTGTGGCCATTCATTCTGTAGAGCATTTATGAGGTCAGGCACTGTTGTTGGATGAGAAGACCTGGCTCACAATTTCTGTTGCTGTTCATCCCAAAGGTGCTGGATGGGGTTGAGGTCAGGACTCTGTGTGGGCCGGTCAAGTTCTTCCACACTGAACTCATCCAGCCATGCCTTTATGGAGCTTGCCTTGTGCACTGGGGCACAGTCATGCTGGAAAAGAAAAGTTTCTTCCTCAAACTGTGTGGCAGCATGGGATTGTCCAAAATGTCTTAGTATGCTGAAGTATGTCCTTCACTGGAAGTAAGGGGTCTAGCCCAAACCCTGTAAAACAGGTGAGTCCCAATACTTTTGTCCATATAGGGTAACACTAGAAAAAGTCTAGTTGGGGTGTGGGTAAAAAGTATTTTTTGTTTCGGCTTTGGGGTCTCATCTCCTCACTAATCGCACCCTCAAAGATGGGCAAAAGTCAGCATACAGGTAAGGCCAGGTACAAAATCCAAACACAGAGGAAAGTTAAAAAAAAAAACAGAATCGGCAATATCAAAGGTGAGGCAAAAACATAAGGACAGGGACAAAGAAAAGTCAGAAGTCAGAAAGTAAAGTGGCCCCTTATAGTCAAAAGTGAATACAATACAGTGTGTGAACGTCTTTCTCGGCATTTAACTCATTCACCAAATGAAGCAGTGGTCAGCGGAGAGTGGAGGCGGTATATTGCTCAAGGGTACCTCAGTGGTGCTACTAGCAGTCCTGGGATTTAAACCCACAGCCTTCTGATCACAGGGGCAACTCCCTAACCACAAGAGGCAACCAAAATAACACTCGGTATACCAGGAAATTGGCAATACTTTGCAGAGTCATAAAGTGCTTAATTGGAACCATACTGCTTACTTTAGCTCCCCTAGCGGTGAGGAGGGTGCACAACAGATGCATGTGTCACAGTCTTTCATTGTTTGTCTGTTAGTTTTTATTATGTTAGTATTTATGCTTAATGTTATTTGATGTTGATTGTTCGTTATTTTTAGTTAAGCTTTGTATACTTGCATCTACATGCCACTTCAATGTCTGCTCTGTGACCAGTGACATGATGGAAATTGGTGATGAGGATCTGTCAGAATCTGTCTTAATGTCTTAACTAAAAACAGGTGTTCAAGTCTAATGTTTCAGTATTTCTTTGATGGCTTTGAAAACTCTTTGTGTTATGTTTGTAGTATATTAACAACATTATCTCTGAGGCTTTGTAGAAGTGTCCATACTTCAGTTCTTAACTCTTACAGAGAACTGACACCTACATGCTGCAGAACGTATGCATAAATATCCTATAGTTCAAAATGGGAAGCTTATTTTTCTTATATGGACTGGAGAGTAGTTTTTAAATGTATGTATTAGCTCAAATTGTTCATTTTGTTTGTCAAAGACATTTTATTTTTCATTTCAGACCCAAGAAGGTGTGGCTAAGACGGTGTGGCAGACTTTGTTTAGATATTCTTTGGGTGGTCCTGAAATTAGTAAAATTGTTCAGTTTATGTTTCTGAAACACTTCTCAAAATGTGTAGAGTAATGGATCTGAGCCGACACCAGGTATTTCTATTGGGGAGAAATATGCAGAAAATGCAGAAAAGGACAAAAAGAGTGAATTGGATTCAGTTCTACATTATATATATTGAGTAGTCTGAGTATTTTGAACATGAGCACTTAGTCCTGGTGAGGTCCTTCAGATAAAAATACTTCACTTTAATGTGTGATAATTTTGAAAAAAAAAATGGTATTGCAGTGTCTGTATCTCAAATATGGCATTGTAACATCTCTAATTAAGAACACAAATCATCAAATAGTAACCAACCCTCTTAGGTGCCAGTCTGCTGGAGCTGCAATGATCCTGTAACATACGGACTAAATGACCTAATAATGAACATTTGACATCCAGCTAATTAGAAGCATGCCATTTGGCTTGAATTACAAAGATTTGTGTGAGCTCTAGCTAAATGTGTGTTGCTCTTTCATGAATGACATGCGCCAAAATGTGAATTCGTAAACTGACTGGTCTTCAGCCAAGACATGTTTGGTGCCTGAAGTTTGCTTCTTTGGTTTCGCAATGGAGCTTTGAGACTAACTCCACAGAAGTCTAAGGGTCAGATTCATTAACCTCAGCAGTAACATTGCTATGCCACCCAAAATTACTATGGCCTTTTTGCATGTGTCCTAGAATCATATTTATCATGGTAATGAAGTAATACATATTAATGAACAAGGCTCAGCCACTGTTAGGATGCTGAAAACCTAAAGCCCCAGAATCAGGACTGGAAACAGAACAGAAAAAGAAGTAGAAGCATCTTTTAGTATGAAAATAAATACAATTCTTGATGTTCTAATGCTGCAAAAAAATCCTTGAACCTAGAGTCATTATAAAATACATTCCCCTTGGTTGGTTTTAATCAAGTTTTAATCATGGTGAAGGTGAAGGAGCTTGTCATAGTTCTCAGGAACAGCATTATAAATCAATTCTTGAATTAAATCAATTCATATCAGTACAACTGCTTCAGTAATTTGCAAGCGGAAAGTTCTAATCTTATTTACAAAACTAATCATCCTCAGACAGACAACAGATTAAAAAAAGTCTATAGTCACGCAGAACTCTTTTGGAACAATGTACTATGGTCATACATGAAAAAATTTACAGTGGAAGCTGTCACATTTGGAGAAAGAAATACTATGTGTGTAATCCCAGGAACACTGTACCCACCGTGAAGTATGAGAGTAGGAGCATCACAAAATGGGGTTGCTTTTATGTCATATCGGAACATTAAGCACCATCGAAATGGAGCAACATATTAGATTCAATTTGAATCTTATGGCCCAAGAAAGGGGAGGAGATTGATGTTTCAATAAGACAACAAAACCAAAGGTAAAGTCATATCCCAAGACTGCTTTCCAAATTCAAAGACAAAATTGCATGCATGGCCAGTCTCCTGACTTAAATCCCACAGTTTATGGATTTTTAAGCCGCAAATCCATGATTTACCCCTCATAACCTTGGAGAATTGGAGACAGCCAAGAAGACTGAGCAAAAACCAAACCACCGTGATGCAAAATGCAAATTATTTCTTACGCTTGATGTCTTGAAGCTGTAATTGCCAACACTGCTAAGATTTTAATTTATGTGCCAAGTTTCAACTTTTTAAATTAAAATTAAGAAATATTCCATCAGAATTACAGTAAAAAAAACCTATGGAATCCAAAACCATGACAAATTAACATGGTTGGCAAATATTCATAGGTCCATCCAAACATAAAAACATCAATAAATTCATCATAGACTTTTGAGAATACCAATTCATTATTACAAAAAGAAACAGTATAAGGGACAGATTTCCTAAAGTAGCCAGGCAGTGGAAGTCTAAGGTGAGTGTTTCTAATAAAATTACCGAGGAGATATAGTAGATGTTCCTAATAAAGTGGAAATGAGTAGACGAAGGTATTTCGAATAAAGTGACCAGTGAAAATCGTGATGAAGGTTTCAAGGATGAAGTTTTAAACAAAGTGTCAAGGTCAGTGAGTGGAAGTATAAGGTTAGTGTTTTTAATTAGGTGGCCAGTGAGTTTAGGTAAGATGTAAGATGTAAGGTTGTGTGGATGTTTCTAATAAAGTGGCCTCTGGAAATAAAAGATAGAGATGTTTAATAAAGTGAGTTCAACTTTTAGGTATGTATTGTTAATACACTAGCAAGTTATAAAGAAGAATAAAGATTGTGTTTCTAATAAAGTGGCCACTGAGTGGAAGTGTAAATAAAATAACTTGTTAATGGAAGCATACAGCAGGGATTTCTAATTACATGGCCAGTAACTAGACGCATAAGAAATATAAGAAATATAAGGGGTTTCTTAGAAGAAGGGGTTCTTTGCTGAAGGCTGGGTTTGGTTCTTGTGTTGGATAAGTGATGGTTTAGCCATAGTGAGTGTTGAGTATGAGGAGGACATTCTGTCCCCATTACAAGAACTTTTCAACCTTTCCAAACTAAATAATAATAATAGCATCATGGTGGGAAATTATAAAGAAAGTCATTTGGTCATTTCTGATTTTCAGTACTCATTTTCCTCTTCACTGAACTAAGAGCTTCTTTATTATCACGCTTGTTCTTTTGCTCTTTGAGTCTTACAGTGAGCACAGTAGCAGGAGGCCAGGCTCATGATCATTAGACGGACAGGCCATTTCTAACGCTTTTCGCACTATAGGTCACTGCAGCTTTTCATAAACCTGACTCCTTGCACACACACTCCTCACAAACATGGAGAACAGTAGGCATTCATTACTTTAGGCATGAAAAAACAAAAGGTCTAGTTTACTTTCAGGGGCATTTTTCTGCTGAAAAATAGACATATACCATATATACTGAGACACCTGACCATTACACCAGCACGGACTTTAATGGCATTGCATTCAAATACATAGACTTTAATATAGAGTTGGTCCCCCCTGTGCACCAATAACAGCTTCCACTGTTCTTAGAAGACCATCCACAAGATTTTGGAGTTTCTGTGGGAATTTGTGTCCATTCATTCTGTAGAGCATTTATGAGGTCAGACACTGATGTTGGACGAGAAGGTCTGGCTCACAATCTCCATTCCAGTTCATCCCAAAGGGGCTGGATGGGGTTGAGGTCAGGGCTCTGTGTGGGTCAAATTTTTTCACACCAACTTCATCCAACCATGTCTTTATGGAGCTTGCTTTGTGCACTGGGGTACAGTCATGCTGGAATAGAACTGGTTCTTCGCCAAACTGTGTCCACAAAAGTTGGAAGCATGGTGTTGTCCAAAATGTCTTGGTGAATGAAGCATTAAGAGCGTCCTTCACTGGAAGTAAGGGCTTAGTCCAAAAGCTGAAAAACAAGTGTGTCCCAATAATTTTGTCCATATATGTACATTTTAAAACAGTAGACTCAAGAATCCATATTAAAGCAATTGGAGGAATAAAACGTTACTGGTTTCCACACAGATGTCAGTTTGCACATAAAGTTTGGGTGCCCTTAATTGTGCGCCTAGATTCACAAAACATGTCATTTTGGCTGAGGGAGTTTAAACTTTTGCACATAACTGTAGGATTTAATCAGAAATGGAAGTCTAAACTCATCTCAAGAAAGCACATTGGTTTTGCATTTATATATGAACAAGTGTGCCACCTATTGGCAATACATCACCGGTCCACTTTTTGGCACCCCCCACCTTAAAAATCCTCTCACCGTCCACTTTATGAGAACCCCCCCTTCGACATTTCAGCTCTCTGGGCACTTCTTTAGGAACACCTTCCTTATTGTTCCACTCTCAAGCCGCTGTTTTAGCATGTCCTATCTGGTAGCCTAGCAGTTAGGGGGTTCACCCTGCAATGAGGAAGTTGTGGGATCAAATCCCAAGACTGCTAAGCGCCCCTGAGCTCCCTCGTGCAAGGTATCGTCCCCACACGCTGCTTCACTTGGTGAATGGGTTAAATGCATGAGAGAATTGCCACTTCACTTTGGCCGGTCACTTTAATAGAGGCCTCTACCTCATCCTATAATTCTTCATGTACACACAGTCTGGTCCAAAAGTCTTAGACCACTATTGAAAATTCATTGCATTCTTTCCTAATTGAACGCTTTTCATTACACATCACGTTATCGGCTCCACAGCTTGAGTGAAAAGTAGAAATATTTGAAATATTTACATGTATTTCAGTATTTCTTAGCATGTGGTGTTGCAGAGGTGTTTCAGGTATATTAGAGGACACACAGTCAATAATGAGACAGGATCTTTAATATTTATCTTGAATAACTATCCTTTATTTTTTCTGTTGTGTAGTTATGGCTTAAATAAAGATTTATAGTGGTCTCATAGCTTTGGAGCCTGGGGCTGTAATTTTACTCAGATTAGCATTACATAGAAATGTATCACTTATTTCTACAGTGTTCCAAGCGCAGTAAGATACATACCGTACAAATATTTTAACTCCAGTAGCCCAGTGTTGCATCATGTTCTGCCCTCCCAGAGTGTAACGAATAAGTAATGAAATATCACTGTTAATTTTACTTGTCAGATCCTAATATTTTTCCATTTTTTAAATTACATTTTTTAATATCTCCTCAAATATGTACTTAAATATTAAAGTATCTGCTGATACCAATATCATTGATCATTTCTGTTTCTGATGTGGTCTCTGGCATTGTGTGACATATTGTCATTGTAATGTTAATGTAAGATAAGATTAGATAAGATAACCCTATATTAGTCCCACAAGTGGCATTGTCACAGCAGCAAACTAGACAGAACGAAAGAAGAAAGTAGAAGCTGCAAATTAAAATGACCAGTTGAATAAAAGATATATATTGTGGTGCTGGGGTGTGGAGAACCCTCATGGACCCAGGACTGAGCACAGGGCTCCTCCCTGGATGAGAGCCAGGTGAACTGTGTTGAGGGAGGAGCCAGGACTCTTTAAAAGACGGACTCTTCAAGAGAAAAAGGGAGAGGAACAAAGTGGGCTAAAGATGGAGGAAAGAGACTAAGAAGGACTGGAGAGTAGACAGAGATAGCGGGAGAGCCCATGGTGTGGTTTCAGCTGGAGTGGTGGTGGTTGTGTTTCCTTTTCTAAAGCGTAATGTGTTTAAGTTAAAATAAAAGCTCTACAGTGCACTGGCTCTGGTGTCGCTGTGCATGTGTTCTGGTAGGTGGTTAGGCCTCCCGGCCTGTTGGTGGCGGCCGTTCCCCGGGCCGCATGCTACAATATATTTATATACATATATTCATATATATACACACAAACATCTGAAGTTATATTTTATTATATTTACATACACAGTAAATCCCTGCTTATTTGTGGTTCAGCAGTCATTCGCGGATATTTCCTTAGGACCCAACTAATAATTATTTGTGGAAACTCTTGGACATTCGTGGAAACTGCAGATACCCTCCACATTTTTTTGTTTGTCCTCGTGCTGGTTTGCTAACTGCCGCACCCAAACATAAACAATCAGCATGAGGACCAAGGGACGTGGCGGATGAGACCGGACATCACAGCTTTTTCATGGCAATATATAATTTTTCATACATTTTAGTGCTAAATTATTGAGAAAAATATAATTTACAAATTTTGTAACATATATATTAATGTTAATTCAGCTACATTTCCATAAAAAAACATTTTTCAGTACTGTCGAGAGAACACAAAGAACGCGCGTCTTGCGATGGTGAAATAGCACTGTACTCAGAGATGGGAGGTTTGAAAGTAGCCAATCTGAGAACGTTATTTATTTCTCCGTGCTGCTGATTGGCTGCTGATATATATATTGTATAATGACGAGAAGGAGCAATCCCGAAGAATACTTGACCATTCACAGTTATCTTGGTGTCTTGTTCTTCTGAATAAGTGAGCGATGAAACCACCACAGAACTGTGACCTCCGCTGTACTTTGTAGAGTCGATAGAACAACGAGAGATTGTAAATGATTGTGATTTTATAAAGGGAATAGGACAGATGATTGCTCAGTGGCATACATTAAGGTAGGAAATGGCCCGCACAAAGGCTCTCTTATCTCTCTCTAGCTGTCTTCCTCTCTCGCAAGTGCTGCTGATGTCAGTGGATAAGTGCCCAAAACGGAGCTGAGAGCAGATGCACTGTTCTCAAGGGAGACAAAGCCAACAGAATGGAGAAGGCTGGCGAGGAAAGAAATAACAAGCTAATAGTTAAAATTATTTCTGAGACATTTTGCCTAGAGTTTCATTGAAGGCACCCCACAGTTAGCTAGCATTTGAGGGGAATTTATAGAACAATACAGTACTACTCTTGTGTAATCTCCTCAAAAAAACACTGCCAAATATATGGGATGCTCTGGAGCAGCCGCACATGAGTCTAAGGTCCACATGTCCAAAGCATATATATAGTCCTGGATCACAGATGTGGAGCACATTTCTTTAATGCTGGAGGAAGTGTGCATACATATTTATAATTATTGACAATCATATTTTAAATGTTCATCACAACATATTGGAGCTGAAAATAAATTGTGAATATTTAATCAAACGGCGGACTTTTCAGCTTTCATTAGAATTTACATCCAAACCAGGTGTAGGAATTACAACCATTGCAATACATGCATGCATACATTTGCATAACAATCATTTTTCTTCATACATATATTTGCATTTGGAATCTGTTCTTGATAACACTCAGTATGACACCCAAAACTGTCACTGTCAGTGAGGTAAACCATCATTACACTGACAAATCAAATCATACCCATGAGAAGGATAGCTTATGGCCAAATCAGAAACGCCAAAAGGCCTCGAAGACCATGGAAAACGACAATAAAGCCTGCACTCTTGAAAGTGACCATTCGATCATACAGGAACACACCACAGCCTGTTACATTTAACCCATTCACCAAGCAGTCAGGAACACAGCACCCAGGGAGCAGTACCTTGCTCAGGGTACTTCAGAGGTGCTTAGTGGTCTTGGGAATCAAACCCATAACTTCCTGATTGCAGGGTGAACACCCTAACCACTAGGCTACCAGCTGCCCTGACAACATATGGACAGATAATAATGGGAGGAAGGAACTGCTCATGACCCAAAGCATATTCCTCATCTGTCAAGCATGGTGGAGGCAGTGTTATGGCATGGGTGTGTAAGACTACAGGTACTTGTCTTTATTTTCTTTTTGCTTTATTATCAGCTTAGGTTCAGCCTAATTCTTTGAAACTCAATGGACAGTGCTTCACAGGGTAGATGGAAAATAAACCGAAGCGTACTGTGAAAGTAGGACTGCTTTGAGGCAAAAAAGCGACTTTCACTGTAAAAGTGGAAAAATGCAATTTATAGGCAAGAAAGTATGTTTCTCCAGTTACCAAGTCACTCACCTAAATTCAAACCAGTTGATCATGCATTTCACTTTCTAAAGGCAGCTTCCAGAAAGCTGAAGATAAAATGACAAAGAACAAGCAGAAATTGAAGACAACTGCAGTAAAGGACAACTGCACCAAAATTAGTTTTCAAAATCCAGTTAGTTAGCAAAGCCACAACAGGGAAAATCCCAGCATCTGGTGTTGCCTGTGGCTTCCAGCCATGGATTTGCAGGTTTAAAAAATGACAAATTAATTTATGTTTGTTAGTTTGTTCAAATCCTCTTTTTTAAAAATATTTGCTTTGGCAGGAACACTGGATGGAATGGAAATATATATTTCTATATTATATATTGGAAATATGTTTGGAAATATCATATTTCCACAATATATAGATTTTAAGAACTTACTCACACTCCCTCAACACCCAAGGAATGGCTTCGTGCAGCCTTCAGCCGATAAATTAGTTGGACAGGATTACTTAACATGGAGTCAGCAGTAGTCTACTTTACTTTCTCAGTCTTAATTGGCTTCTGACCCAGCATGACAGGGCCTAGACGCTATACAGCCATATTTTCCCACTCTTTTCCCTTCGTCTATTAACATAGACTTATCACTGGAGTCACATCTCCCCACTAATCCGTGCTAAGACCCTCTGTGTTCGTCATTAGAAATGTTGAGTCCATTGCAAAAAACTAAACAAACAGCATGAAGCTACCCACTCAGTCCAAGTCATACTTTCAGACTTTCATAATTAGCCGTACTAGCTTATGTCATGCGGCCTGTTTGACTGGTATGAGAGTGTATCTTATCTCCAGCCACACCACAGTCTGAAGCTCATCTCCGCGGGGGGCACAAGCATGTATGCAAATCATTCCAGCACCTTGGTGCTTGAAAGTTTTTGCTAATGAGTCAGGGAAGGGTATGTTTTTTTGTATTTGGGCGATTTCGGAGTGGAAGCTGGGCAATTTCTTCACGAGTGGGCAGGCGGTGGTAAACACTTTGCCTGCTGGAGCTGCAGCAAAACAAGCTGAACACCTCACCTCATGTACATTTCTCCTCAGACACCATTTTGAGAGTGTTCGATCATCAAGGCGGAACCGTGTCCAATGCTGGGTTAACTGGGTGGAGGACAAAAGATGCTCTTTCCTCACCTGCAGTTCCGCTCCAATCCGCCGCAAGGGCTTTATAATTATTCTATCAGGAAAGGTGGCCTTGCTGAGAGAGAAATTCATGTGCCGTAATTTTGCTATCTCACCTCAAGCAGGAATCCACAATCACAGCACTTCCTGTTGTTTTGCCAGCCTGACTGTGCAAGTGCCAGCAGAGAAGGCCATAAACTCTGTGAGGACACTCTAATCCAAATATAGAGTTTCCTTTCTATTTCAGCGTGTACGTTTTTTTTTTCACCCACTCTGGGCAGAAATACATTACAAAAGTCACACCTAAAGAAAATGTTCAGCACAGTCAGCAGTCCAGCATAATATGCATCACAGGGCAGCGTACCCTTTCATGTGGGTCATGGAGGGATTAAAATTTCAGCAGTAAATCTACGGTCTAGGGCTGGTGATCATTGCATATCCGTTGGTGTCTGACTGAGCCTGGATTATGTGATTTTTTTTTTTAAGCCACCTATTGATCTTAATATTTACACAAAGCACTGCGTAATGGTTTCCTGCCTTACAGTAGCTGGCAGCCTCCATCTTTAGAATCAGGCCCAGTTTTGGGGTGCTCCTTGTACTGTCAGTGTAAAGTGTGTCAGTGAAATTACTTTCATATTAATTAGGTGGCACATTCTGCGCTTTCAATTCAAATGACTATATCAGGGTGCGCAGCTCCAGTCCTGAAGCACACTGCACACTGACCCTCCAACTGGCATCCTAGGCATTTAGAGACTATATGTTTGCTTTTGTGTTATCATTACTTCTTTGGTTTAACTGTGAACGAAGACAAAAAAATCATGTTTATTGTATTAATAATCTATGGTTTATTGTATTAATGTGTATTATATTTAGTGTTTGAACTTCATTTCCACTCCTAGGACTTTCTCTTCACCTTTGACAGTAGATCCACACACTACATGGACAAAAGTATCGGGACGCACCTGTTTTTCAGGGTTTGGGCTAGGCCTCTTATTCCCAGTGAAGGGCAATCTTAATGCTTCAGCATACCAAGACATTTTAGACAACGACATGCTTCCAACTTTGTAGACTCAGTTTAGGGAAGAACCTTTTCTATTCCAGCATGACTGGGCCCCAGTGCACAAAGCAAGGTCCATAAAGACATGGTTGGAGGAATTTGGTGGGAAATAACTTGACCGGCCCACACAGAGCCCTGACCTCAACCCCATCCAACACCTTTGGAATGAACTGGAACAGAGATCGAAAGTGACAATTCTGTCTTACGTGAACACACCACAGCACACAGTGTGAACAGCACAAAATTCTTCCCCTGCATTTAACCCATTCACCAAGTGAAGCAGCGGGCAGCCAGGAACACAGCGGGAGCAGTATGTTGGGACGATACCTTGCTCAAGGGTACCTCAGAGGTGCTTAGTAGCCTTGGAAATCAAACCCATGACTTCCTGATCGCAGGCCTAACCACTAGGCTACCAGGCCTTCTCGTACAACATCAGTGCCTGACCTCATAAATGCCCTATAGAATGAATAGCCCACAGAAACTCCCACAGAAACTCCAAAATCTTGTGGAAAGCCTTCCAAGAAGAGTGGAAGCTGTTATAGCTCCAAAGGGGGACCAACTCCATATGTCATTAAAGTCCCTATTGGTATAACGGTCAGGCGTCCCAATACTTTTGTCCATTAAGTGTATTTTTTATGAGGTTTAGATCATGTTTTTTTCTTGGCTGTATGATTATCGTTAGCTGAGTTTAATTACTGTTGCAGCACAGTAACACTGCATTTCTTTCACAATATGAGCAAGCAGTCATTAGCAGTAAGGCGCTTTGTTTTTCATTACTTTGTTTCTCTCTCTCTCTCCCTCTCTCTCTCTCTCTCGCTCTGTCAATTGCAGCCAATCAGTGGTTGAGACCCGCCCCAGCTCCACCTTCTTTGGTCTGCCGTGCTTCGATTGGCTACTCTCAATCAGTCTGCATAATCTTTACGGAGGATGTGAAACAGCATTAACCAATCGTAGTGAGGGGTTGCGAAAATAATTTACATATTAATTTTGGTACAGGTACTATCCAATAATAGTGCCAGACGTTGGTCGGTGTTGACCAATCGGAGTGCAGGCGGGCGGGGCTGTGAGGAGACGCATGGGGAGAGGAAATCCAAAACGCTCGAGCCTCTCTGACATTCAGCGCGAGGAGTGATGCGCGAGAGGGGCAACGGCTCCATCACTGAAGCTTAAAACAACTAAATAAGATTTCTTTCCACAGCTTGGAGCTGTTTCACACTTTTAGGGTATGTAACACAACTTTTTCAAGCTTTTTCTTCTCGTTAGACATTAAAGAGTGTTTAAATTTTGCATTAGATAAAAAAAGGGTAGAGCCGTCTGTAAGTCTGTCCTCTGCAGATTTGAGCCGGGAAGAGTCCTGACATGACAATAAACTGAATAAAAAGGTGACCCTCGACGAAGGAGCTTTATTATGGCATGAAATGTATAAAGTGGCACAATTTTGTCACCCAGCTTATACAGTAAACCGGTGTTTTGATGTGAACTGCACAAAATATCCACTTTTAGTTTGGATGTTGCTGCATACAGGCTGTTTGTCCTGCTCTGCATGTCTGTCACACCAGACTGACCTGCTTTAAAACATGATGTGTTGAATCATCTAAATAATGATGCAGTTTTTGGGGGCAGTCTGGTGGTCTTGTAGTTAGGGAGATGCTCCTGTGATCAGAAGGTCAAGGGTTCGAATCCCAGAACTGGTAATTGGTGAATTAAATGCACAGAAAGAAATTCACACTGTGTGCTGTGCTGTGGTGTGTTCTTGTGTGACTTTTACACGCCATGGACCCCGCTCTGACTTTAGGTGGTCTTCTGCTTCATGGCTGAGTTGTTGTTGTTCCTAAACTTGCCAATAATACCACGGACAGTTGACCCTGGAATATCCAGCAGGGATGAATTCTCACAAACCGTCTTATAGCAAAGGTGGCATCCTATCGCAAGCACCACGCTTGAAGTCACTGAGTCAGTGAGATCTTTAGAACGCCGCATTTTGTTTCACAGATGGTTGTAAATGGAGACTGCGTGGCTAGGCGCCTGAATTTATACCTGTGGCAATGGCTATGATTGAAACACCTGAGTTCAGTAATAAAGAAGTGTGTCCCAATACTTTTGGCCATATAGTGGAAGTTAAAAGTTTGGAGCAAATGGTCTTGTGGAGGTTAACCAACCTGCAGCAGTCACTTCCAGCCCAGATCTATACAACCAGTCCTTAAAGACATTGAAGAGTACATTCTGCAGAGTTCCACATGGGGAATTCAGTTCCAAGCAAGTTCTAACGCACCTGGTGCAGTTGGCCATGATCCTCAGTCTACTTGCAGACTTAAAGTTCAGGTGTGTTCTGTACAGGTGGATGGATATCCAGGAAGACGGCTGGTGACCACAGCTCTGGACAGGCC
Organism: Hydrocynus forskahlii; assembly: GCA_037974365.1. NCBI lineage: Eukaryota > Metazoa > Chordata > Actinopteri > Characiformes > Alestidae > Hydrocynus > Hydrocynus forskahlii. The sequence goes on along the minus strand of JBBPCX010000114.1, from coordinate 29,165,621 downwards.
AGTAATGGTTTTTGATTGCGTTTCATAGAGTGTTGCTGACTTTGTAGAAGTCTTGCTAGCTGCTGCTTCTTGCTGCCTCTGAAAAGGAACAGCAGCAGAGAATCTAAGGTTTAAGTGAGGTCTGTGTTTCGATATGAGGGTATTACCCAGAATTTCCCAGAGACAATAAAGAAGTATATTGCAGCTGCTGTGTGCACAGGATCAGTGTGTTAACTACATGCTATGTAATGTTTTGTAATAACAGGCATTCTGTGTGGAGCAGGTATATCCAGGTATGTTTTGTGCAGTAATAAACAATAACAGGCTATTCCTTAAGCTTAAAATTGTTCATAATTTAAATATCTTCCATGCATTTTAATTAAATGTGTGCCGGCTTAACGAAAGTTTAATGGCATGGTGCCACATTCAAAATGATGTGCAATTATTTTACAACATAAAAGCGGTTTCATTTAGTTACCTTCGCTGTATGTGGTGTATTATCTGCCCAGAGTAAGTGGCATTATCTCCATTTTTATTTGTATAGTGCCTCAGTGAAGCTTTATAACCGTAGAGCGTATTGGAGAAATGCCGCAGAAATGCCACTGGAGCAAAATAAATATATTTCTCGAATGGATTTTTTCATTTTTAGTGCTGTATCTTTTTAATAAAATGAAAGACTAACCTCTCACATATCACAGCATCATCATGATTCATTTTAATCACTGATAAGCGCATTAACAACAGAAGCTTTATTTTAAGAAGGACATTTAAAGGGGAACTTCACTGACTTTTCAAAATATTTTAATACATTTTTAATGTATTGACATTTTAAGGTGGTTGAGATGAAAAGAAGTTTGGAGTTGTTTTTTTTTAGTGTTTGTGTTTGTAACCAAAAGTCTTGATGTCTGCAACACAAATGAAGTAAAGAATTCTTTAGGAACTGATTTTCCTCATAATGTTGTGCATGTTCCCTTCCACCATGAATAACAAGTTTTAGGCCACAAGTTTCTTAGAGCTATTTCTCAAGAAAGAAAGCATGTTAACCATTTAATTTAGGCAAAAATTAAAAAGATTTGAAAAACTAGTTCCAGTGTTAAAAGGGAACGAATATTTAATATTTTATGCAGTCAGGCAAGAGCTGAACTCTTGACTTATTTATGATTTAGTTATTTTTTGCTGATTTCGTTATTTCTTTCTGCAAATTGAAGTCTGGACGTAGCGAATCTCTTTGTGAATTTATGTTTTCTTTTTTTACTGAACATAGTGTTGATGTGCCGTTGCAACATAAACATAAAAATCCCCCATTTGAGTTCACTTCAGGGGTTTGGTTGCCGGCTGGTGTCGGCCGTGGTGTGTGTGTGTGGCGGGGGTGCTGGCTGGTGTCGACCGGACGGCCGTTCTTCGACTTCCAGAACACACAGGTTGCCAGGCCGCCCCTGCATATGAGCGACTCACTGGGGGGGGCCTGGCGACTCGCTGGGGGGGGCAATGCCTTCGAATGCCCCCCCCTTGACGCCATGTCTTTATGGAGCTTGCTTTGTGCACTGAGGCACAGTCATGCTGGAATAGAAAAGGTTCTTCCCCAAACTGTGTCCACAAAGTTGGAAGCATGGCGCTGTCCAAAATGTCTTGGTATGCTGAAGCGTTAAGATTGAACTTCACTGGAAGTAAGAGGCCTTGTCCAAACTCTGAAAAACAGAAGGTGCTTCAATAAGTAGTTCTGAAGTCACACTTGGGGCTGCTCTAACACCAGCTCCAGCACCAGTACATTTTTAGTGGAACCAACAGTCCCATCAGACATTTTCTCCTTGTTGTCTTGCAGTTGTGGATTGCTGTGGCACGGCTGAGGTTCTGTCTCATGATGGGGTGAATGCTAGAATGGTTGCACCACTCAGGACCTTGGACTGAAATTTCTCTTTTTCGTACATTGTAAAAAAGTAAGCATGGTAGCATGTGAATAATGCAACTTGGTGCTATGACTTTTATTCACTGTTAGTGACATTAGCATCATTGACTGAAGTGTAAAAAGTAAAGAGTTATATACATATAGACAGTTTGTTGAACGTGAGATAAGTAGATTACAAATTTACATTAGAATGTAATACGTAGATTGTTTTGTTAGCTTAAATTACATTGCAGTCTATGTTACATGTAGTCTAAATTACATTACAATACACTAAATTACATTGTCAAACTTTTGACGTGGTACTGTTGAACTAAAATATTTTAAATTCTGGTGTTGGTAACAAAAATGCTGCAAAGGCAAACAAGGTAAAGTTAAAACAACAAAAACTAGTGTATTAAACCTTAACCACAGAAATTTGAGGAACTTCAGAGACTCCCAAGTGGTGCCTTACAGCCATCCGTATTTAGAGCCCAAGATGAGATAATGTCTAATGGGGAGTCCAACCTAATGGTGGGAAACTGAGAAAACAGGTTGTATGTTATACCCATCCAGATGTGCTTTGCAGTGGTGTAGGTTTGATAGATGACAGCTACACTGCTAGCTAAGAAAGCTTTGGTATTCAAGCTCTAATGGACATGAAAGTGGGGTTTTATTTTTTACAATGTCTCAACATTAAGTGCTATTTTTAGACAAAGCATGAGAAAACTGCTAAAAAGCATGCAACAGAAGCAAGCAATTTCATTGCAAAACAAGGAAAGTCATTCATTGATGGTGAATATATTAAAGAGGCTTCTGTAGCTCAGAGGTTTTGTTTGAAGGCTTACCACAGATGCAATCAAATCAAGAATTAAAGACATGCACGTCAGAAATGCTGAGCAAAGCATCAAAGAAATGGCAGAAATGAGAGAAAATGTCAGCTCTTCTGTTTTTTCAAGTTCAGATATGGATGTTTTCATGAGAATGGCAGCATTTGCTCTCAAATCAATACTTTGTAAGCAGCATTTTTGAAATTGGGTCCTTGCATTTAATTTTGTAACCACATTGGGGTTATAACTTATGTTTATTGCTGATGAACAAGGTGAGTGAAAGGTTGGTGAGGTTAATAGCCTAAATGACCATTTACATCATTTAGATTTTTACAATTAAGAGAGAAAAATGTTTTAGTTGCTGTGCGTGGGATAAAATTTCAGAGCTGTGTTTTTTTTTTTTGATGTGGTGTCAGTTAAACCTAATGTTGAACATAATGTAAATTCGGGCAACTGGTGGCCTAGTGGTCAGGGTGTTGTCCCTGCAAACAAAAGGTTGTAGGGTCGAATCCCAACACTGCTTGTGTCACCACTGAGGTGCCCTTGAGCAAGGTACTGCCCCCACACGCTGCTCCCCAGGCGCCCCTCGTAGGTGTCTGCCCACTGCTTCACTTGGTGAATGGGTTAAATGTAGAGAAAGAATTTCACATTTTTCACACTGTATGCTGTGCTGTGTTGTGCTGTGGTGTGTTCACTAGTGACCATAAGGGGCCACTTTGCTTTATTGTTGAAATGGCACACTGCTTAACAGGAACATTTCGAACAGGCACTTCATGTCAAAAGTGCATTGGAGGACATTTCAAATTTATATTACCCTGCTATAGGGGACAACACCTTTAGGGAATACCATTGCCATGAAGAGGTGCACATAAGTAGGTGGCACTTTCCAGCTGACCATTGCTCGAAGCATCACTTTGCCTCCACCAGTTTCCTGTCCTCACATAATGCGTCCTAGTGCCATCTCTTCCCAAGGTAAGTGACACATACACACACCCAGGCATCCAGAGGATGTGAAAAAGGTGCAGTTCAAAAGACCAAGCCACTTTCTTCCATTGCTCCATGGTCCAGTTCTGTAGCCCCATGCCCATTGTAGATGGACTTTAGGTTGTAGGTTTTATTCCCAACACTGCTAGTGTCACCACTGAGACCACTCTGCCTGGTCTGCGACTATCCAGCTCCATTTTCAGCAAGCTGTGATGTACTGTCCTGACCACCATTAACTTTACCACCATTAACGCTCAGCAGTTTCTTGCACAGTAGCTCTTCTGTGAGAGCAGATGGGCTGGCTTTGTTCATCATACGCTTCAAGAAGCCATATACACCCATGAAGTGTGAGGCCTTTGCTGAATCACCGATTGTTTTTCCTTGGAGCACCTGGAACATCCTGGAACAGACCTGCCATTTTGGAGATGCCCTGACCCAGTCATCTACCCGTCATAGTTTGGCTCTTGCCAAAGCCACTAGATCATTTTGCATGCCATTTTCTTACTTCCAACAGATCAGCTTCAAGAATAGACTGTTCACCTACTGCCTAATATGTCCCACACCTTGACAAGTGCTATTGTAAAGAGATTATCAATGTTATACACAAAGCACAATCTTACACTGACAAACATGTCCAAAACATGCACAGAACCTTTTTTGACTAAAACAAAAATGCAGAAATGTTTTTCTTGACTGGCTGAGCAAATTAACATGTGTTAAAGAGACAGGCCTTAAGTGATTTACTCTGCTCCCTCTTGATGCTCTCCTGAATGTCTAGCGCAGTGAAAAAACAAATGGTGAGGAGCACTGTTACATTCATCCAAGTCATTGCAAATAATACCTAAACACTTTCACTCACCAAAAATGTCTTTTTATATAATTTACTTATTTACCATATTTGCCTGACTACATTTACCTTATCTTGCATTTGTTGCTAAACGATAGTGTTCTGAGCAGTGTTTTTCTGTTTAATGAAAAAAATCAAAGATTCTGGGGAGTAGAAGAAATCTTTGTGATCAAAGAAAACTGGAAAACTGAAAACTGGCAAACTGTAAATATGTAAATGAATTTCTTATAAATGTGGCTTCAGAGAGTGCATAGTACTGAAGACACTTCAGTACCTTTCCTCCAGATTTGTTCATTTCTGTCGCTGACAACAAATACCTGACAAACAAAACAAAAAAGACAAGTAGCATTTTAAAATTGTATTTGGAAGACAATTGAGATTTCTAGCAGGGATGCCAAAGTTAGCTCACCCGAGTTTAAGGTGTTCAGTGTTGGGTTGAGTTGAAAGTAATATTTCTTATTATAATGTAATCTCTCTAAGTGTACAGAGAATACCAGTGAGCCAAAACATTTGGACTACTTCAACAATGTGCATGTCAAGGTCTGGGATGTATTCAATGGTAAACGAACAGTTGGTTCTTGTAGCTGATGTGTCATATATTGGAGAAATGGGCAGGTGTAAAAACATGAGTGACTTTGACAAGGATGAAATTGTTATGGCTGGATAACTAGGTTGGAGCATCTCTGGAACACCAAGGCTTGTGGATAGCCAGTGACAGTGGTACAAGGAAAGACAACCCACAAACCAGCAACAGGGTGTTGGGCACCCTAGGCTCCTCAGTTTGCAAGGACCAACAGAAGGCCTACTGTGGCAGAAGTTGTTTTTTTCCTGGTTATGGGAGAAATGTGTCACAACACTGTGCATCGAACCCTGCTGAGTTTGGGGCTGTGCAGGAACTGGATCTTGGTGGTAATGAACGGTAGCCTGGTCTCATGAGTCTCATTTTCTTTTACATCATGTGCCCAACCGGGTGCACCGTTTACCTGTGAAGGTGATGGCACCCAAATGCACTGTGGGAAGAAGACAAGCTGATGGAGGGAATGTGATCCTCTGGACAATGTTCTACTGGGAAACCCTGGCTGTTATTTTGGACATCGGTATGATGTGCTACCTCGCTAAACATCTTTGCAGACAATGTTTAGGAATGGTATCCACATCAGAATTTAACTGAGCATTTGTGAGATCTGCTGGGAAAACAAATCCAATCCACGTTTACTCTACTACTTACAGGGATCTGCTACTAACATCTTAGTGCTAGATGCGATATAGTACCGTTGGAGGTCATGCGGAGGACCAACAGCATATTAGGGAAGGGTCATTCTGGCTTGTTGGTGCAGCAGTATTACTCCATATGAAGGAGAAAAAATCTGATTTTCTTCAAAACATAATTTCATTTTTTAATTTTCACATCAATATTATCTGACACAACAGTCCATCCACCGTTGTAAGACCACAGGAATTTTTATTTGGTCTTACTATGACATATGTCAGAAAAATTTGACTTGAGAAAAGTGCATGTATGCAAGAAATTTCATAGTAGCGCACTGATACTGAGAATATGCTTAATAAAATGTGAGGGTAAATTAGTTGTGGAATTAAAGTAGTTTATGTGTTGGGATGCTATCTTCCTGTGTGTACACATCTGTTTTTTAACACAAAAAAATCTAGACCAGGACAATTTCATATTAAATTACCATCATAATGAGTAGCCATAGCTTCAAATGAAGCTTTCTTGTGTGTTTCTGCTGAAATAACACAGTGTCTATTTGAATTTTCTGAATTTTCTGTCCCTTATTTGTGACACAATACAAATTATGGTGGGTAGTATTGTTAGGAGGTATACAAGATTACCTACTCAATTCCGTGGCCAAGATTCAGCTTGATTTTTGATTAAAATGTCCTCTATGGAGCTCTAAGTACATACCACAGAGATCAGGTTGGGTGAATGAGAGACTGGAACAGAACAAGAGGTAATTAGCAAGAAAATTCCGAATTCTGGTTTGGACTTGAATTTGAACATTTGTTAAATTAATTGAACACACCCAGTGCGGTCTCAGCCCTTCTCCAAACTTTCATCCTTATGTGAATTTATCTTTACCTTATCTTTCTATAAAATTTTGCTCCAGTCCAGCCGTTTTGTTCTCAGTGCTGATAAGAAGTTTACTTCTGCTGTTTGTCTCCTTTCAGAATATTCTGTTAATAGTACGTCATGATGCTTTCACCCCTGTCAGGGCTGTATACTTACTTTTGAAGTACTGGCGGCACTAAGGGAAATTTTGTAGCACGCACAGAAGTTAATTTTAAATTACGTTATGTTATACAAACATGAATTGCCTTTGCATAAATTTCCGTTCATTCATATGTGAGAATTTAGAAACTGCTAACCAGTTTAATGAAAGAAAGTCCTGAAAAATTACACGGTTTAAAAATGGATTGCAAGTCATGTAGTGCATCTAGTCTGCCAGCATTTTACCTACTGCTTCACATTATTGACAGAACATGACCTTGTTGGCTTGGTCGTAGAAAAGCCAAGGGAAATCTTTTACACACTGTGGGTTAAATTGGTGGAAATTTGTGTCAGCTGGGGAGGAGGCTGCCCTGTCAGCTTTGCCTCTGAAAGTGCTTTGCCAGCTTGTGGAGTAACAGTTTAACCCAAAAAATACCAAAATTCCAAAGATTTGTCTTTTGATATATTTGGTATTGTCTCATGGTGTTTCCGACTAGCACGTAGATAACATTGAAATGTGTCCTGTGCGAGGATGTGACACATTTTATATGTTATCTGTATAAACCTTTTTAAGAAGATGTCACAATCATCTAGCATTTTTGCATAAAGCACTTTTATTTTAAACAATTAGTTGAAATGATCACAATTCTCTGCTTTTTCTGTGACCCTTGGATTTGCCTTATTGCCAGACCTCAGCTTTTGTTGACCCATTCTTGTTTGATTGTGTTAGCTGCATTATTTTTCTGTGTCCTTGCAGACAGTCACAATGTTATAGACTCATCCCTCTCTCTGAGCCTCATCTGTTTGTATATCATCCTTGTGTCTTTGTGCAACGCGGAACAATCCTTCTGGGAGCAGCACAAAGAGGCTCTCCAAGCCCATCTAGGAGAGAGAGCGCCTGCTGCAGCTGATGAGTTTTGAAGTCCGTTAGAATGCTCAAAGGCACTGTAGCTTTGTATTCTTGTTTCTGAGTTCAACCTCTGGGACTTATATTTATTGATCATCACGGCGCCTTTGATTCAGTTAAGAATTTGTCTGCATGACCTATGCTGGGACGTGAGTACATCCAGTGACCTTGTTTAGGGGCTGTACTGTACACCTGGGGACAATGCTAGCTACAATATCGTGTTGCCTGTGGTGCAGATCGAGTAAGGAGGCTCTGCAAGGGGTTTTGAAAAAGAATATGTATGTGTGTGTGTATGTGTGTGTGTGTGTGTGTGTGTGTGTGTGTGTGTGTGTTTGTGTGTGTGTGTGTGTGTGTGTGTGTGTGTGTGTGT